>CM024758.1:135790723-135823063 GCA_014218235.1 Colocasia esculenta | reverse complement strand
GGAGCAACTTTCGAGTAGTACAAGCTTGGCCTTTGTCGGGGTCTAAAAAAAAGGTTCATCTAGGGTTTTTGTCAGGCATCGACATAAGCACATCAGCAAGTAGATATGGAGCTGATCTTTGAGTGGGGATAGTGGTATGGTGTGGAGGAAGATACAGTGTCCATTTCCTCCCCTTCGTCAGAGTCTTCATGTGGCAATCCTCGTCGTCCGAACCAATTAGGATCTGAATCTAACTTTGCCAACCCCGAGCTATGAAGACTCAGAAGGGTAACCTACACAGTCTAATGGGAATATAAGGAAGCAAGAGACAACATGAAAAATATTTAATATTCACAGGATCTTATATACATATGCACATGTGATTACATTGTCCCATTACATAACTTTAGTTCAAAAGTAAACTACATCATCCTAGGGCATACCTCGAGGTGTACAAACCTTACACACTGCTAGAAGTAGAAGTCTACTCTCACTAATTGGGTCAATTTAGGGCTGGGAATTATCTTGCTTGCCTTCACCAGAAAGGGAAGTAGGAGAGTGAGCTACACAATTTTATTGGCTTAGTAGGGAGACTCCCAAAAACTTGGAGCAAGGATACATATAACAACTAATAGTTAAACATGTTATCAATAAATATGTGCTTCTATTAAATAATAAATAAACCATGCCAAGCACATTTCTAAAATCTTATAAAACATGAGCTGATCAGTGCGACTCCACCACACGGATTATAGAAACTAGCCCAGGGAAGCTAGCTCCTAACCTAGACAAGAGAACAGTAGTAAACCTTACATTAGTCTTACAATCAGAAACACATTTCAACTGTCGTTCCTTGCTTGACAACTATTAGTTGGTGAGGTAGTGGAGACCACACACCACCACACCTACAACTTAGTCGAGCTGCAGTCTAATGCCTGACTATCTCAATTGGGTTCTAGGGCCCAAAGAGCAAGGTAAGTGAGAAGAACTATGGGACTAAATGAGAACCAAGTATTGCAAGGTGTCCAATTCCCCCAATCATGAGTGCACTCAACCAGACAACAACACGTTGATCTAGACCATCTTTCCCCTGCCCAGACGAGGCACAATAAGGAAGTCTAGGAAGATGACATCAAACTTTTAGTGCACACAACATTGGGACCAAACCTTGTTAGCACACGTAGTATAAGGTAACATAGTACTGAGGCACCCAACTAGTGAGGTATCAAGCAAATGAGTCGATACCACCAGACTCGATAAAACATATCATATAACCATTCATATCACAATGCTGCATCATATACATAAAACCCAAGCAACTGCCTACCTTATACTCAAATGTGACGAGTACAGTCACCACAACTAAGATGCGTCGCACATGTTGTGCACATCTAAGAATCGGTGTTAGGAATCAATCGGGGCGCAACGGAAACGCGATTCCCTCCATTAGATATCGTTGCCGGTGGTCGGATCGAACAAAAAATGGAGAAACCGCGCACAGGGAGATCCAATCTGTACCTTTGCGGGGGTGCGAAAACTCCGAATCCGGGGAGGAGGTGGCGCAGGAGGCGCCGGTGCTTCAAGCCGTTCAAGTGTCAGGCCTCTAGACGTATCCACGCGAGCTCCGGACGCAGACGGGATCTCCTCGTTCTCCACGCGTCTCCCGGATCTCAGCTCCACCATATACCAGAGAGAGGAGAGAGAAGGTGGGGGGCGCCCAGGGAGAGAGAGAGGAGGGGGCGACTAGGAGAGAGAGCCTGCAGCCTGGCCAGGGTTTAACTCTCCACGAATATATAGACCCTGCGGTTTTTCACAAAAACCCAGTTAATGTCTATATCAGTCATCCTACCCAGTCTGCTCGGAACTCTATTGCGTGTGACCCTCTAGGCCCAAGTGCTAGTCCAGTTTTCAGCCCATTAAGCCCAATAACTCTTTATTGACTTATTGCAATTAATTAATATCTAAATTAATAACACAATCAATTATCGTCTCACGATAATTGACCGAGCTTCCAATCAAGTTGGGTGCCAAGCAACACCACTTGATCCTGGAAAGCATTGGGGTTCAGCAACCCAATCAAGGAACCTTTTGTATTATCAGTTACCACGTGACTATAATCCTTCGCTCGTACAATGCTCCCGAGTGCACTTAGGATATGGTCAACTGTCAACCCTAATGTGTGTACTCACTTGGTTTAGATGCCGCATAACAATATCAGAAAACTCCTTTTCTGATAAGTAGTCTTGCCCTGGCCAGGGACTCTATCAGGCATCCTTCCGTAGAGCATTCACTCTCCTATTATCGAGAGCGAGCGATCCCATATTGACCACACAATCACCTTCGAAGGTATTCCGCTAGATCCGAACACTTAACTGATTAAGACCTCATGCTAGAGATCTATAAGTCAAGGTCAAAACCAGAAGTCCACCAAAAGGTGTCCTTGGTGTCTCAGGTCTAAGGACCAATCATGCCACTGTGACAATGATCTAGCTGGTTAACAGTTAGGTAACATTACCATCCAGCGTTCATAACGGATCAGTTCAGTGAACTCATTCTCTAATGAGCACCTACAGATTCACCTTAGTGTCCCCACACAAGTGACTATGGAAACACACCCTCATCATATGAGCAGGTGCAACCTGTACTAGCCTAACGGATATCCGATGTCCTTCTCGGATATCCTCCGACTAGGAACAATTAAGAATATACGTTTAAAGGATATTAATCTCATTGTTATGATCTCATCATAATTAATATCCATTGCGCATATTCATGGACTTCATAATGAAACGATAAACGAATTACACAATGAATATAAAAGCCTTATTATTATTATCAAGGAACAAGATTGTACAAGTTATGATTGGCTTGAGGACATCCATAACTAACATCGGAGACGCGACAACCCTCAGTGTCACATTATGAATGCGGTGACTGATGTCAACCCATTAAGAAGGTAGAACACAAGCTATTTCTAGATAATCATTCCAACCTGCTTTTCTCATACCAAAGAGATGCTATAAATGTAGAGGAAAAAGAAGTATGATCAAGACATGCTTATAGATGAAAAAATACACCTAAACATCCATGCATAACCATCCAAATCTCAATTCAGCTGCAAAACAACCATGAATCACCTCCAAAACCTCATCCACGCAAGAAAACATTGGAATAACCAGAAATCCAGAGAGGAGGAAGCCATCCTATCTAAGATGAAGAAAACAACTCGTTGGGGACTTCTAGTGAGTTGGCCACCTCTTCCTTGCTAATCTTCAGGCTTTAGAACCTCAAAATCACCTAGAAATGGAAGAAGAATGCAGAAAGGGGGATTTGAGAATCGTTTGGGAAGAGATGAGGGTGAAATCTTTGATCTGTTGACTTAACCCAGATAAAACAGAGTCGGTATCCTAAATGCATCGTCGATGCTTTCTGCATCTATAGACACGTCGTACCAAGGTGTCGCACTTAGAAAATTAATTCCAAGTGTCTCCCCTGAGTCGACACGTTCCCAAACCCTCAATCAAATTGACTAAAGCTAATCACATCGATCAAACTAAGCGCGAACAAGAATGTGTTGTCCATGAGAGGTGTATCTTGGAAATCAAAATGCATCGTTCAATCCCAACACTTATTAAACGCGTCGATTGAACCCATCACATTTAAGCTACGTCGACTGAACCCTGTGCGACCTATTCCAAAAACTCAGAAAACCTAGTAGACCTACGATTTTAAACCGTATGCACCTACTAGACCCAACGATGGGAAGCAAAAAGCACCATACTCTACATTATAATCACCTAAAAGAAATTTCGTCTTCGAAATTAGAAAGAAATGCATCACACACACGCATTCATCATAGATTTAACATGAAAAGTATATAATCACACAACACTTTCAATCATACTGAAATAAGTACTTACTCAAATATATGGATACAGTTTCTTCATCTCATTACCAACTCCCACTACAAAAAATATAATTTTGTCAACTAATATATATGTCAACAGTTGGATTAGCAACTGACATATCAAGCTATGTCCGCGGTTGATCGTGGGCACTGAGAAAAGGCACCATATGTAAGCGACTTGTTAGCAGCCGCTGACAAAAGGTTAAACATGGTGACAATATGTCAGCGGTCCAATCAACCTCTAAACATATGTTGTTCCTTTGTCAGCAATCGTCTATAGCCCTGACATACCTCTTTCAGCTGGTCACAAAAGCTTAAGAATGTTGATCTTCTTGCATAATATATATGTCTCATATATTGTGCTTAACATATTTATGTATTTAATTTTTTATTTACACAATTATAAATATTACGACTAGGACAACACATTGTGTGTTGCTTGAGTTCAGTCTTGGGACATTTATAGTTAAATCTGAACAAATATATATAATAAAATTGAATATATTTTAATTATATATAAACAATTACATTACATTGATAATCATATTTTTTATAATAAAGAGGCCTCATTTGACCAATTTATTAATGAAGGAAGTTGAAAGCATGGGGCAAAAGTCAAATACAAATGGGTGGCATAGACCAAGCATGATGACCAACACGAAAAAAATCTAAGATAAAAGATAAAGTGGCAGAAACTATAACATCTGAATCAAGGAGGAAACTATATATAAGTAATTTTATTTAAATATATAATAATTTTATATACATAAGAATAGTTTAGAGAATATATAGATAATTATATTTAAATGTATAAGTTTATTTATATAAATATAAATATATATAGTTAATTTTGATAAGGGATAATTAATTAGAAGTCCTTGGTAGTGAAATGAACTTAGTTCAAGTCCCCGTTAGAAAAAATGCACTAAAAAATCCTTGCTTTTTGGTGGGACTTATCTTCTAGTCTCTCATTAATACTTTCTGTCAGAGAACTTTTTTATTTCCCATTTTACATTTTCACTCAATTTTGTCTTCTTCTTCTCCTCACTTCTTTATATATTGTTTTAAAGTAAAAAAATAGATATGATATTAAAGCAATGGAGTGCAGAGCTTAAACTAAAAGAGTGTAAGGTTTAAAGTAAATTAATATATGATTAAAGTAAAATAATATATGGCTTATAGTATAAGAGAATATTTGAACATATATAGTATTAAAATAAAATTGTACATGTCTCAAAGTAAAAAATCATTTGTCTTAAAGTAAATGTTCACATGTCTTAAAGTAAAAAAAGTATTTATGACATTTGAACATTTACTTTAAAATCAATTAATATTTTCCTTAAGTCATTACTTTAACATTTCTTTAAGTGGCAGTGGCAGCGGCAGGTGGGTGGCCGATGAGGTAATTGGTAGCAGCGGCGAGGTCAATGATCGACTGTTGGCCAATGACAACGACGATCGGTGGCGATAGCCAGCGGTGGCAGGGATTGGCCAATGCCCTACTAGAGGTGGTGGCGATAGTGACTAGCGATCGATGGTGATGGTGATCGGTCGCCAGCTTAAAGTAAAATAATGTTAATTAATTTTAAAATAAATAATAATTAATTTTAAAATAAATGAAAACTCATTTTAAAGTAATTTTAAAATAAAGTAACGGTTTAAGGTAAATATTAATTGATTTTAAAGTAATGTTAAGTAAAGAAATAGTTATTTTAAGACATCTAAACTTTTACTTTAAAACATGCGAATATTTAGTTAAAAACATATATTATTTCAAAGAATAAAAACTTCTTTAAGTGATGTAGTGTGTTTTTTAAATCATATATACAGTTACTTTAAATCATATATACATTCACTTTAAACATACACTATTTTACTTTAAAAGTTAACTTAATTATGTCTAAAGAAGAAAGATAGAAAATACATCTCATGAGAGATAAGGGCAAAATAGGAATTAAAAAAGTGACTAAAAGAAAGAGAGGAAAAAAATATGCTTTAAAGGAACTATTAGCTCTTTCCAAAAAGTAGGGACTGCAAAATAAGTCTCCCCAAAAGTAAAGATTGTCTCATACTACTTTTTATGACGGAGATAGGAAATAAATCTCCATATCTAACAATGACCTCTAATTATTGTCCCATTTGATAACATAAGTGAATGTATATTAAAAATATGAATATTATCAAACTTCATGTCAACGGCTATTCACTTATGTTTTCCATAATCTCGTCATAACCCCCTATGCCAAATCCCTAAAATCTCACTCCCTTTCTAAACGCACATAACAAACTCGTGCTTATTGCCTTGAGCTCTCCAATCCATTCTATTTCCTTCCCCAACTATCTGCCTCCCACCATTAATATCCTCTACTACCACCATGTCGACCCCTGATCAGAAGGCCACCATTGAAAACTGTTGATCAGGTTGCAAGTCCAGAAGGGGGGGGGGGGGGTAAATGGATTGCAAAAATTCGACTTTAAAAATATCTGTAACAAATAACTTTAGAAACACTAAATGTGAAGGTTAGAGTTAGTTCGTTAAGGAACATGAAGACAAAAGCAATCACACAGACAACAAGAATTTTATTCTGGTTCGGATCTCCTATCACCAGGAGTCCTACGTCCAGTCTCCAAGAATACTTGTGATTTCACTAACTAAGGGTACCATCCTCCTTAAGAACTTACACATCCAGCACTAGTTGGCCTTCTCTTCACTTCACGAAGAGACAATACAACACTTGTTACAAAAATCTTCTTTCTACAAAAGAGATTCACCCACCTACTATACAACAGATCTTCTCTCACTTAAGAAGAGGAGCACTCACAGGAGAGTAAAGAGGTGATGGCCCCTAGACCAAGCGAATAGCAACAATACATGGCTTGATCTGAAGCACAATTTGAGAGAAGAAAAGATCTACAACAGGATGTAGCTCTCTCAGAAACTACAAGATCTCTCACTCAAGAAAGGATTGAAGAACAAGGCTTCGTAGAGAGCTAAGAGCAAGATTGTTGATCTGAATGAAGAAGCGAGCTCTTGTAACACTCCTTGTTGATAGCTAACTCAATGAGCTTCCTTTCTATCTCCTAGAAAGGATGATCTTCATTGTATCAACATGCTCATATTTATCTTCTCTTGTTCAAGTATCCGTGAAGTGTCCGTTGTGACTCTTATCTTGAAACTTGTCTTCTGACAGATGTAGTAGGTCCAATGTAAGAGTGCCAAAAACTTGCAGACAATAAATGCTTAGATAGAGACACGAAGAGAGAGAGAGAGAGAGAGAGAGAGAGAGAGGAGAGAGAGAGAGAGAGAGAGAGAGAGAGAGAGAGAGAGAGAGAGAGAGAGGAGAGAGAGAGAGATCATATGGATATCTTCTGTGCTCAAGTCAGCATGGAAAGTCCAACATTATGAAGATGTGCGACTACCGGAAACCTGCAGACATTAAATGCTGGAGGATAGATAGGTCAAATATTTCTTAACTGTCAGTCAACGTCACTGACCATGCAGTAAGAAGATATATCAAAGAGGAAATACCATTCTGTCAACTTTTAAAGTTCCAGTTGATATGTCATGAAAATGGCAAACAACAAAGATGATGTGCATAGGAACTGTATCCATTGAAAGACAATAAAGCCTTTGAGTAAAAGAATACGTTGTTGCCCAGTTAGGTAGCCCAGAGGGGGGGTGAATGGGTCTTTAAAATTTATCAGCTAATACCTGTTCACTAAAAATGTTCACAGAGAAATACACTTTGAAGATTGTTAGTGTTAGTAAAGAGAAACAACAATCACACGAAGACAATCACACAACACAAGATGTATCCTGGTTCGGATCTCCTCTCCATAGGAGTCCTACGTCCAGTCCCTGAGCAACAACTCAGGATTTCACTAACTAGGGTACAGTCCCCCTATGGATACTACAACACCCAGCCCAGCTGGTCTTCTCTTCACAGCCCGAAGAGGAACAACACCCTGGATACCCCACCAGGTCTTCCTTCTTAACAGAAGGGAACACACACCCTGGATTCCACCAGGTCTTCCTTCACACACGAAGGGAACAAGCACAGAAACAAGTAAGCAGAAGATTAAGCCCCTAGATCAAGCTTTGATAAGCCAAGATCTGAAGCAAGGGACTGAGAGCAATGAGATCTATAAACAAAAGCTCACTCTCAGAACTAAACAAGCTCTCTCGAAAATCTACAAACAATGCAGAGAGCAAAGAGCTAATCTAATGGAATGAGGCTTGGCTCTTTCTTGAGAACTCGCAGAAGACTTGATGAACAGAGAATTTTGTGACTGTCGTTCTCTGTCTATCGGTGTGTATCTGGAACTCCTTTCTTCAATATATATATATATCTCAATTTTAAATCTAAACGTTGAAGTATCTGTTGCCTCTAGCTTTTGGTGGACGTTAGACTGAGTGGCACTTAGAAGCTTTCAGTCAACAGTCCTTTATCCATTTGTATACGCAAAGAGATAGGATCTTCTGAAGTGTCCTTTGGCTTCTATAAGGTCCAACGTTGTATGATGAATGTTGTCAGAGACCTGCATACATTAAATGCTAAAACAGTAGACAGCTAGCTGTCTCTTGTTGTCAGTCAACGTTGGTGTGAATATTCACCAAAATAGTAATGTCATTTTGCTGTTCTAAAAGATGCATACGGAATAGACACGATAATGGACGATATTGACTGCATGCATGCAGTGACACGTTCATTCTTCATTAATGCACAGCTGTCAGAAGGATATGTGTGAGACTTTGACTATTCAACCCTTTGAAAGGATAAGTCATATGCCAAGTTGATTATTATGAAATCGATGCATTTATGACTTATGAAATCGTTATGCAATCAAATCGTTATCACTTAACAGCAAATCGTTATGAGATATGAAAGAATCGTTGTGATCAAGGTGATATAACCAAATCGTTATGAGATATGAAAGAATCGTTGTGATCAATGTGATATAACCAAATCGTATGAGATATGAAAGAGTCGTTGTGACAATAAAGAAATCGTTACGACAATAAGAATCGTTACGACAATAAAGAAATTGTTACGACAATAAAGAAATCATTACGATGACTAAAGGAATCGTTACGAGAGCAAATCATTACGATGACTAAAGGAATCGTTACGAGAGCGAATCGTTACGATGACTAAAGGAATCGTTACGAGAGCGAATCGTTACGATGACTAAATGAATCGTTACGAGAGCGAATCGTTACGATGACTAAAGGAATCGTTACGAGAGCGAATCGTTACGATGACTAAAAGAATCGTTACGAGAGTAAATCGTTATAATGACTAAAGGAATCGTTAAGGCACTTATGAAGCCGTAAAGAGGAAATCGTTACAGTTCTACTGTAATCGTTATGATTTATAAAAGAAACCGATGTGTACTTAGAGAAATATCATACTTGATCTTAATGTTGCTTCAGTAAGAATAATACTTACCAATTTGGCTTGATTTTCCTTGTTATATATCATGTGCTCAAAACTTATAGAAAATAGGTCAGTGACCTTAATTAACATGGTTTTGTTAATCACCAAAATAGAAATGTGATTAAATTAAATTACATGGGGATAGACTGTTCATCATACGCAACAGTTAGCGAGAAAGTTTGAACTGCACATTATTTAAAGAATAATTTGAGAAATATTGTGAGGCAAGATTGATCAATTCACTCAATATAATTTAATTTCAACCATGATCAGTAATACAGTCAATGTTCAAAGAATAATTGATGACTAAATGGTAATCGATGTCAATTGATAATCGATGTCCAAAGGTAATCTATAAGAAAATAATCGATGTTCGAACATAGTCGATGTGAATGCAATCGATATTTGAACATAATCGATATGAAAAGTAATCGATGTTTGAACATAATCGATATTCAAAGATAATCGATGTGAAAGCAATCGATGTTTGAGTATAATCGATGTTCGAATATAATCGATGTGAGAGCAATCGAGTTTAAACATAATCGATGTTCAAGATAATCGATGTGAAAGCAATCGATGTTTGAGCATAATCGATGTTCAAATACAATTGATGTTATAATGTAATAGATGTTATCGATGTTCAAATATAATCGATGTTAAATGTAATCGATGTTTGAAATAGTAATAGATTGTGGACTAAAGAAGTAATGATGTGAACTGAGAATGGTGTTTAAGTTAACTATAATCGATGTAATTTTAATCAGTAATCAATGTGGACTTAAAACAGTAATCGATGTGGACTTGGAGAAATCATGCGAAAATGACATCTAACTCAATTGAATTTACTTACTGAAGTTATTTCACTTGAGATCTGTTGACACACTTTAGAAAACATGTTAGTGACATATTGTTCAAGGTTTGTTATCATCAAAATACATGACTGGAGATAAGATGTTCATCAAAACCTCTGCAGCTCTACACCTTACCTTGATGCCTGTTCCAATCCCTCAAGTCTCCCTGGCAACTGTCCTTTGGTAGGGTGGCCTCCACAGACTCCCACTATGTCCTGGCATCCTTTCTAGTTGAGAAGTTGTCAATATCTTCCTTAGTGCATTGCATAACCCTGAAAGATCCTCTCGATCTCCTTGACCAATGCTTAGCTGCTTTGGGTTAGTCGAACACTGAATATGGGTGGATTCAAGTTCTAAAATTTATGTATAAATCTCATACTCCTTATTTGCCCCACCTTGTGCGGCTTGCAATAGAGCATCAGTTCAGGTTTTGCAAGGTCCTCTGTATGCTCCATAGCTGGCATGTTCAGCTGCCTTTCAAGGCTCTTATTGCCCTACAAGATAGTTTTCACAATTCAGGAATTATCTATTTTCCTCTGAATAAATAGCTACTTAAGCCTAACCCAAAAACTCTCCCCCATCTCATAATCGGGTACAAGGAGATGAGACATTGAGGGTATGGAGGACGATCAAAAATATAAATTCTAATTACCTATGAAATTAAAAGCTTAGGCTCTGATACCACGACGTGGACGATCCCACCTTGTTCACAACTTGTTTTGACAATGGACTTGAGAGAGGAAGAGGTTTACCCGACGAAAGGAAGCTCTGAGGATAACCCTTCTACCCTTAACACCTCACTTCCTGGGTAACATGGGTCCTCCAAACTCTACTATAACTCGATGGCAAATACGAAAAGAAAAACAAAATGCATGATAGTTATGTTGAGCTTGCTGAGAATCCCTGCCTGACAAGAAGATCTTAAGTTCTTTGTAGTTTAATCCTCCTTCCGCGTATAGGCCTCCAGCTCTAGGTTCCTGGAGATGGACCAACCTTAGAAGAACAAGAAGGTTAAAAGCTTATCCCGGCTGCACGAACAGCGAGGGGACTGAGGGAGTTCCCTTAGCTTTCTAGAAGAACTCCAGAGGAGAGCTAGGCATGTGCTCAATGATGCCTTCTCCTCAAAATGAGTTCAAAGGGACTAGTCTCAACTGTTTCTAAGGGATGTTGGTAAGTGGAGTCCAATGAATTTAGGGTTGGTACAAGTGAGTCTTCAACTCATTGGCCAAAGGACCCGTTGCTAGTTTTATCCTAGGAGCTTCCACTTTGGTTTACTCTCATTGGCCCTTAAGACCTTCCTACAGTGGTCAGTTTCAAGTTGCTCCACCTTCGGATGTTCCCATTACCCATAACCTTCCTTTATGTAGATCAAGTTCAGAGCATGTACCACCTCAGAATTTTTATTTGTAGAAAAACATGAATAATAAAGTTATTAGACTTAAGCATTAATATTAAATTGTAATAATTGATATTGGGTATGATTAGTATTAATAATGTTACCCAGTGTAGTACTCGGACGTGTGCGCTCCCACAGGGCGACAATGAAAAACGGTAACGAAAATGAAATCCGAGAACACCATAATTTCTATAAAAATATGGAGATCTCAGAAATGTAAAAAGGAATTTTTCTGAACGTACGGATTTCGAGATTAAGTCGACGCGACTATTTTTCGGGTGATTTTTCACCTACTGTAAATAAATTCTAAAAATTGAAATAAAAATCGTCATTTTTTATTGTAAAACCATTATATTAGTCTATGGTTAAAATTTCAATGCAAATAAACACCATTGGATAGGTTTCATGAGGGATCTTTGGGCCATGATTTAAGGGCCAATTACGGTGGCCAATTTTTTGGATTTTCTGGGGTACTTACGTGTAGAGCTTGGAGAGGCCAGCACACTAAGGTTGGGGTAATCATAAAGGTTAACTACGTGGGAGCTTGGGAATCCTTGCATGTGCAACGTGTTAAGGTAAAAACCAAAGGGTTTCTACCATGACACCTTATGGTTGACGTGTCTTTGTGCATGAAAAAGCTTGGGGTTATAAAACCTGTACCGTAAACAGCAAGGGAGCCTTTCCAACGCAAGCTTCTTGGATTATTCTCCTGTTCTTACACCTTCTTCAGCTCTTGTACCTGGTTTTCTCTGCTATTGACTGCTCTTACCTGGAGACGGTGGCTATTGTTGGAGTTGTCTCTTCTGCTGGGTTGGTTTCCTAGGTTGGAGTGCTGCCGTGGGGGAGTGTTGTTGCTTCCACCTGTAGAGTTTGCCAACACCCCATCAACTTTGTGGGAACTCTTATCTTGCTGGGTTAGGTGCCTTCGTTAAGAGCGTGTGAAAACTTACTGTTCATCAAGGTAGATTCATCTCTCCTATGGTCAATTCGGTTTTGTTCATATGTCACAAGGAATTCGTAATGAACGAATAAGTGACCATACTGTGATTCTATGTGTTTTCCTTCCGTTCATGGTTAGAATTACTCTTTTGAGGAAGGAACAACTTGATTCTATTTAGGATTCAATTCCCTCTGGTTTCAGATTTGTCTTTTCCACATGATAAGAACCTGTTGATGATTAAATCAATGGATACATGATGGTTCTTCTAATTTTTCTTTCAGTCATGCTAGAAATACTCTTGCTTGAGGAAGAACAATCTGTTCCATTTTCAGAAACTAGCTCCAATCCTTTTCTTACACCCTTGATTCTTGTACATACCAAAGAGCTTGGTTACCTTTGTAATATAAGGAAACTTTGGTTAGATGGTTGATAATTCAAGTTTTGATTGAGATCCATATATTTTGTGATTTAGTGTCCAACCTATAAGAATCTTTCATTTACCATTATTAGCAAGACTATGTCTCAATTTCTCCATAGAGTTTGTTTCTAGCGAGCTAAGTTTGGAATTATAAGTTTCTTGTTTCATCTCGATGTTTAGCTTGTAAATCCCTGTGAGAACTCCAATTAGACTCTTCTATTTGATATCAAAACATGTCTTGGTTCATAGGTTTTATATTTAGGGTGTTTAGGATAGATTTGAAGTCAATTTTGGATGTTCGGTAGCTACCTGTCGACAGCCAGCCCAAAACTGTCGACAGGCGCATACCATACAGAACCCAGATAACTGGGACTGTGGAGATCTGTCGACAGATCTCTTTGCTGCTGTCGACAGATCCACAGTCCAGAAAATATGAGTTCTGTCTGCTGTCTTCTGTCGACAGCCCCTTCTTGGCTGTCGACAGATGCAGTGCTGATTCGGATTTCTGCACTCTTTCATGTCCGAATCCATGCAAAACTTCATCCTAAAAGCCAAGGAAGTTACCCTCTATTACCTTGATATTTACTGTCATGTTACTGCAAAGTTCATCCACTTTGAGTACCTTAACTCTCCTTGAATTATTCTAAAGTTGTCAATTACGAATAGCACTTCGATTGAGTCTATTCTTCGGTATTCTCGGTAATTGGGTCTATAAAATCTGAACACCTGAGAGTTCATAGGCTTGAACACCTTATGAGATGTGAATAAGGAGATGACATTATTGGGTCTTTGTACCCCCTGTGATTTTTATGCCTGTGCAAATAGGGCTGGTCCAGTCTTGGGAGGAGCACCCGAATTCATTTTCGGACCACGTGGAATGATAAGGATGTCTGGATGTCTGGCATTGCATCAACTATTTTCTGAATATGGTCATCATAATTTCAGTACTGTGTAAATGATATGTGAATCAATTCTTGAGCTATATATCTGAGCATGATCTGAGTTTTACTATCATTGCATCAAGCTTACTGTTCTGAAATCTGGTGTGACTCTTTGATATTCCGTTCTGTCCTTGTCTTGGCTACCATGTATACATTCTTGAACTATCAATTGAACTATGGAATTTGAATTCTACTGGGCTAGTTAGCTCATTATTTCCTACCATTTTCAGGTAATCAGATGGGGGTGATGCTTAAGGGATTGAGTGCTGAGTGGACCGACATGATGAGCAAGCCAATATGTTTCTATTTCTGTTTAGTAGTGTAAAAAGGGATATGTAAATTAAGTTTGTTTTGATCTACTCCTCTTAGTTGTTATGAGGAGTATCTATGTAATTAAACTTCCGCGTTATGACGATATGAATGGATAAGTAATATTCTTTTGTTGTACCTATTTTTCTGTCACTTCCGATAAATAGCCTTTTATTAGGACGTGACAGATAATTTGGTATCAGAGCATTAGTTCGATAAACCTAGGGAAATCAGTGAGTTGGGGTAGAAACATGGGATTAGTTAGCATGATTTTTGTAATCATGTAATGCTTAACCTGTTAATCATTTCAGAATGGACATGAATGCCAAGAAAGGTTGGTTGCTGCCATGGAAATGTTACGTCAGGATATAGAATTGTATGCCCAAGCGCAACGAGAAGCCCACCTGCAAATTAAGGAAGAGGTGCTCAACTTGACTGCAGGTGCTTTCATGGCAGGCAATCCATGTGCTTCCTAGAAATTATGAGCCAAGTTATGATCAATCTGGATAACTTGAAGTTGGGACAAGATCTATTGCTCCACCAAGTTGAGGATCATTGGGAGGCATTGACTGATGCAGCTAGAGAGCTGTACCATGGGGCCGGAGTAGAGCAGCAAGCACCGCAAATGGAAACTGTTATAGATCTTACCCGAAACTAGAAGAAGACTTAGACCACTCATCTTTTTGTATACCTCTCTTTTGTGTAAACACTGATTGTATATATGTAACTCCCATGTATGTGTGGAGTGAGAGGTTAGTGAAGATTGGAGTTTTGTATATATGGTAAACTTGGTAGGAGAAGGCTGTGATATTTTGTGGATACATGGGGATGTATTACAATGTAAATATTTGACTTGATAATATAGATGGTGTGTTATGTGAAATTGAATTGTGTATGTGATGAATGCAAGATTGGATGCTTGTGAAATTAATGAATGTATTACTGAATGTTTCAGATTCCTTTGATTTAATCATGGATGGTGGTGATGCTAATTGAGAAAGATGGAAAGTTCTATGCATGATTTGACCCGTGTAATGAAGGTAGTAGCTAGAAATAACAGTCACAATGGGACAAGCTTGTTCAAGGATTCCGAAGCCTGGACCCTCCGAGATTCGCAGGAAGTACGGATCCGGATGAAGCTGAGAATGGCTAAAAGACATTGAAAGGATATTCAGAATGATTAAGTGTACGGAAGAGAAAAAGGTTTTCTCACTACATTCCAATTGGATCGGGATGCTCGTGCTTGGTGGGAATGTGGAAGCTACCATGGAAGATTCAAATCAAGTAGTTGGGAAGAGTTTGTGGAACTGTTTAATGAGCAATATTTCTCTGAGGTGGTTCAGGAGAAGAAAGCGAATGAATTTGCTGGGTAAAAGCTAAGAATGTCGGTATCCGAGTATGAGGCTCAATTTGCCCGGTTGTCAAAATATGCTCCTCATCTTATATCCACGGAGAAGCTAAAGGCTAAGAGGTTTATGAATGGACTGCGTCCTAATTTTATTACGCAGTTAACTCCTCATTTGATTACTACCTATCAGAAATGGTAAAGAGAGCCTTGGCATTTGAAGCTGCGAAAAAACTGTGGATAAGATTAGAGGGAAATCTGGAGAAGGGTCTTCAGATCGAAAAAGGAAGTATGAGTCGGGGAATGCCCGAAGATTCAGCAAGCTGCTAAGAAGGCAGGCAAAGCTCCGGTAGGAAGTAAGGAGGTTTGTAAGCATTGCCATCGTATCGGGCATAAGATTGAGAATTGCTGGCGTAAATTGGGTGCATGTTTCCGTTGTGGTAGCACTCAACACCGAATTCCGGACTGCCCGATGGCTAAGACAGCACCAACAAATAAGAACCCCCAAGTAAAGCAAGGAAGACTACAAGCCATTCAGGATGTGGAACCTGAATCCCCGCAGGAAGGCGGATTGATTGAAGGTACTTTATTAGTAAACTCAAAACCTGCATTTGTGTTGTTTGATTCTGGAGCTACGCACTCTTTCATTAGTTATGAGTTTGCTAAATTGTTGGATATAAAGTCAGTTCCATTAACCACACAATTGAGGTTGCAACTCCTTTAAGTGAGGGTAAAAAGCTTAAAGAATATTACCCTGCTAGCCAGATATTGTCAAAGGACATGATTTACCCGGTGATCTGATATGTTTAGAAATGTGGGATTATGATGTAATCCTTGGGGTTGATTGACTATCGAAATACCATGCAAATCTAGATTGCCAATTGAGACAAGTGACTTTCCTAGGAGAGGAAAATTATTCTATAATTTTTGATAAACCCCAACCAAGAGAATACCGATAATTTCAGCAGTGAAAGCTTGTAAGTTAGTACAGAAAGGTTGTCAAGGGTATTTGGCTTCCGTGACCCTATTAAATCAGAGCATTGCGGGATTGGAAGATATCCGGTAGTAAGAGAATTTCTTGATGTTTCCCTGAAGAGCTACCTGGCGTACCCCTGATAGAGAGGTGAATTTTTCAATTGAGTTGGTACCAGGAGCCACACCAATTTCTAGAACACCCTACAGAATGTCAAAGAAGAACTGAAAGAACTGAAAAGACAATTGTTGGAATTGATAGAGAAGGGATTCATTAGACCCAGTACCTCACCTTGGGGTGCTCCGGTACTGTTGTTAAAAAGAAAGATGGATCTATGCGGTTGTGTATAGATTATCGGCAGTTAAATCAATTGACTATAAAGAATAAGTACCCACTTCGAGAATTGATGATCTATTTGATCAGTTGTCTGGAGCTCAGTGTTTTTCCAAGATTGATTTAAGATCTGGATATCATCAGCTTAAAATTCAAGAATCAGATATTTATAAAACGGCTTTTCGAACAAGATATGGATATTATGAATTGTGGTGATGCCGTTTGGATTGACCAATGCACCAGCTGCATTTATGCGTTTGATGAATGATGTATTCAGATCTTATTTAGATCAGTTTGTGGTTGTATTCATTGATGATATACTGATCTATTCAAAAATATGGAGGAGCATGAAACTCATCTGCGGATCACTTTGCAATTGTTACGAGACAATAAGTTATATGCAAAGTTTAGCAAGTGTGATTTTGGTTGAAAGAAGTAATGTTCTTAGGACACATTATTTCTAAAGAAGGTCTATCAGTAGACTCTTCAAAGATTGAAACCATTCAGAAATGGGAGCAACCTAAGAATTACTGAAGTAAGAAGTTTTTGGGCATGGCCAGTTACTACCGGCGATTTGTCAAGGATTTTTCTAGAATTGCCTCACCTCTTACACAGTTGACTAGAAAAGGAACTGCTTTATCTGGAATGAGAATTGTGAGGAAGCATTCCAATTGTTAAAAGAATGTCTGTCATCTGCACCAATTCTAGCTTTGCCGGTGGAAGGAAAAATATTTGAGGTTTTACCGATGCTTCCAACATTGGATGGGTGTGTATTGATGCAAGATAGAAGAGTAATTGCCTATGCATCAAGACAGTTGAAGACTCACGAGAAAAACTACCCAGTACATGATTTAGAATTGGCTGCTGTGGTCTTTGCTCTTAAGCTTTGGAGACACTACCTATATGATAACCAATTCATAGTGTACTCCGATCATAAGAGTCTCAAGTATTTGTTTTCAAAAAAGAACTGAACATGAGACAAAGGAGATGGATGGAATATATCAAAGACTATGATTTCAAGATTGAATATCATCCGGGAAAAGGAAACACTGTGGCTGACGCACTTAGCAGGAATCCTATAGCCAAGATGTTTCGGTTGCAAGTAAGGGAATGGAATTGTTAGAAGAATTTTCCACATTGAGCTTGAAAGTTGAAAAACAAGAAGAAAGAAGTGATTAGCAACTTGATAGTGCAGTCAGATTTGTGAAGCAAATTAATGAGCAACAGGACAATGACCCTATATTGGTAGGAATCAGAGAAAAATTGGCTTCTAAACCTGATTTTAATGAAGATTCTCATGGAAATCTTCGATTCGGGATAGATTGTGTGTACCGGATAATCCCGAAATCAAGAAACAGATCTTAGAAGAAGCTCATCGGTCTCACTACACTATTCATCCAGGAGCTGTCAAAATGTATCAGGATTTGAAGAAGCATTTCTGGTGGTGCAACATGAAAAATGATATGGGAATTTATTGCAAATGTTTACATGTCAGAAAATTAAGGCAGAACACCAGAAACCTGCAGGAAATTAAAACCACTTGAGATACCAGAATGGAAATGGGATAGCATTGGTATGGATTTTATTGTGGGATTACCTAAAACACGGAGTGGATTTGATGTGTATTGGGTAATCATTGACAGACTTACCAAATCAGCTCATTTCTTAGCAATAAAGACAAGATGGTCTGTTAATATTTTGGCAGCATTATATATGAAAGAAATTGTACGGTTGCATGGAATTCCAAAGAACATAGTTTCTGATCGAGATGCAAGATTTACTTCACATTTTTGGAGAGAATTGCAAGATGCTTTGGGAACAAAATTAAAATTAGTACGCATTTCACCCTCAAACAGATGGACAGACCGAACGGGGTGAACAAATTGTTGAGGATATGTGCCGTGCTTGTGTATTAGAGTTCGGAAATGACTGGAACACTCATCTAGCAATTATGAAATTGCATATAACAATAGTTATCAGTCTACTATTCGAATGGCACCTTTCGAAGCTTTTATGGTCGACAATGTAGATCACCATTATGCTGGGTAGAACTAAAAGAAAGACATATCTTGGACCAGAAATGATCCAAGAAACGACAGAAGTTATCAAGTTAGTACAAGATCGGATGAAAGCTGCTCAAGATGACAGAAAAGTTATGCCGATCGTCATAGAGAGAGTTAGAATTTCATCAAGGAGAACATGTATTTCTCAAAGTGTCACCCCGAAGGGGAATTAAAAGATTTGGTATCAAGGGAAAATTGAGTCAAGATACATTGGACCTTTTGAAATACTGAAGAGAGTTGGTGAAATGACATACCAATTGGCACTTCCACCACAATTATCCAATGTGCATGATATCTTTCATGTGTCAATGCTAAGAAAATATGTATATGATCCGGAACACATTATTGGATACCAAGATCTGGATGTACAAGGAAATTTGGCATATGAAGAAAGACCAGTACAGATCCTCGATCGAAAAATCAAGCAACTTCGGAACAAGGAAGTTCCTTTACTAAAAATTCAGTGGAATAAGCAAGGACAAGAAGAAGCAACATGGGAATTGGAAGATGCCATCAAGGATAAGTATCCAGAGTTGTTTCAGGTCAGTAACCACATCCTGTGTAATTAAATTTGGAGGACCAAATTTCTTTTAGTGGGGGAGAATTGTAACACCCCAGAATTTTTATTTGTAGAAAAACATGAATAAATAAGTATTAGACTTAAGCATTAGTATTAAATTGTAATAATTGATATTTGGGTATGATTAGTATTAACTACTGTTACCCGAGTGTCGTACTCGGACAGTGTGCGCTCCCACAGGGCGACACTGAAAAAACGGTAACGAAAATGAAATCGAGAACACCATAATTTCCAAAATATGGAGATCTCAGAAATGTAAATATCTAATTTTTCGACGTACGGATTCGAGATTAAGTCGACGCGACCATTTTCCGGGTGATTTTCACCTACTGTAAAATAAATTCTAAAAATTGAATAAAAATCATCATTACTTGTAAAACCATTATATTAGTCTATGGTTAAATTTCATGCAAATGAACACCATTTGGATAGGTTTCCATAGGATATTGGGCCAGCTGATTTAAGGGCCAATTACGGTGGCCAATTTCTGGGATTTTCTGAGTACTTACGTGTAGGGGTGAACACGGTTCGGTTCGGTTTGGTTGGCTCATTTTTTGGCCAAATCGAACCAAACCGAATCCCAAGGGCAAATCGAACCGAACCGAACCGGTCGGTTTGGTTTTAAACCGAATTTTATATCTTTTATAAAATAAGTTCGGCATACCTCAGTGGCTAAGGCACTCTGCTTCCTCCAGGCGGTTGGGGTTCGAATCTGCTTCTGCCATTTTTGTTACAGATTTTTTTCACTTTTTTGACCAAAAAATGCGACTGCGAGGGCGAGCTTCGAACCCGTGCCAGCGCAAGCGGGCACAGATGCGCTAGCCAACCGGTCCACAGTCATTGAATATATATTATATTTATAATATATATATTCGGTTATTCGGTTTCAGAAACTGAAAACCGAACTGAATTGTGTAGGATCCCAAATCGAACCGAACCGGTCGGTTCGGTTTTTCGTGTTTGAACCGAATTCTGAACAGCCATACTACGTGTAGAGACTTGGAGAGGCCAGCACCTAAGGTTGGGGTAATCATAAAGGTTAACTACGTGGGAGCTTGGGAATCCTTGCATGTGCAACGTGTTAAGGTAAAACCAAAGGGTTTCTACCATGACACCTCATGGTTGACGTGTCTTTGTGCATGAAAAAGCTTGGGGTTATAAAACCTGTACGTAAACAGCAAGGGAGCCTTTACAACGCAAGCTTCTTGGATTATTCTCCTGTTCTTACACCTTCTTCAACTCTTGTACCTTGTTTTCTCTGCTATTACTGCTCTTACCTGGAGACGGTGGCTATTGCTGTAGTTGTCTCTTCTGCTGGGTTGGTTCCTAGTGGTTGGAGTTGCTGCCGTGGGGGAGTGTTGTTGCTTCCACCTGTAGAGTTTGCGAACACCCCATCAACTTTGTGGGAACTCTTATCTTGCTAGGTTAGGTGCCTTCGTTAAGAGCGTGTGAAAAATTACCTGTTCATCAAGGTAGGATTCATCTCTCTATGGTTCAATTCGGTTTTTGTTCATATGTCACAAGGAATTCGTAATGAACGAATAAGTGACCATACTTGTGATTCTCTGTTTTTCCTTCCGTTCATGGTAGAATTACTCTTTTGGGGAAGGAACAACTTGATTCTATTTAGGATTCAATTCCCTCTGGTTCAGATTTGTCTTTTCCACATGATAAGAACCTGTTGATGATTAAATCAATGACTATACATGAGGTTCTTATAATTTTTCTTTCAGTCATGCTAGAAATACTCTTGCTGGAGGAAGAACAATCTTGTTCCATTTTCAGAAACTAGCTCCAATCCTTTCTTACACCCTTGATTCTTGTACATACCAAAGAGCTTGGTTACCTTTGTAATAATAGGAAAACTTTGGTTTAGATGGTTGATAATTCAAGTTTTGATTGAATCCATATATATTTTTGTGATTTAGTGTCCAACCTATAAGAATCTTTCATTTAACCATTATTAGCAAGACTATGTCTCAATTTCTCCATAGAGTTTGTTTCTAGCGAGCTAAGTTTGGAATTATAAGTTTCTTGTTTCATCTCGATTGTTTAGCTTGTAAATCCCTGTGAGAACTCCAATTAGACTCTTCTATTTGATATCAAACATGTCTTGGTTCATAGGTTTTATAGTTAGGGTGTTTAGGATAGATTTGAAGTCAATTTTGGATGTTCGGTAGCTACCTGTCGACAGCCAGCCCAAGAACTGTCGACAGACGCATACCATACAGAACCCAGATAACTGGGACTGTGGAGATCTGTCGACAGATCTCTTTGCTGCTGTCGACAGATCCCACAGTCCAGAAAATATGAGTTCTGTCTGCTGTCTTCTGTCGACAGCCCCTTCTGGCTGTCGACAGAGGCAGTGCTGATTCAGATTTCTGCACTCTTTCATGTCCGAATCCATGCCAAAACTTCATCCTAAAAGCCAAGGAAGTTACCCTCTCATTTACCTTGATATTTACTGTCATGTTACTGCAAAGTTCATCCACTTTGAGTACCTTAACTCTCCTTGAATTATTCTTAAAGTTGTCAATTACGAATAGCACTCCGATTAAGTCTATTCTTCGGTATTCGGTAATTGGGTCTATAAAATCTGAACACCTGAGAGTTCATATGCTTGAACACCTTATGAGATGTGAATAAATGGAGATGACATTATTGGGTCTTTGTACCCCCTGTGATTTTTATGCCTGTGCAAATAGGGCTGGTCGAGTCCTGGGAGGAGCACCCGAATTCATTTTCGGACCACGTGGAATGATAAGGATGTCTGGATGTCTGGCATTGCATCAACTATTTTCTGAATATGGTCATCATAATTTCAGTACTATGTAATGATATGTGAATCAATTCTTGAGCTATATATCTGAGCATGATCTGAGTTTTACTATCATTGCATCAAGCTTACTGTTCTGAAATCTGGTATGACTCTTTGATATTCCTTCTGTCCTTGTCTTGGCTACCATGTATACATTCTTGAACTATCAATTGAACTATGGAATTTGAATTTTACTGGGCTAGTTAGCTCATTATTTCCTACCATTTTCAGGTAATTCAGATGGGGGTGATGCTTAAGGGATTGAGTGCTGAGTGGACCGACATGATGAGCAAGCCAATATGTTTCTATTTCTGTTTAGTGTAAAAAGGGATATGTAATTAAGTTTGTTTTGATCTACTCCTCTCCTAGTTGTTATGAGGAGTATCTATGTAATTAAACTTTCGCGTTATGACGATAGAATGGATAATAAATATTACTTTTTGTACCTATTTTTCTGTCACTTCCGATAAATAGCCTTTTATTAGGACGTGACAGAGCACTTCCATTTGGGGATGCTCCCATTGGTTGGAAGTTGCTTTGGCTAGCGCAGAGGGCAGTGTCCAAGTGTAGACCACCCCCTCATTGGTTGGATAACTCCTTTATGGAGGTTTCTTCCATGCATGATGTGAGGAAGAAAATCGTCATTGACTATAAACACTCTAAAGTTTTTAGAAGCTTAATTTGGCTAGCATCACAATAGTCATTAACCATGAAAAGGGTCATTAATATCATCATTTGAATTTCTAGAACTAACCCATTTCAAAATGCATAATGCGGTCGATCGAAATGGTGTAAATGGTCATCCAGAAGCCCTTCATTTAAAGTCTATTTAATCTTGGAGCCAAAGCTAAACTCTCGTCCAGAATGATCTGATAATCGAAGTAAGTGAATTGATAATCGAAGCAAGTGAACTTGTAATCGAAGCATGTGAATTGATAATCAAAGCAAGTGAACTAATAATTGAAGCGCAATTGAACTGTTAATCGAAGTGCAGTTAAACTATTAATCGAAGTGCAATGTTCTGCTAATCTAGTGTAGTTGTTCTGCTAATCGAAGTGCATTTGAACTATTAATCAAAGTGCAATTGTTTTGCTAATCGACATGCACTTGAATTGTTAATCAAAGTGTAGTTTAATTGTTAATGAAGTGCACTTGAACTGCTTATTGAAGTGCAGTTGTTTTGCTAATCAAAGTGCACTTGAACTATTAATCCAAGTTCAGTTGTTCTACTAATCGAAGTGCACTTGAATTGTTAATCGAAGTGCACTTGAACTATTAATTGAAGTGAAGTTTTTCTATTAATCGAAGTGCAGTTGTTCTGTTTTTTTTAGTGCACTTGTTCTATTAATTGAAGTGCAGTTGTTATGCTAATCGAAGTGACATCGACTCAATTCTTGTTTGAGTTAGGGAATTGATATGAGCCTGAGATTTGTTTGAGTCTAAGATTCAATAGACAATGATTATTCTGGTCAGGCATCAATTCTCTCGCGAGTTTTCTATTTAATTATTCAATTAATTTTTTGATAATTGTTATACTACACCTTGATCTTCGTGAATTAGGATCGAGCTTACCATCGAAGGTGTGACCGAGAGGTATAGATACAACATTTCTCCCGGGGCTAGCTTTGATAGTGTTGGCAGAGACATAAGATACTCCTTTAGCTCGAAGAATGCCTTATCGCACTCCTCGTCCCAAGGGAGGGTTGATGAAGTTATTTTTGGTCCTCTCAATAGCTTGAAGAATGTAGGTCCCACTTTTCTACCTGAGACATGGAGTGATTAGAGTGACAACTCGGCCAACCAGATGCTATAAAGCTTTGATGCTTTGAGGTCGTTGCATATCCCAGATGTCTCAGATCTTGTTTGGGTTCACTTTAATGCCATGTTGGGTGACCCAAAAACCCAAAAAATTGCTGGACTAAACCCCAAAAGCACACTTAGTCAGATTGAGCTTCATTTTGTACCTTTGGAGTGTTTCAAAAGTCCAACTAAGTCGGCGAAGTGATCTTTGGCTTATGATGACTTTACCAATATGTCATCGATGTAGACCTATAGGTTGCGGTAGATCTACTCTTCGAACATCTAGTTCACCAGCCTTTGATATGTTGCTTTACTGTTCTTCAACTCGAAAGGCATTCGTGCGTAGCAGAATACCCTGCAGTTGGAGGTGATGATTGTCTTCTCAACATCTTCAGGATGCATCAGGATCTGGTGATATTCAGAGTAGGCATCGAGGAAGTTGTTCAACATGTTTCTCAAAGTTAAATCAATGAGTTGATCGATACTCGACAGCAATAGCAGTCCTTTGGTGGTTGACTTTGTAGATTGGTAAAGTTGACGCACATCTACCATTTGCCTAAGTCTCTGGGCACCAAGATGACAATGGAGAGCCAGTCAGATACATGACCATAAGGAATAACTTAGTCCCTCTTCCTTTTGTGACTTTCTCATTGACGATCACTTATTTGATTGGAGCATGCTTCCTCTTTTGATGTTGGACTGGCTTGACTGTAAGATTGAGGTTGAGTCAGTGCGTCATTTGTCTTTTGGGATTCCTAGGTGATCATCATCAAACCATGTAAGACTTGGACATATTGAGAAAGAAAGTTTTTATATTGCACTTGATAGTTAGGTGATAACTTAGCTCTGACTTTGACCTCTAGGGTTATATTGTCTAATAAGAAGATAAACAACAACTCTCCTCTAGGTTTGCTTGTTGTCACTTTCTCCCCCGCAATCTCTTTTCCTTTGGGATCTGTCTCGTATTCCACTGGCTTGGTGGAGATAAGATAGCACTTTCTTGCCTTAACCTAATCCTGTCAGACTTCTCCCACCCCATATTTATTAGAAACTTCATTCAGCTGAGAATACATGGGTCGAATATTGCATTGTTAGCCAAGAAATTAAGTCACAAATTTGGGGGGAGTGCCTAACCACACCTTTGGGATAAGTGGCATGGCCATTAAATCCACATGGGGGGTCTATATTGTACATAATTTTAATGGATTTTCACCATCTTTAGGAAACAGTCGTATAATATCCTCTAGGACTCTTTTTGCATCACAACATTTATGGTCACTGAAATTACAAGTGCATGATCGTGAGGGTTCGGACCCCCTCTAGATCCGCATTAGAGAATGCCCCCTTTTGTTTCATGAGCTCAAAGTGGTTTGCTTCTTCTTGGTGAGTTGGACGTATCACTTCCTCCCTTGGTGAGTATCCCCATCAGCGGTAGGACCTCTTGAGATAACATTTATTTGGACATCATGCTATTGATTGTTGATCTCCTTAGGAGGATCGCAAGGAGTGTTTTTCCTTCTAGTCACATGCTTGTCCAGATCACCCTATCTGCAAGCGTCTCATTCTTGCCCTTAAGCCGTTGGCAATCATTGGTGTAGTGGCCATGATCCTAATGAAGTTGGCAGTACTTCTTCTTGTTTCACTGCCACGAGTTGGATTTCATCGGCTTAGGCCGATGAAGGAAGTCCTTGTCTCAAATCTTTTGGTAGATCTCGTAGACAAGAGTTGCCAAGGATATATCACTCATACCTCCTAGACAGTTCCTTCCTATTGCCGTTGCAACTTTTCTTCCTTTCAGATTGGGAGGGTTGGTCAGAAGGGCGCTTCTTTTTCTGCTCACCTTTCCACTAGGGCATGTCGCGGCATGCTAAGAGGACTTCTTCACATTTTGCATGGCACAGAGCCAACACGATGAGGTTAGCGAGGGTGGCTGGTGAACGAAGAACCAACTCGTGCTGAAGCTCCTTCTTCCTTGTGCCACTGGTGAGGGCAGTAATTGCAAAAGCTATCTCGAGACTGAGAATGCGAATAACTTCCTAATGGAAGCAGATCATGTAATCTCAAATCTTCCTCCCTAGGCTTGCTTCAGAGAGAGTATACCAACGACTGTCTTTAGGGGTCTACTTTCAGCAAGCTTTTCTCGAATTGATTGTCGACCTATTGGAAGCTGTTGATGTAGCTTGATGAGAGGACGCAAACCAAGCCTAAACTCTACACTAGGGTGGAAACAAAGGCTCGGTATTTGATGGCATATGAGGAGCATCATCAGGGTCTTCAAGTTGTTTGGTTGGCCGGATCTCCTAGGCCATTGTAAAGCTTCACCACTGAATGATGGAGTTCGTATGGTAAGGGGGCATCCAATATCCCAAGGGTGAAGGGATATTTTTCCTTGTCATCGTCGGCGAGGTGGCTTCACCTTTTGTCTTATAGGGCCTTAAGAAGGCCCTCCTGTTCAAAAAACTAGCGTTCGAACCATCGAAGTTAAGAGGTCAACTCCGTGTTGGAATGAGAGGGGGTCAAGGCTCTCTTCCGCGTCGCCCGGTTGGAGAGGCGACAATAGTGGTAGCGACAATGGTGGCAAGCTACAACGTTGGTTGCTAGTGAGTGCTTCTTCTTTCTTGTGGGTTGGAAGATGCTCTTGGTTTTCTGAATGAGGGGGGCATTGACACCCTTTGCCTACATCATTTCGGATGATGCGCCCACCCTTAATAGTGAAACAACCACCAATGGCGTGGCCACTGCGATGTGAAGTCTCTCCACGGGGAGGATAAAATAGGGATTGGCGTGGACATTCCTCCCTCATAACTTGGATCATAATTAGCTCAATGAAGTTGTCCATCTTCTTGTTAAAAGTAGCGATAGTGTTGGGGCTCTCCTCAAGATGGCGATTCCCCAGAGTGCTCGGATCGAGGGGAAGATGCCCACTACAGCATTCTGATCAGTTTTGGGAATGAAGTGGGAGGACTGAGAGCTCTCGTTCATTGGACCGCTCAGTACGAGGGCCGTTCCCTTTTCTCCCCTCCTTCTGGTGTTGTTGCTCTTGCACACCATGGTGACTCTTTGCTTGGAGAAACTTTCCACAAATAATGCCAAATGAAGAGGTGATCTTGAATCTTGGTGATTTTCTTGGGATTTGAAAGATTGATGGCATTTGAGCTGGCCATTAGGTGATCTGCAAGGAAACAAAGGATCAGGGAGTCCAGGGAAGTGAATCCTGGGGAAAACTTTCTGATGTCTAAGTCAGTAAGGTGGGTCAAGGGCACAAGAAAGGTGGGGAGGCAATTCAAGATCGTTCTCCATCAATTTGAGTGCTTAGAGTCGCATACCTTTTTTGGAGGGCTATCAGAGGAATATATGGATGTTAGCTTCCCAAAACGGATCCACAAGATTTGGAGGCCGATAAGGTTGAGATGTGGGCGAAACTCTTAGTGAAGTGGTCGTGCAACCTGTTACGAGATTTAGGGGCCCTGATCATGGGAAAATCCTCACTTCCATATTTAGGGCTCTACGCCCTTGGCTTAATGGGGTACGCTAACTTTAAAATTAAATACGAGTCTTGGCTACTTTGGTCTCCTTTGGGTTGAGTTAAGAACTTGCCAAGTCAAACTCTCTTGCCGAGTCAGAGTTCCTTTGGACTTATAGCCTCTGAGTTAAGGGAATTTTCAAGGAAGGTTGGGCCTTCGGGCTAAGGTCTAGCCGATACAATAGAGTAGCAATGAATCGATAAACTTCTTACCTTAGCGCATTTCAAGGCAAGACTTTGGGAGCTAGTTGCTCATCTCGTACCGTCCCCTAGGGCTTTGTGCCAAGTTAGAGGGCCCTCCTCGCAAGTGGTAATATGGAGCTCTATAGTACTTCTTGTGCCGTGCTTACCCTCTGAGCTCTCTTTGGGTGGCCATAGTTTAATAATTAGATTTTACCAATTGGGCCAGGTTTAACAATTGAATCTTATGATTTGGGTCAGATGGTCGAGATTTACCCTCTATAGTTTATATCTATACTTGTATCATATGAACCTATATATGTACTTCAGTCAAAAAATATATGGAATATTTCGCTTTCTTCCACATCATTGCTTAAGAGATTTTGATGGCTTGATTGTTAAGAAAAAATAATGAAATGATACTGTAGAGGCATAATTTAGTCTCACATTAAAAGTAATGAAAATAAATATGTGCTTATAAATAAAGCTCATTCCTCTTCTCTCAAGAGAGCTATTTTCTTAAAAAATTTGGAGGCATGTTGAAATTTCATGTAACTTTATTGGTGTCATTTGTGGAAAACTAAACGAGAGACCATATGTCTTATTCAATCATCTTGTCATAACAAGACCAGTACACTTTTATACTCACTAAAGAGGTTGTGTGGAAATGTAATTTAGTTTCACGTCGGAAGTAATAACCCATTCATTTTCACCCAAGAGAGCTATTTTCTTAGAAAAAGAATAAAATCTCAAGTAAAAATAATACCTCTTGAAAGACATTGAAATTACAAGTAACTTCAAATATTCATGACAATCGTGTCACTCTCACGTGAGAAGGATATACATATCTATGTTTTAGCCCTACACAAATAAATGTTACCTATCTATGGGCACTGTTTAACAAATTAAGTAAATGTGCTGTGGATCTGTTAATTTTGTATATGATATCATTAGACCTTTCTCCGCACTCCCATTGGCGACGAAGATTTTCTTACCGTGTCCTAGTATTTAACTAAATCCAAGCATGGATTGATAGTTCAAAATTTTACTTTAATTTTCCAGCTTTGTCTTGTATAATGGAGGCTCGACCTGCATGGTCCTCATTTCACTTACCCGTAACGTGCTTCCAAGTTTTAAACACACGCATATAACAGAAAAAGACACGGGTAATGTTCTAACTCGCTGCAAAATATTGTCGTGATGCAACTTCCTTGTCTGGTATTCTTCCCTACACACTGAGGAACATAGGAAGTAAGAAGAGGAGAACCTAGAGATCCAAAAGGCAAAAAGGAACAAAAATTGAAACTTTTGTAACAATGTTTCACGTCTTCCTACATGGAATTAGGGCAGTAACCAGAATCTGAAATTTCCACTCGATTTTGATAAAAAAATTATCAAATTAAAAATTAAAAATTTATACAAAAAATTTATCAGAATCAGAATCCGATATTCGATATATTATTGGAATCAAAATCCATTAATTCGAAACCGATATATCACATTAAAATTTGATAAAATTAAAAATTAAAAAAATATATCTAAATGCTAACCCCCCCTCTTTTCTGCAGTGCAGCACCCCCTACCTCTCAAGGCCTCAACCCAACATCCCCCCCTAGCGGCAACCGACACCTCCCACCCTGCAACAGCGATGGCAGTGATCACAATGAGAGAGCGAGATCGCGAGGTGCTCCTTCCCGTGGGGGAGTCACTTGTCGCCGCCGCCTCATCCGACCACCACAACTCAGGCCGTGAGGTCAGTGTCTCCTTATTAGCAATGAGGAAAGGAGGAGCGGCGAGGGAGAAGGTGTAGGCAGGGCTGCGGCGATGGAGGCTGGGGTCTGGTTGCAGCGGCGTGGACGATCCGATGGCCCTGGATCTAGCAGTGATGGCGACTGTGATCTAGTTGCAGCGTCACGATGACTACGAGGTGCAGTGACGGCAGCGGAAAAGTACGGCGGCGACGAGATCCACCGGCGACGACATCAGTAGATTCGTCTCTGTCTTCCCCAACCTCGTCCCTCGTCCCCCCACCCCGCCAGCACCCCCCTCTCCCCCACCATCCGATGCCAGCAATCTGACGACAGTCTATCGGCCCTCTCTCTCTCTCTCTCTCTCTCTCTCTCTCTCTATGTGCGGCGGGGGAGGTGGTCCGTCGTGGTTCGTTGGCCGACTAGCCCTATCTGTCTCTCTCTCTTGCCCTCTCTTTCCCCCCATTGCTCTCGCCTCTCTCTATCTCCTTTTGTCTCTCTCCCTTCGCTAGCCGACTATAAAAAGGTGTAATATTATAAGATTTTATATATTTTAATAGAAATAATAATATTGATAACAAGAAAAACAAATAATCTGATAAATTTTAAATTTAATTTCAATTTTGGTAACAAAATTGGAATCAGAATTAATTATTTTAAAATTATCGAAATCAAAATTAAATTTAAAATTATTTATGAAAATCAGAATCAGAATCTGTCTTTCCCTATTCGATCAGATCCGTTTGCATCTCTATGAATAACGCTCTGACTAGCTGCAGAGTTGTACTGCCATGCGAACTTCATTTTGCACAACTCGCACGAGTCCATGCATCGAAATGATGTTCCTACGACAACAAACCCAAGTAACCACATTAAGATCATCTGAATCTTGATGCTCTGCAAGTTAGGAGCATTATTAAGGACCCAAGAGAGGAAGATACTGGAAAAGTCATGGTATATCATTGAGGGTGTGCTATTTGTCTTTTAAAAATTTTAATATCTTTCCTATCCCACTTTTAGATGTGCCCAATTTATACACGTTAAAAAATGTACACTACATGTTTTTTTTTTTTTTTTTTTTTTTTTTAAATGACACACCCTAAATAGATGTGCCACTTTAATGTACACTACAAGTGGCTAGGCGTCCGCCCAGGTGTAATCGGCGACTCCACTTCGATTGAAACGGGAATACGACTCCATGTCCAAGTTGGACCATATTAGAGTGGGTCCCAGGAGAGGACGTCGGGAAAAACTTTAGTGGTAAAAAGACACCTCTCTAGTACTGAGGATAAGAATCAGCCAGTTCGAAAATTCATCCTTCATTGAAATTTATTTTTTATTTAATAAGAAAAATCAAGTGAATGAAAACTGCTACAGAGATGATGACAGCTTAATTGCACAAAATAGTTTGAATAATTATCCCCATGTTTAACATTAAAAATAAAATGAGTCAAAGTTATTTTAAGTATAAAAACATCCCAGTACCAAACCAACCTACTAGTACTTTCCCCTCAAATTTGACTCACAAAACGGAACAACTTAAACTCAATTTTCCAACATAAAAAATGTAAAACAGGGAAGAATTAGATTTATCTTTTTTCTTATCCTGACAAAATATTCTCATTTTTCAACAGAACAGCATCTCTCTCTCTCTCTCTTTGTTCCTTTTGCAATGGCCAAACTATATAAGAAGCGGACGTGCATCTCAAAGGAGTGTGGCGGGACACTAAAATGTTACTCACTGAAGTCAGCTGTCAGCAGAGATTAGCCTCGGATTCTGAAACAACACCCCCCTTTTGAATCCGGTAGAGCATTTGCAACATTTAGCTTCAATAGTTTCGACTCTCTCCAACATAATTGGCATTTCTGTCCCCTCTACTCCTCTTGAAACTTCTGTGCCACCAAAAGCACTGTCGGGGACGTGAAACTCCAGGCAGCAAAGGTGAGACATCTCCATTCTCAGGCAACTTGACCATTTCTGCAAGAGAAATGTCGAAAGATGCTCAAATGGCAGAGCCCCCTACTGGTTGTGCCTCTGCATTTGCCAACACTTGTGAGTTGAAAGTGGACGTGCCTGGCACATCTGCATCAGGTGCTTCAACAGCACTCTCCTGCTCGCTGAACTGAAGGTCCTCACCCATGTCTGTTGCAGTGTCTTCACTTGAGTAAGATCCAGTTGACACTGAGTAGCAAACACTCTGTGCTGCGGATGATGCAGTGGGATGATCATATTCATCACTAAGTTCTGTAAACTCAACTTGGATGACATCTTGTTCCCTTATCACTTCAACTTCTCTGGACCTCGATTCGTTTTCGTCAACAAAGAACAGGTTTGGAGGTGCCACCCAAAGCTCTCCATTATGGAATGCACGCATATTTCCCATGCTTCCACAACCAGACACAGAAACTGAGACAATGTTCCTCTCAGCTATTATTGAAGGTGAGACAATTCCTGAAGCCTCTATCAGTGTTTCCGATGAGAGGGATGAAATAGACTTGAGTCTCCCCTTATCTCCATGGAGGAATTCCTCTTCAATTGAAGGAATGTTAGATGCAGATTTTGCGGCTGCAGATGGACTGGAATCATAAACAGGTTCTACAACATGGGATCATTTAAAATCTCAACCTCCGCGCTGACTGACTGCACAGAACGACCGGAACCCTTTGCAGAATGCCCACTTGGTATCTGATGATCAGTTGATCCTTCTGACTTCGTGACATTGTTTTCCATGCTCGTTTCTGATGAACATGAGGAGCTTGACCCACTGTATTTTTTCTTCAGCCATATCTGACTT
>CM024758.1:135730160-135790623 GCA_014218235.1 Colocasia esculenta | reverse complement strand
ATTAAACAGTTCTGGAAAAACAGAATGCATACCTTCATCATGAACATCCACAGTTCTTGGATGCAGAATCTGTTTATTTTCAGTTGTTAAAGGAACTACCTCATGTGCCTGACTGGTCTCATTATCAGTATCTGTTGCCCCATTTTTGGATTCTGAGGGTTGACCAATGCTCTGTGATTTCGATTCACTGCTTGCTGCTATCTTAGGCAACTCTCCAACTTCAGCCTTATCCCCTTGAGAATTTTCATTTTTAGAACCATCTGTGCCAACTGGATTACTATCCCTAGATCCCTTCGAGTGTGAACTTTATTGATCATTCGATCCTTGATCATCAGAGGACTGGATTGAACCCTGAACATTAGGGTTTTCTCCTCTAGAATCTTCAGAGTGCACGACATGAGATGCTTGCACACTTTCATCCTCATCAAAACTGCTAAAATCAACGAACTCAGACATCTTTTTCCCTTCGGAGAAAGTCTTCTCCTTAGCCGATCTTAGATGTGAAAATCGTTGACTAGAAAAAGAGGGAACTGTGGGCTTCTTCTCGACTTCGAGCCCAACCTTGTAACAAGCGGCACCGTATTGCTCCAGGTCTTCCTAAAACTCCGGCCTAGCCTTGTACTCGACAATCCCCCGAGCTTCGGCCTCATAGAGGGCTCCCGTGAGGGCAGTCTTCTCCGCCTTGGTGATGACGAGCTCCCACTTGGAGGCCTTAAGCGTGATCCAGAGGTTGTCATTTTCCCTCCACAGCTCGACCTCCCATCGGAGGTGGCGCTCCTCACGTTCCATCGAAAACGTGACCACAACATCCCAAAGATGCTGCTGATCCTGCGCTCGCAACGCCAACTTACGGAGCGCCTCCACCGACTGTGAAATGCCGCCGACCAGCTTGTCGATGTCGAGGTCGGTGTCATCTTCCGAACGGCTGTCCCTCTAGCCCTCTTCAGGTCGCTCTGGGGTCTCCTCCGGGCTCAGACCCTGACACCGTGCGAGCACCTCGAGCTGCTCAACAGTGGGGCAAGGGCGCAGGCTCCTTGAAGGCCCCCCTTGAAAGCACTCCAGGGCCTCCTCCAAGTCTATCTCCATGGGCCGGGCAGGAGACCTTACGTTCAGCACCCTTGACAGGGGTGCGCGGTCCTCCTCAGACTCGGCCCTGGCTTCGGCCACACTGGCAGCTTGCCTAGAGGGAAGGCTGGGCTCCTCAACCACTCATTCGGTGGACACTCCAGAAGTTGCTACCTCCTGGCCTTCGGCCCCACTGGAGGGCGCCCTTTGAGAAGACCCCGCCTCGTCGTGATCCGTCGGTTGTTTAGCGGCGGGCTCGGACACGAACTCCTACGACTGTCCCTCAGCCACGACTCCAGTCGTTGGGAGCTCCAGCGCTCCCTCTTTAGAGACCCCCACTGTAGTGATCTCGAGGGTCAGGTCAGGGGCAGGCACCTCTGTTGGGGCAGTCTCCCCATCCGCTGCCACAGTATTCGACACCCCCGCTGTGGCCATCTTCTCTTCATGGCCCTCAGCGGGACCCAAGGGCACCAGCGCCCCGACCTGCTCCTAGGGCGAGCCTCCATCTGATAGGTCACTGACGACGACCACATCCTCGCTAATGAGCCCCATCTCAGACAACATCCCCTCAACTGACAGGGGCCTTATTGCGGTTGGGGTCCTCGGCCTCCCCTGATCGGCCGTCTTCACTAGCTTCCTCTTCTTCCGAAGCTGCAGTTGGGGAACCTCCTCTTCTTCCTCGGCCTCCTCCTCGGCCCCCTGCGTGGCCCTCGCTGCCTTCAGAGAGGCAGACTCCCTCCGAAGACTGATCTTCAGAGGTCATTTCACAGGAGGACGCCCTTTGGTAGGAGATCGGCCCGCTCTGATTGCGGTCAGGGGTGCGCCCTCGCCCAGATACTTCAAGTATGAGTTGACGGTTATCTGTTTGGGGTAGAGGGCCATGTCTTCTGATCCCGACCGGCCGCCAGCTCGGTAGCATCTGCACAAAAAGAGGAAAGGTCAGAAGACAATCCCCTAAGCGAATCAAAAAGAGCAAAAGCGAAGTTGAGTACTCACCCCATGCTCGGCTGAGCCCGTGCTCGACGAGCTGGAACTCTGTCAGATAGTCTTCCATGTGCTTCACGAGCACCATGTTCAGGCTCTCCAAAGCCTTCGCCTCCTCTCAAACCAGGAGAGGCACGAGATCCTTCTTTAGGGGGTCGTGGATCCGAGTAGAGAATCCCCACTCAGGTGCTCCAACCCCTTGACGACGGCCGACGAAGAAGACGCGCTGCATCCAGCCCTTGTTGTTGGAGTACTTGCTCGAAAAGTGGATCCGCATCTTGTTCCGGCGGTGCTTGGTGTAAAGCACACCATTGCCAGACTGCGGGGATGAGGCGACGCCAAAGTGCCCCCGGAAGATGTCTGCTGTGGCTCGCACTCCTCGCGACTCACAGATGATGCAGAAGATGCAGATCATCCTCCACGAGTTGGGCGTCAACTAGATGGGTGCGATCCTCTATGTGCTCAACAGGTTCCTTGCCACCTCCAGTAGTGGCAGCTGGAATATCGCCTCCAGGAGATCCAAAGAAAGCGCAAAGCAGCCCGACTTGTCTAGCAGGTACGACAAATCCTTGCTAGTTAGGATGATGTTGTACTCTTCGCCAATGCGGTAGCGCTCCCTGAGTCCTTCGAAGTACCTATACTTCGGCCCTTTTGTCGTCGCTAGCACCATTCCGCTCGCTCCGGTAGTGGCGACCGCCTTTCCCTCTCGCTGTGACATCACTGCTTGTAGATGGTGGGGAGGAAGAAGACGATGGTAGCGGCAAGAAGAATGAGTGCTTTTCTAGAGAAGGAAAGCACAGTGCCCTTCCTTCCCCCCTCCTCTTCCTTATAAGGAAAGAGAGGTGCAAAGTTCAAAGGCAAAAATGGCGGTTCGCCCAAACCCAATGGCTTGTTCAAAAGGGCTTTTCCGGACCCAGAACACGACACGTTTCCTATGCCACCATGAAACAGCAACCCCGAGGAGTGCTCAACGGTGTCGCCAAGAGACCGTATGCACCGCCGCAGTTGGTATCGCATTTAATGCGAGGGTGACGTCAAGTAGACATCTCCCATCTCAAGTGCTCTTGATCGCATTCGAGCAGACTTGAGAGGGTGGGGGCAAGTGTGGAGGCTATTTTCAGTCTCCTACGCCTATAGGCCCATCGTGGCCCATCATGGTCCATTAAGAGGGCTAGGCTCTAGTCATCAAGCCACGTGTCCTTGGGTTCAGGTATAGGCTTCCGAATACGCTTAGGCCGCCAGGCACCTAAGGGCCCCCAAGGGTAGTCTCCAGACACCTTACAGCCTGTTCGAGTAGGACTCGGTCTACCGAGCAGACCTCAACCTTCTTGCTCGAACCTCCTACGACTTATCATCGAGCAGCGCTTCCAAGCACCGGGCACCGCGCAGCATGGCCAATGCCTGAGCAGGCCCTTGCGCGGCACCCCTTGGCCTGTGGCTTTGAGCGGCCCTTCGCCTTCCAACGATAGTTAATACGATGGCGCGACATGCGCCCCATAGTTAAGGGCATTAACCGTGCAGAATCCCAACAAGTGCCTCAAACAGACAACTCCCCACCTAGGGACTCCAACCGACACGTCCGTCCCTTCGATCATCATTGAAGGAGATTGTGTCTAGACCCTTCATCTTTATTGCCTATAAAAGGCACAGGTAATCCTCATGCAAAGGTACACAACCTTTCCCCCACATACTCGCCCACGCACGAACACACACCAAAGAACCTTTAATTCCTGCCTCCTCTACAGTCTGACTTGACTTAGGCTTCGGAGGGTTCTCCCCGGTTCTTCAACCGGCCCCCCCCTGATCCTTCTAGGTTTTGCAGGTCTTCGTCCGCACCGGCGACAATCCGTTCCCTCTTTCCTTAGTGGAGGCCCGTTCGGCCCAGGACCGAATAGAAAACAACGTCCACAGTGTAGAGGTATTCTTTAGTCCCACATAGAAAGATAATGAGAATAAGTGTGTGTTTATCAGCAAGAGCCTCATCTCTTCTCCAAAGTGGGCCCTTTTAAAGGACAAAACCCCAAACATGGGGACAATACCTCTTGGGAGGCACACTTAAATCACGTCTCTTCATTGGCGCCGTCTGTGAGAACAAACGAGAGGCCATACCCCCTACCCGAGCATCTCATCTTCATGAGACCCGCACACCATTATCCTCACTGGGGGGTTGTGTAGAGGTATACTTTAGTCTCACATTGAAAGATAGTGAGAACAAGTGTGTGCTTATCAGCAAGAGCCTCATCTCTTCTCCCAAGAGGGCCCTTTTAACGGGCAAAATCCCAAACATGAGGACAATACCTCTTGGAGGCACACTTAAATCACATATCTTCATTGGCGCCGTCTGTGGGAACGAACGAGAGGCCACGCGCCCTACTCGAGCATCTCATCTTCATGAGACCCGGACACCCTTATCCTCACTGGGGGGCTGTGTAGAGGTATTCTTTAGTCCCACATTGAAAGATAGTGAGAACAAGTGTGTGCTTATCAGCAAGAACCTCATCTCTTCTCCCAAGAGGGTTCCTTTAAAGAACAAAACTCCAAACATGGGGACAATACCTCTTGGGAGGCACACTTAAATCACGTCTCTTCATTGGCGCCGTCTGTGAGAACAAACGAGAGGCCATACCCCCTACCCGAGCATCTCATCTTCATGAGACCCGCACACCATTATCCTCACTGGGGGTTGTGTAGAGGTATACTTTAGTCTCACATTGAAAGATAGTGAGAACAAGTGTGTGCTTATCAGCAAGAGCCTCATCTCTTCTCCCAAGAGGGCCCTTTTAACGGCAAAATCCCAAACATGAGGACAATACCTCTTGGGAGGCACACTTAAATCACATATCTTCATTGGCGCCGTCTGTGGGAACGAACGAGAGGCCACGCGCCCTACTCGAGCATCTCATCTTCATGAGACCCGGACACCCTTATCCTCACTGGGGGCTGTGTAGATGTATTCTTTAGTCCCACATTGAAAGATAGTGAGAACAAGTGTGTGCTTATCAACAAGAGCTCATCTCTTCTCCCAAGAGGGCTCTTTTAAAAGACAAAACTCCAAACATGGGGACAATACTGTAGACACGCCAAAAATGATACCACAATGAGCAAATCTCATGTTACACTGAAATATGCCAAGTGGCTCTCCAAATTGTAATTTTTTGAGTGATTTTTCTTATCTTTATCATTTCCACATGTTTCCCATTTTTTTGGACTTTTTGATAATTTGTTTGGTAATTTTTTGTGGCTTTTCTACCTGCATGGTGGCTAATTTAAAAATGAAAATAAGAGAAGCATTTATAATAGCACCTCACACGGGGATGCAATTTTAACTATTTCTAAATGTCAACTTTCTCCTAAGACGTCAGTTCCCCCTTGCTTTTGGATGCCATTTTAAAACTTCCACATTTTGAGAAATTCGAATCTTTCAAAGTTCTTATCTTGGAGGGTTAATTTCTGAGTCTTTTAGAAGCTTCAGCTCCATTCCCAATTTTTAACTTCTATTTCTTTGGGCCCCAATTCCGATTCGGAAAGACATATTTCGTCTATAAATTTATATATTTCCGAATTCTCCAACCCTTCCAAGTTTTTCAACCCCCGATTTCCATAATCCTCTTCTCCCAAGGGGCGAATTTTTTTGGAGGTGGACACGTTCTTAGGACGGGTCAGAGTAAAGAATTTTTGGAGAGGTCTTTGAGAGGTTTCTGCATAGTTGAGTGCTGAGAGCGACAGAGGGTTGTCTTGAGAGGTTGATCACAGAGACGTTATTGGGGGAGGTTTTCTCATGCTTTAAAGGGTATTAAAGAATCCTGGAGGTCCTGCAGAAGAAGGCCATCTCAAAGCCACGTCTGAGAGAAGCCACGTTCATGCAAAACTCCACGCTAACGTGTTGCCTCCGTCAAGTGCTTCATGCCAACGTTGCAACTAGCCACGTTTAGTTAAGGGCTTTCATACTTGAAGCCCATGTTTCTGCACAAGAGGAAGCCACGCCATGCAGCAATAAGCCTTTTCTCACTTCTCTCTCTTCTCTATTTTAATAGCTAGTTCATGTGAAAGTAGGCTAAGAATAGCCCTGTCATGCATGTGCCTTCTTCCCCCTATTCCCTTTATCTAATATTTTTTGTGCATGCTATTATCTTGAAAGCCACGTTGAAACCATGCAATAAGCCTCCCCTATCTTGCTTTAAACATGCATCAAGAAGCCTTGAAAGATAGCCAACGTTGCTTTTCTTTCCCACATGCATGCACACGTTGAGAAGTCTTCCCCATCCTCCTTTTATTTATTTATTTATTTATTTTTAATTTCTCCACCCACCCTTTTCTCTCATATCCCCCTCTACCTATCCTCTCTCTCTATTCTTCTATGTTTAAAATTATTTTCTTCCTCCCCTCTACCTATCGTCTCTCTCTACTCTTCTATTTTTAAAATTATTCCCTTTCTCTTTCTCTCCATCGTCATATTATTCTTCTCTTTTTAATCTTCTCTCTCAATCATACCTCTCATACTCTATTCTCCTTGGGTTGTGCCATCTTGAGATTTTTTTTATATATTATTTTTTGGGTTGTTTCATGTGATTCCAAGTTGAGATGGGGATGGATATGCTAGGGTCTCTTTTTAACGTTCAATGGTTGTGCAGCAAGTCCTTCCTTCAGCACTTTTGTTATTTCATGCATGTCGAGATTTCTCCCTTTTGATTGTTCCTTGCTAGCCACGTTGAGCACTATCTCAACGAACTCATCTCGCCAAGCTCACAGCACACACACACCTTTTAGTTATCGCAGCACACATACCATTGCTCACAGCACACATATATATTTTACACTTGCACATCACACACAATCTTTTAAATATTACACACAACATGCATATTTTCCACCTATCACTTTAGGAGTTTAAAAGCCAACCACACAAAAGGGGGCGTCGTTCTCCACTTCCTCATATCTTATTTCATTATTTGAGAATTGATACTATACTTTCATTGACTAATCCTTTCTATCTTTGTGTCTTTATCTCTGGATAATCATTAAGAAGAAGCATTTTACCACGGCCAGCCGTGTTTGTAGAAGAAGAGAAGAACCCCCATCGTCTCCTTATTTGTACTTGATGTATTTATTTATTTATTTATACTCCTTCGACATCGACGTGTGTCTGCCGATCACGATCACATCTAGGAGTTGTGCTCCATCTTCCTATTCATTTTCTCATTATTTTCTTTGTGGACGTTTGGAGTTCTTCAAAGATGAAAACATAATCTACAAATACTTTTTGAGAAGCACACTTAAATCATGTCTTTTCAATACTGATTGGCCAGCAATTGCTTGCGAGAAGAAAGGAAACTGCGCACAACAATATTTGATCCGGAGAGAGTGGCGGCCAATGAATTAAGCTTGAAATATGCTATCCATTGATTGCTTAGGAATCGGGTCGGTTAACAAGCACAGTACATAAATCTCATCAGAATATTATACATGGGGCCGTGGGGAAAACATATTGGCGTATATTGCTTTAATTTAATTACACTCAAAACATATAAACAGGGAAGAAGGTGGGGGGGGGGGGGGGAAGCAGCTTGAATTATACTAGTCATTACATGGTATTGCTTGGAACTTTGAGCTGAAGCTTTGTTGGTCGGCATGGTTGTTCCATTCCAACCCATCCCACCATGTTTTTTGGCCGTCAATCTTTAGTAAATTCTTGGCACTCTGGGGTCCGAACGGAAGTCGTTTCAATTGGGGGCATCCTCGCACAGTAAGCCATTTCAAAGACGGAAAAGGCAATGGGCTCATGCTGATGCTCATCAACAACGGAAGATTCTGAAGATTCATCATTATCAGCTTTGGGAATGGCGTGATCATGAGGTGGTTGTGGCAGCCTCCATCAAGCAGCAACACTTCCCTCAGCCCTTGGCAGCCCGTTATAGTGAGTTCCTCAAGGCAGGGGAGCCGACCAACCCACGTCAGCTCTGAGCACCTGTCACAATAGTGGATGCTCAAGTCTCGTAATCTAGGGAAGAGAGGTTCCGAGCCGTGGCTGCTAATATTAATGGAAATCTTGGCCTCTCGAAATTGTCTGACACTAAGGTACTCCAGATTTTGGAGTCGGCTAATAGGATAGAGTTGAAGCTCTTCCATCACTGGGTCAGAGGGTTCACCTAGAAGCGCTAGTGACCTCAGCCTCGACAGTCTGCCAATTCGCTCAGTGATAGTATCCCCGGATGGTATTGGTGGTGGAGAGACACTAGCATCACATGATGCTCTTATATAAATATTCCTCGCGGATTGTCGCAGCACCGGTGAAGCCTCGATCACGCTGAGTGATCTCCAAGAACAAATATTTTTTGGAAGATGGAATTCAACAAGTCTGCTCAGGTTTGCAAGGTCGGACATCCCCATCTCCAAGGGACGGGTGATTTCATCACCAAAGTTATAGCCCGACCACCCCATATCCAAGACTTGGAGGCGGGACAGACGTGATATGGCTTCTCTTGGGATGGATGTCAGACGGCGAGTGTGCCTTAAGATTAGCTGCCTCAGATTGGTCAAGTTGCCTAATTCAACGGGGAGGGAGGTGAATCCAAAAGTGTCTGATAAGCAAAGATATTGCAAACACGTCAGCGACGTGATCTCAATTGGAAAAACTGAGAGACCCGTGTCGGCGAGATCAAGGACTCTGAGGGTGGGCATGCTATCGAAGAAACCTTTTGACACATTTTGGATCAGTCGACTACCTTGCAACAGGAGAGTTGTCAAGTTTGGGCAAGATTTAAGATTCTCAAAAAATGGTGCTGCTTTTATACCACGGTTATGTATCAAGGAAATTCTTTTTGCACTTTCCCAGATGCTACAATGAGGAATCTGAGACGCAACAACATTACTGCCTGCAAGCACCACAAAATCATGTCTGACTATCCACAATGCCATATCTCGAACGGTGTCATGCATCATCACGGAACGACCGGAGACCTCCAACAGGCAAGCATTCTGGAGTTCACTGATCAGAGCATTGCCTCTGCAACGAGTATCCTCAATATCATGTTCATCAAAGTTCTCGAGATCAAGAAAACCTTCACAGATCCAGTAGTCTATGATCCTTCCTATGGGAATTTCATAATCCTCGGGGAACAAAGCACAATACAGAAGACATTTTCGCAGTGTTTCGTTTTTCAAACTTTCGAAACTAAATTTCAAAGATTTGAGGACTTGTTCCATACCTGGAGAAAGCTCTGCAGCACACTGATCCAATTTTCTTATCGCATCTTTCCAATCATATGCTGTTTTGGCATTGGACATCGCCCTCCCGACAGTGATGAGAGCAATGGGCAGCCCTCCGCATCTTCCCACGACCTTCTTTGCAAGTTGTTGTATGCCTGGGTCGACGTCGAGGACAGCGGTATCCCTTCCAAATTTCGACCGGAACAAGTCCCACGAACTTTTATCATCTAACAAGTTAATCTTCACCTTCTGGTCGAAATCCATTTCACCACAGACTTGCTCAGAGCGCGTGGTGAAGAGGATCTTGCTTTTGTTCTTGGAATTCCTTGGGAGAGGGATCCCGATCTCCTCAAAGTTCAGCCTCTCCCACACATCATCAAGAAACAATATGAATCGCTTATTGGAGAGCTGGCCGAAAAGTTCATCCTTCGGAGTATCAGAGGGCAACCGGAGCCGATCTGCAATATTCTTTTGGATGGTGGAGATTTGAACATCTCGAGACACCGTCACCCAGATTGCCACTTCAAATTTGTGTCGACAGGCTTCTCCCAGTAAGAACTCGTTGTTGATTATTTTGAGAAGGGAGGTTTTGCCCACCCCACCCATCCCATATATGCCGATGATTCCGACGCCATCGTCCATTATATAACTCTCCAGTCGTTGCAAAGCCTCCCTCCCACCCACGAGGGTGGAGCTGCAAGTCTCTGATGGAACCTGCTGAACAGGGTCGGGCCCTCGCGGGCGTGCTAACCGGGCAGAAGAGATGGTTTTCCCTTCCTCGGTGAGCTTCTTGGCCTGCCTCAGTAGCTCCACAGCATCATACCCAAGGCGAAATCTGGTGACACACAAGGATTGGTCCTCGAAGGACTCCTGGAATTTGGAGGCATCCGTCGCAAGACTCGACACCTTACTCATCCACCACCGCAACTGGTTGGACACGTCTGACTGGGTCCTGCTGCGCGCCTCATCCTCCGCCTCCTGCTTCAGATCTTCCATCAGGCCTTGAAGCCTTTCCATCTCCCCGGCGACCTCCTCGGCTTTCCGAGAGAGGAAGATGATGTTCACCACCAAGCCCAGGGAGTAATCCCAGAGCGTGCCGACCAGATTCCCCACCTTGTCGGCGACGACATTCACTGCAGCCTCGCTCACCGGGCGGATCGGATCAAGGGTCGTCATTTTGTGGGGAAGGTGGGATTGCTGTGAAGTTGAAGAGCTAGCAGACACGGGGGAAAGAGTTTGTGTTTCCAGGGGACATTAATGGGTTCGGTCCAATGTTAATTTTTGAGAGAGTATATAGCTAACTGAAGAGCAAGGACTTGCAAAATGATGCAGGGTTTTGCTGATCAAATTAAAGAAGAAAAAGGATATTAGTGGTCTAATTTCGAAGACGTACGGTGCCTCGGGGAGTTGGGGATGTTTGAGGAAATTATAGAGAAGAGAGAGATGTTCCCAAGGAGCCAGGGGAAGGGTGGTGGTGGTGGTAGTGGCGGCGATGGAAGGAGGGGCCTTACCAGCAGCTAGGCAGCAAGCTCGCGATAAGGATTATATGGGAACGCGGGAAGCAGCTACCGTACCAGCGCATGCAGCTAGATCAGGAGAACTTAGAGTTTGCGGGGAGATGGAAGCGGCAGAGATCTTTGCGGAACTGCTTGCCCTTGGGCCGCAATATAGTAGGCTTTCCTCCTCTCGTTGCAAGGGTGGTGGATCTGTTCATGACCTCCTTTCCCGTCTTTACTAGCTAGCAAAAATCGCAAAAAGATTCTAATTAAAGAGAGCAGATCCTCTAAGTACAGGAGTGGAGGGGGCTCCCTCGATGATTCTAATTCCGAAAGTAATCATGAATTTATATTATAACTAGCTCTATACCGGTGCGATGCACGGAAAATTATTAGATTTAAATAAATAAAATTTGTAAGTCGTATACATGAGGTTAATAGTATTTATTATTAATATAATAATTTAAGGAGAAAAAATATTCAAAAATATGTAATATCTTTTTATTATTTTTAGAAAGAGAGAGAAGGTGTATCGATGAAGAGAGTAAAATAGGAAGAGTTTTGAATAAGGATGTGAGTTTTTAAAAAATGTGAGATGTTTAATAAAAATTTTTAATGTGAAAGAAAGAGAGGAGAAAAGTTACATTAGTAAGTTTTTATATCAGCAAAATATGGCGAGAAAAAATTTATTCTGATGCTGCCACGTGGCAGCACTCAGAACTGTGTTTTATTATAATAGTATAGATTTCAATAAAAGACTTTTGAGCAGGCCACCTACTACAACTACATTTTGTATCACCACACATCTGTAATCTTGAGCTCATGCTTCCGTTGAGCTTAACATGATAAGATCCCAATGACTAATTCCCAATCGCAAAAGTCTTCGAGTTTATATTCTATTTCTGTATCCCAGCGTGAGCTATCTTGGTTGATATAATAGTATATCAGATGTGATCAGCAACCAAAATCAGCTCCTTTTCTCAAGGTTAGGAAAAGTTAATTACGGACAAAGATGTGATGTAGAAGTCAACTAATTAATTTATGGACCATGGTAGCGACTTAGCTAGATTGAGAAGTAAGATAGGGACATTGTATACGTCATGCATTAAAGGAATCCTTTTCATGTACGTGGGAGCCATCTCAGCTTGAGGTATTTTTTTCTAACCCTATTAATTAGTTCAATGGATATGAAGTGAAGGAACGACGTTTCCCTTAACATTTGTTTACTTACTTGTTAATGACCTGAGCAGTGGAGGTCAGCAGAAAATGAATGCTAACGTACGTATATATCTTCTACGGTTAGTAAGTTGTTTTTTTGTTTTTTTTTTTAACTGATAGAGAACCTAGTATAGTAGTGTAGGACTGGACACGAGGTATCGAATGTCTTGAATTTAATTTTAATGGGGTAATTTTATGAGTGGTAATTCAAGACATTCGATACAACCTAAGATAGCTCACGCTGGGATATAGAAATAGAATATAACTCGAAGACTTTTTCGATTGGAATTAGTCATTGGGATCTTATCATGTTAAGCTCAACGGAAGCATGAGCTCAAGATTAAATGTGTGGTGATACAAAACGTAGTTGTAGTAGGTGGCCTGCTCAAAAGTACTTTTATACCCCCTTTTGAAAAATTTGACACAACTAAGTATTATCCGCTTGCACAAATAAGTGTAAGTCTCACTGCTAACATGGCAAGGAAGTCTTCTACGTACGAGAGCGGACGGTTCGACTGAATATTAAATCTCTCTTTGACATATTAGTCCCTATAACTTGGCCCGGTCTCCTATTTCATCGCTAGTTCGGCTCTCCGCATTTCCTCCCAGCCAGTTTAGTGGAATCTCACAATATTTACAAATCTATGTGACAATTTGACATATATCATGAGGTTCATCAAGTATAGAAGAAATACTATATATACATGTATAAAGTGGAACAAAATATTCTTAGCATCTCAAATGGAGGTTAACCATGAGATTATATTGACACAATTGGGGAGGGGTTTTTTGTTCAGTGGTAGACCGAGCAAATCCTCTGAAAAGGATGGGAAGGTCTTAGACGGTGCGGACGGAACTCCTACAAAACGGAACAGCATCAAGGGGGTCATGGTTGTTTGAATCGAGGAAAACTCTCCAATGCTAAAATCAGGAATGACCGAAGGGAGAGGCATAAAGGGGAATGGCTTTCCTTGGTGTGTGCTCTCGCGTGTAGGCGACTGTGAGGGTAGAATTACACGTACCTTTGCATGAAGATGCCAGCCCCTTATATAGGTGCGGAACTTGGAGGGAACCAAAATGTCCCCAATGGCAAGTGCCCTTTGGGAGACGCCCGTTGGGGGAGGGGGAGAGATTCAATGTTAGACATGCCTATTGGAGGCATCTCTTGAACTGGGTGCATGGGCCGCATGGCCCGCAAAGGGATTTAAAGGCTACTAGAAAGCTAAACGTAATGCGCAATGGCCGTCAATTGGAGGGGCCAGATAGGTGCCTGAAGGCCTCTTTGGTGAAGCTTGAGGGCTATCTATCGAGCAGCTGGTGCTCAGTACCCCTACTCTGTTCGGGGCTGCTCGGGAGTAGCCAAAGGGTGAAGTCTTCACACTTTCCGGAGATGCATGTTGGGTGAGGTGTGCCAAAAGCCCTCACTGCATATGGAGTCGTGTGGCATTTGAGACTTATACCAGAGCCCTTGATGTGTCCGGAGACACATGGCTGAATAGCTGCCGTTCTGAGCTCTTGACAGGCTATGATGGGTCTGTGGAAGACCTGAGGAAGTAGGCTTTGCAGGCGAAGACGCTGCGAGCTCTTTGGGACTCCAATGCGAAGACTTTGGCGGATCTTCAAGCGAAGAGCCTCTACCCCAACCAGGAGCTGACGACTACGCTAAGGGCTTCCGAGCGCAAGTTGGAGACTACAGAGGCTGAGAAGGTCGCCCTGTAGATCGTGCTATTTGATGCTGAGTCTCAGGCGTCGCCGAGTACAAGGTTAGGAGTTCCAGGAAGACTTGGAACTATTCGGCGTCGGTTGCAGAGAGGAATTGTTCAGATAAATTTCTTGTGCATTGTTTGTGATTATTTCCGTCAAATTATACTTGTTTCACATATACCACACAAGGTATTAACATCTCTGCTAAGTGTTCTAACAGATCCAAATAATTTTAATTTGCAGAAAGTCTTATAAATCTCCTTCTAAGATATCTAAAGCTCTATCTCAATCCAACAGTTATGGAGAGTAGCATCATTTTTTTTACTGTTGCATTTTAGTTTAGTCTTTCATTTTGACCGATTAGGTCTCATATTCCCATTAATTCTCCTCATCGATTTTTAACCTTTGCTCTACCTTTCTTTTCATTTGATATATGCTTTTAAGAATAAATTTGTATGGTAGAAATGTAGATAATGGCCCTCTTAAAACACTGTTATGTGAACTATGCGTTTTATATTCTTCAAAAATTCTCTGTTGTCAATGCCTTGGGGACTTGGCCGCTTGGGGTCTTTTTCTTCCTGTTCACTAATAGTCTAGGTAGTGAATTAAAAACATCTAAGGAGCTGAGATTCTTCACCTCAGGTAAGTAATTTTATATACAACTTATAGAAACAAGTCTCCAAGTGCAGATTGGTTGACCGACCTAGTTATGTTGGGGTCAGCTGATCAGACCGGTCTTGCCAGTTGGCAGGTCGATGTGCGCCGATTTCCTTGGGTTTGTAGACCCGATCAGCCAAGGTTCATGTTCCGGTCGATCGACAGTTATGCTTAACAGATTATCAGGTTGACCGCTTTTCTGTACTATAGAGGATCTATTCCGTACTCGGGTTTTTCATATCGTACTCGTGACATCTGTGTTGACTTCTTAGCATTGTGTCTTACTAGTCTTTGCCCAATGTTGTGACATTTGAGGGTTTGTCTCAGTGCACAATGCATTTTTTGAGTTGTTATCGTTTCCCGGGACCTCTGTTCTTATGGGCTTGTTGAGGGCGGTCTTCGAGCCACGTATGTCTATCGTGTTTCTCTCGGACGGAGGGGAAAATGGTGTTGGACACTAGTGTTAAGTCATTTGTAGTGCTCTCTTAGTTGATCTGGTGTGAATGAAATATTTATAAGGACATTTTGACACTATATTATTGATACAAAAAGTTTATTTTAAAATAACATTATAAAAGAGAGGCAATATTCAAGCAAATAAATAATCTACAAGTAGGGTGCTTTGCAAAAAAAAAAAAAAAAAAGTTAATAGATGCACATGTTATCACTTATCTGTTGGGGGGAGGAACTATATTTAAGAATAACATTTCACATGGATGGGTGCTTGTGAATCCAATAGTCAAATGAGATATGTGCTCTGGTCTATATAAAGTTTAATAATATCAGATCATAGAAGTGACTAGGGAGGGCGCCGGTTGAAACAAAGCTACATGTGACTGAGCTATAGTAATTAGACTATGATCATCATGTAAGATATGAGATTGGCATAGGATGTTTCTCTTCTTGCTGGCTAGATTACATGTTCAAGTTTAGACATACGTATATGAATAGTATAAATTAATAAAATAGTAGCCATGAGAAGAAGACAACGACAACGACACTAGACCCACGACTGTTGTGTTGAGTGTGTATTGGAATCTCTTAATGATGATTTTTAATGACGACCAATGAACATCACTCATAATTTAATTTTGATGATGACAAATTGATGACATATTGTACATATTGAATATATCACAATAATGCGCAAACACACGTTCTTGATATTTAATATTTCATATCTTATTGTTAATGACATATTTTGATGGTCTACTCTTCATTTGTACAGGTTTACAGAGTTTTTACAAAAGTAGGTCGACTCTAGTTGACAGACAAGTCGACTCTACAAGACTGCCCAGCAAGCTCCTGAAGAAAAAGTCACAGTCAGGTCGACTCTATCTGATAGACAGGTCGACTCTCAAAGTCTGCCCAGCAAGTTCCTGAAGAGCAAGCTTCCAGTCAGGTTGACTCTAGCTGAGAGTGAGGTCGACACTAGTTTCCATCCAGTGAACCAGTTTTGGAGAAATACACAAGAGGTCGACTCTACCTGTTGATGAGGTCGACTCTATCTTCTGATCAGATCGACTCTGCCTGTTGATTAGGTCGACTCTCTTGAAAAATGAGGTCGACTCTCTTTCTGTGCAAACCCAGAATTGTGTAGAGGATGATATCCAACGGCTGTGATCTCTTTCTGAGATCTTTATGGAAGATGCTATAATTACCAAATTGCCATTTCATCTAAGTGAGAGTGTGGTAAAGACCTTTTGGACACCTGGCAGCCCAGGGTGCAGTCTAGGTTTTTGTTCACATCTCTTTCGCGTATTTGAGACTGCACAGAGGCTGTAAAGGCTTTTTTATCTCATCTAGAGCAGCCATCCCTCAGAACCATCGATTCCATCCAAGAGGACGTGGGGATCAAGGCCAAGCAGTGAAGAAGCTCTAGAGTGCTGAAAGAGGAGCAGTCCAAGAAGAAAAGCAGCAGAGGAAGAAGAAGGAATTGTGCAGAGCAGCAGATCTGAAAATAGAGCATCGGGAATTGAAGAGGATCTCCAACGAATTCTTCCAAGGCTCTTCAATTCGAGCTTCTGCAAGACTTCTTCACCAAGGAACATCCAACCCACATCTATTGTACTTATTCTTGGAGTGTTCATCTCACTTTCGTATGTAAGATTGTAAATGAAGTTCTGTGCAGATTTCTGTGTGCGATTGAGTTTGTGAATCAGATCATTGCTAGAGGATCTGATCTCGTATGGTTTTGATCTAGCTTGTGTTTGAGCCGTCGTGCTCAATGTGTGAGTCGTCGTACTCACTGTGTGTTGTGAGCCGTCGCGCTCTGGTTTGTGAGTTGTTGCACTCACTGTGTGTTTGAGTCATCGTGCTCAGGTTGGAGTCGTCGTGCTCTGGCTGTGTGTTGAGCCGTCGTGCTCAAGGTGTTTTGGAGTCGTAGTGCTCCAGTGCGTGTTGTAATTGAGTTGAGTAGTGAAGCCTCACTGTGTGAGGGGTGGATGTAGGAATCACTGGTGTGATTTCTGAACCACCTAAAAATCCTTTATGCAATGGTTTGATTTCTTATTTCTGTGCTAGATGTTTTCATAGGATTTCGCTTTCACACTCTACCTATCTAATTCACTCACACATTCACACATACACACATCAGATCAGTAAGATTTTCTGTTTGAACGGATCTATAAATTCGAAGTAATTTTTGAATTGCTTAAGCTTCCGCATTAATTGGTGTTAGATCTATTCAACCCCCCCTTCTAGATCTGTTCATACTCTGAATTTGATCCTACAATTGGTATCAGAGTGGTTAATATCTATTTTTGATCTGATTTGATTGCTTCTGTTTGATCTGTGTGTTCTGTTTGTTTGAATTGCTTGCTTGCTCTTTCACTGTCTCTTATTTTGACTGATGGATTCTCGAGGATTTGTAGCTAAGGGCCATTCCATTAATAGACCACCATAGTTTGATGGGTCTGATTACTCCTACTAGAAAAATCGCATGCAAATTTTCCTAAGGGCTCAAAATTATGAATTTGGAAATAGTTGATAAGGGTCCTTATGAAAATCAGGGAGATGAGGAAAATGGACTAGAGAGCAAATTAGGAAAGCTACTCTTAACTATAGTGCCATGAACATGCTTTAGTGTGCATTCACCCTAAAGAATATTCAAGAATATCTATGTGTAAATCTGCTAAAGAAATGTAGGATAAGCTTGAATTAATGTATGAGGAACATCTCAAGTTAAGGAAACCAAAGCAAACATACTTGTTTCTAAATATGAACTGTTTATGATGAAAACTAATGAGTCAATTTCTGAAATGTTTGCTAGGTTTATGACAATTGTCAATGGACTGAAGGCACTAGGTAGGAATACACTGATGCTGATCTGGTAAGAAACATTTTGCGTTCTCTATCATCTATCTGGCACACAAAGGCTACAGTGATTGAAGATTCTAAGAATTTATCCAAATCTCTTTGGATGAACTCATAGGATCTTTAATGACTTATGAAATAAATCTGAAAAGAAGTGAAGAACATATGCTTAAAGCTAAACCAGTAGTACTTAAGGCTTCATCAGCAACAAAGAGAAAAATCAAGAAAAATCAAGTTCTGATGAGTCTGAGTCCAATGAGGATGAACTTGCCCTCATGACTAGGCAATTCAGAAAATTTTTAAAATCAAGAAGAGGAAAATTCAATGAAAAGAAAAAATATTCCTCTGGTAAAAGGAATGCTTCTTCTTCAAATTTTAATGCTGGTAGAAATCAAAAAACTTATGAAGGTGTTATTTGCTACAGGTGTAACAAAGCTGGACACCTGAAGGCTGAGTGTCCTGAAGTTAAGAAAGACAAGTACAAGAAGAACAACAAAATGAAGAAGCCAAAAGCAATGCTAGCAACTGGTCGGATGAAGACCAAAGTGAGAATGAAGAGAGAACTCCTCAAGCTCAGAAATGAGGAGTTATGCTTTATGGCTAACAACAATAATGGAAAGGTAAGTTCTTCTTTGAATAATATACCATTGAGGATTGGGAAGATGCATATGCTGTTTTAGTTGAAAAATATTCTGAAATGAGAAAGGAAAACAAATGTTTGAAAAAGAAAATTGAAAATGTCATGCATGATACTTCCTTAAATAGAAGAATTTCTGAACTGAAAAATGACATATCTGAACTTAATGAAGAAAATGAAGACATTCTGAATGAAATTGATGAATTTAAAATTGCATCTCAAAAGGCCAACAATGATTTTGAAAAGCTTTCTGAAAGGATGGAATTACAACAAAAAGAAAAGTAGCAAGCTATTGATGAAATTCAGAAACTTAAGAAGTTGTTGGGTGAAAAGGAACAAGTGATAAAAAATTTCAAAAATGGAAAAGAAAATCTTGATGCATTGTTAGGACTAAGGATGAATGCTAAAAAACATGGACTATGTTTTACCACAGAAAAATCATTAAAAAACAAACCTGCTGAAAAGAAAGAAAACCTTCAAAAATTCCTTTGATAAAATTGTCAAAAGCACTAGTCCAGAAAATAAAATAAACAAGTGTCAAAGAAAACATCTAAAATAATCAAAATAAAAGTGAAAAGAATGTTTCTAATCAAAGAAACAAAACAGGTCGACACACATTTCTGATAGGTTGACACTTGTCAACCACAAGTGAAAACTGTGGCCGCCGAGTCGACACTAGCCCAACATAGGTCGACCTGTCCAATTCTGAAAAACAATAACTAGTTGAACAAAAATTCAAATAAAAATCTGAAAAAATATAAAAACACTAAAACAAACCATCATAATGGTTATTGGAGATCCAGGACATCACATCCATCTAATTGGATCAATTCTTAGAATCAATGGTATCATAATCCTCATTGGTACCATTCATAATCTTTTTGTCCAAAATTTCTAAGATATCAACAGAATTTGGTATGGATTTCCATACATAAACAATCACACCACAATGCATAATTTCCCTGCTCATGAAAGGAAAAATACTGGTGTTTTCATTCCAAATCAGAATGTTAAAATACTAAAAAAGGAAATTATTTCTGAAATAAAACAAAAGCCAAAAATAACTCAAGTGTGGATCAGAAAAGACTATTGTTTTTGCTCAAACAAACTGATGGTCCCAACAATGTTTGGGTACCAAAATCTTTTCTTCTCTGATCTAATTTGTGCAGGAAGGTCGTGCACCTAGCTCCAATGTGTGTTTCTTGACAGTGGGTGTTCACGACACATGATAGGAGACAGAACAAATTTTCATTTCTGATGAAAAGGAAGGAGGATCTGTCACATTTGGAGGTAAAAATAAAGGGAAAATCATTGGATCTGGAAAGGTAGGTAAATCCTCCTCAAATTCAATTGAAATATGTTCTGTTAGTTGATGGTTTAGACTACAATCTTTTACGTTTAAGCCAATTGTGTGACAAAGGTCACAAGGTTGTTTTTGAATCTGATTTCTACAAAATAATTGATTCTTCAACTGAAAAAATAAAATTCTTTGGTAAAAGAGAAAACAATGTCTACATGATCAATTTGATAAAAACTTTGCTGAAAATATTTGTTTGGTGGCAAATAAAAATGAAATTACATGGACATGACACAAAAGACTTGGTCATGCAAGTTTCAACAAATAAATACTCTTAAGGCTAAATCTGGTTAAAGGACTTCCTAAATCTTCCCAAATGTTGAAAATCAACTTTGTGGGATATGTGCTCAAGAAAAATAAACAAGAAAATCTTTTAAAATTTTCAATGATGTACTCACTTCTAAGCCACTAGAATTACTTCATATGGACCTTTTTGGGCCAACAAGAACTCTTAGTCTTAGTGGTAAAAGATATGGATTTGTCATCATTGATGATTTTACTAGATACACTTGGGTCATCTTTCTATCCCACAAAAGTGATACTTGTTTAGAATTCAGGAATTTCTGCACCACTGCCTTAATGGGTTTTTCACATCAAATCAAATCCATTTTGACTGATCATGGGGGAGAATTTGAAAACAAAGTTTTTTCTGATTTATGTGCTGAACTGAATATTTTCCACAGATTCTCTTCTCCAAGAACTCCAGAACAAAATGGAGTTGTGGAAAGGAAGAATAGAACCCTTGTGGAAATGGCTAGATCTATGTTCTTGGAAAGTAAATTGCCTAAATTCTTCTGGGCTGAAGTTGTGAACACAACAAATCACATCTTGAACAGAGCATTGGTTAGACAAAAACCAGAAAAACCCCCTATGAACTTTTGAAAAATAAATAGCAACTTTGTCTTATTTTAAAATCTTTGGTTGCAAGTGCTTTGTACATAACAACAATAAAGAAAATCTTGATAAATTTGATGCCAAAAGCCTTGAAGCCATTTTCCTTGGTTAACATTCAAGAATAAAACTATGGAAGAATCTCGCATGTAGTTTTTGATGAAAATTCATATCAAACTGATGACTCTACATCTTGCAGGGTTCCTCAAAGTAATGAAGAAGATGACTTCATTGTTGAATCTTCACAACTGTTGAAGAGAATGGAGATCCATTTGAAAATCTGGACAATCAATCACCTACCACAAGTGGATCAGGTAATATTGTTCCAGAATTGAATGAACCCCAAGAGGTAATTCCTGAAAATAGACTTTTAGAGATCATTCAATTGAGAATGTAGTTGATAATATGTATGATAGAGTTAGGACTAGATCATCCTTTCTGAATGCAATAAATGAAGACCACTAGCACTAATTTCTCAAATTGAATCTAAGTCTATTGATGAAGCTCTAACCAGTGAGGATTGGATCAATGCAATGCATGATGAACTTCATCAATTTGACAGAAATCAAGTGTGGGAATTAGTACCCAGACCTAGTGATCAATCTGTGATTGGCACTAGATGGGTATTTAGAAATAAATTGAATGAAAATGGACAGGTTGTTAGGAATAAAGCTAGACTAGTTGCCAAGGGGTACAATCAGGAGTTTGAAATTGATTTTGAAGAATCATATGCCCATGTAGCTAGACTAGAAGCTGTGAGAATATTTCTTACTTTTGCATCATCCCTGAAATTTAAAGTTTATCAAATGGATGCGAAAAGTACTTTCTTGATGGATACATCAAAGAAAATATTTTTGTAGAACAACCTCCCAGATTTGAAAATAAAAAATATCCTGATCATGTTTTCAAACTCAATAAGGCTCTTTATGGTCTTAAGCAAGCTCCAAGAGCTTGGTATGACCGTTTAAGCTCATTTTTGTTGAATAAAGGTTATACAAGAGATAATGTAGACCAAACTTTGTTTACAAGAATTGTCAATAATCAAATCATTGATGTCCAAATCTATGTTGATGACATAATTTTAAGGTCTACAAATAAAGAATTGTGTACTGAATTTGCTGATCACATGAAAACTGAATTTGAAATAAGTTGATGGGAGACTTATAATTCTTTTTGGGATTGAAGGTACATCAAACCAGTGAAGGGATTTTCATAAGTCAAACAAAGTATGTGAAAGAACTTCTGAAAAAGTTTGACTTTCATCACCTCAAGCATTCAAGCACACCAATGGCAATAAATGTAAGACTAGAGGAAGATTCATTTAGTAAGTCAGTAGATCCAAAGACCTACAGAGGTATGATTGGTTCTCTACTTTACCTCACAACCTCTAGACCAGATATTCAATTTAGTGTGTGCATGTGTGCTAGATTTCAAGCCAATCCTAAAGAAAGTCACATGTTAGCTGTCAAAATAATTTTTAAATATCTTGTTGGAATATGTGAACTTGGAATTTGGTATCCTGCTGGTTGCAAATTAGACTTAATTTCTTATTGTGATGCTGATTATGCTGGTTGTAAGCTTGATAGAAAAAGTACTAGTGGCTTGTGTGTATATCTAGGTGGATGCCTAATTTCTTGGGCTTCTAAAAAGCAACATTCAGTAGCTCTATCTACTGCAGAGGCTGAATATGTTGTTGCTGGTTATTGTGGCACACAAGTTATTTGGGTGAAACACCAGCTCCTAGACTATAATCACAAATTGGGTGTATTCCTATTTTGTGTGATAACACTAGTGCTATTAATTTATCTAAAAACCCAATTCAACATTCACGAACATAGCACATTGAAATAAGGCACCATTTTCTAAGGGATGAGGTTGCTAAGAAATCTTTCGAGCTTCACTTCATTAAAATTGAAAAACAGATTGCTGATATTTTCACCAAGCCTCTTCCAGAAAACAGATTTTCATCTTTAAGAAGAGAGCTTGGTTTGTGCAACTTCCACATCATTGACTTCTTCCATCTTCTGTTTGCAAATAAAATCCTTGAGTCTTTCAAATAAAAGCATTCTTGTTCTTGCAAATAAATTCACAATTCTCACAGTGCATTGACATTCTTCGTATATCAAATAGTGATTTGAAGAAAGGCAAGTCAAGCTTGTCTGGACACTTTCACTATGCGTGAGTATATATCTCCGCCAAGTATCAAGAGCCTTTATATGCAACTGTTGAGGGGGAGCTTTGCTTTTCAATAACAAACTCATGTTACTTCTACTCTCATTTTGATATCAGCCATTTACTTTCAATTCATTGAATTCCAATTTCTTCAATAATCTTCATGTTCACCTTGTGAGGGGGAGATACATGAAAGGGGGAGTCATTGTCACATTCCTTGACCTTACTTGTCTATCTTGACCCCAAACTCATCAGAATTTTTGAGTCCTTGTGCTATTTTCTTATGAGAGAATTAGACATTGAAACTAAACTCATTGTGCATTTAGTTTAATTTCAAAGATTCATTATCATTTCAAGGTTAAGCAATCTTAATACTGAATGTCTTTAAAATGACTTGCAAAACACTTGTAGGCACATAAGTGGCTTTACTATTTAACATGTGCATGTTTAAACATCATTTTTATCACATGTTAAGAATAATTTTTCTAAATTCGTAGTCATGACTTTTCTGGTCAAAGCAAACAAATTCCTGCAAAACATCAAAAGAAAATGATCAACAATCTGGAAAGATACAAACAGAGCAATGCAAATTCTTGAACCACTGAGTAACCGGGCCATTTCACCTAAAACGTGATTTGTTTCGCGTCAAAAAGTGGAAATCAAAATTTCAACTCTATATAAGATAATGAAAGTTAAACCACTGAGTAATCAGGAGGCCTTGCATCTGATCAATGTGATCTCTTGCACTGAAAAGTGAGATTTAACTAATTTATTCTTGTATTCTTTCCCAGTTAAAAATGAAAGAAAATCAAATTGACAGGATGGAAAAGCTTAAGACCTTAATAAAGTTCATGTATACTGAGTTTAGACCTATTATTCTACATTGTGTTAAAATTAAAGTTCCTAACATTCTTTTAAATACTTTTGCTCACTCATATAGGTCACTTTACCTCACATTTGCCTCATTATTTTAACTACATTCAGATCATTATATCTTGCTATACCTTGTGTTGAGTGTCTTTAAGATTAAACTTTATTGCACAATACCAACACACAATAACTTCTCTCATATGTCAATATCACTTTGCCTCACTTATTTTGATCATTTCTGAACCTTCATTTCTACAACTGCATTTCTTGATCTCCTACCATTCTTTGTTCTCTTTTCATCTCTATCTTTTTGATGTTGTCAAAGGGGGAGAAATAAAATTGGTCTAAGTCTATGGAGAAATTGTAGAGAGTCAAAGGGAGAATTTGGGAGATTTTGGTCTAGTGAGGTGATAGGGGAGAAATATTGGAGTATACTCCGGGGGAGAAATTTTTGGAGAAATTGGTACAATGGTATAATTTTGGAGAAAGTGTAGGTTAAGGGAGTTATTGTAGACAAAGGGAGCATGAGAGACCAAGTTTGAGTATTTGTTTTGTTATCATCAAAAGGGGGAGATTGTTGTGTTGAGTGTGTATTGGAATCTCTTAATGATGATTTTTAATGTGACCATGAACATCACTCATATTTTAATTTTTATGATGACATATTGATGACATATTGTACATATTGAATATATCACAATAATGCTCAAACAACATGTTCTTGATATTTAATATTTCATATCTTATTGTTAATGACATGTTTTGATGGTCTACTCTTCATTTGTACAGGTTTACAGAGTTTTTACAAAAGTAGGTCGACTCTAGTTGACAGACAGGTCGACTCTACCAGACTGCCCAGCAAACTCCTGAAGAAAAAGTCACAGTCAGGTCGACTCTATCTGATAGACAGGTCGACTCTCAAAGTCTGCCCAACAAGTTCCTGAAGAACAAGCTGCCAGTCAGGTCGACTCTAGCTGAGAGTGAGGTCGACACTAGTTTCCATCCAGTGAACCAGTTTTGGAGAAATACACAAGAGGTCGACTCTACCTACAGATGAGGTCGACTCTGTCTACTGATCAAGTCGACTCTGCCTGTTGATTAGGTCGACTCTCTTGAAAAATGAGGTCGACTCTCTTTCTGTGCAAACCCAGAATGGTGCAGAGGATGATATCCAACAGCTGTGATCTCTTTCTGAGATCTTATGGAAGATGCTATAATTACCAAATGCCCTTTCATCCAAGTGGCAATGTGGTAAAGACCTTTTGGACACGTGGCAGCCCAGGTTGTAGTCTAGGTTTTGTGCACATCTCTTTCATGTATTTGGGACTGCACAGAGGCTATAAAGGCTTTTTATCTCATCTGGAGCAGCCATCCCTCAGAACCATCGATTCCATCCAAGAGGACGTGGGGATCAAGGCCAAGTAGTGAAGAAAGCTCTGGAGTGCTGAAAGAGGAGCAGTCCAAGAAGAAAAGCAACAGAGGAAGAAGAAGGAATTGTGCAGAGCAGTAGATTTGAAAACAGAGCCTCATGAATTAAAGAGGATCTCCAATGAATTCTTCCAAGGCTCTTCAATTCAAGCTTCTGCAAGACTTCTTCATCAAGGAAAATCCAACCCACATCTATTGTACTTATTTCTTGGAGTGTTCATCTCACTTTCGTATGTGAGATCTGTACATGAAGTTCTGTGCAGATTTCTGTGTGCGATTGAGTCTGTGAATCAGATCATTGCTAGAGGATCTGATCTCGTGTGGTTTTGATCTAGCTTGTGTTTAGCCGTCATGCTCAATGTGTGAGTCGTCGTACTCACTGTGTGTTGTGAGCCATCGTGCTCTGGTTTGTGAGTCATTGCTATCACTGTGTGTTGAGCCGTCGTGCTCAGGTTGTGTGTTGAGCTGTCGTGCTCAAGTGTTTTAGAGTCGTCGTGCTCCAGTGTGTGTTGTACTCGGGTTGAGTAGTGAAGCCTCACTGTGTGAGGGGTGGATGTAGGAATCACTGGTGTGATTTTCGAACCACCTAAAAATCCTTTGTGCAATAGTTTGATTTCTTGTTTCTGCGCTAGATTTTGCATAGGATTTCGCTTTCACACTCTACCTGTCTAATCACTCACACATTCACACATCAGATTAGTAAGATTTTCTGTTTGAACGGATCTATAAATTCGAAGTAATTTTTGAATAGTTTAAGCTTCCGCATTATTGGTGTTAGATCTATTTTTATTTTTATAGCGATTTACTCCAAAGGCCGATGGGGAACATGTGGGAACCAGACTGTAGGCGTCGCTAAAGGAGTGCAACAGATACTGCGGCGGCGGTCGAGCGACATGTCCATGTTATCCTCAGTGCCAAGGAGACACGGGAGGCCCACTGCTGGAGCCAGCCAGGTGGGGGAAGTCCCCTCCACGTTGCCCTTCTGATGGGAAGAGAAGGTCCCTATTGTTGGAGATACTTCTAAGAATAATTGCATGCTTTCTGTGAGACCCCGAATTCTTATTCATTTTATATTGTGCATGTATATTTACTTGTTGTGTATATAGTGTGTGTATTAAATTGTGCATATTATAATTTCTAAATTTTTCATGTGCATATGTATGAATATATATGTTATTTCTGTGAGAATAAGCAATTAGCTAATTTTGGTGCATATTGTGCTTACTAGAACCCTAGGCATATTATATTTAAGTAAGTTGTGTATACAATATGTAATATTGCTATACATCTTGAAGGAATATATGAGTTAATTTTCTATGCATGTAATGTGTAATAGGTGCATGTTAATCTAATTATTGATGTACATATTATATTTAACTATGTTGTGTACATGTGTATATATATATGTCAAATTAAGAGTGTGTATGTAAATTAATTATTGTTGTATAGATTATTCTTATTTAACTTTATGCATATTGCATCTTATAATACCGTGCATATACTATCTAACTATGGATGTGCATATTATACTACTTAATCCATCGATATTGTATGTAATTATGCTTTGTACATATGTATTATGTATGTTCATCTTATGCATGTGAAATCTATCTATCAATTCTATACACATTAAGTTGTTTGTAGTATATATTGTACTCAAATAATATTGTGCATATGATAGGTAAGTATTGCCATATACTTTGTAAGTGCATATGAGTTATTTTTCGTACACGTATATATTTAAATGTGCATGCATTATCTAACTATCGATGTACATGTTATATTGTTTAAAAATGTGCATGTTGTATGAAATTTTATTGTGTACATGTATATATGTATATGTTTAACAATGTACATATGATATCTACTCATTTCAGTACCCATAAAACTGGTTATGATGTGATTGTGTATCTTTTTTTATGTATGTGTCTGTTCTAGCCGAGATGCACTGTTGGCGGTAGGATCCTATGCCACTGACTTCCAGCCCAGAGGGATTGGCATCCAGATCGATGGACGCCAAGCACCCCTGTTGGCGGCATCAAGGTGGGCGCCATGTTCCCAGTGTGCAGATGGTTTCAGATTTGGTAACGCTCGCGTTTGGTTCGGTTTCCGTTTAGGAAAGCCATCTATAACCGTAGGAGACCTACCCTATTGCGTACCCCAACCCACCAAGTCTATAAAAACACCCAGATTAGGGAGAGGTTAAGTCTTTGGGCCTTGGTGAAACCCTAGAACCCATTGAGAAGAAAAGTTGTTCTTTGAAGGGCTAGATCCGGCGACAGGAAGAGTTTTCTGGAGATCTACAATGACTGGAGGATAGCGCATGCATAGAGGAAGCTTTCCCAACTCCGAGGACCCATCTGCATCAACAGAAGAACCGGATCTGAAGAGGTTTTGAGCACCCTCTTGGCCTGGCCGAGGAGGGCTTCACCGACAAATCAAATCTAGATCTCTGTAGATTTATTTTGAGGTAAGTAATCTAGGGATGTCAACCCTACACATGTTCCCTTAGGTCCTAGCATTTTTCTGGATTTTTCCTCGTGTCCTGGAACCTCCAAATTCTCCTTGCATTTGTGTGATGTCTGCATGGTCTGCTGACAGAAGGTTGGCGGCCACATCTTGTGCTGCCAAGTTTCTGTGTTGGCGGCACCAAATTGTGCCGTTTATAGTTGGCAGCCACATCCTGTGTAGTCAAGTTCCTCAGAGTTTTAAAAGAATTGTTGTTTGATCTCTTAAGGTGTTTATTTGACTACCGGGTATGTGAGCATGCTGTAAATTTGATGTGTGGTCAGTAACAGTCATTAGGTCACATCATGAGGTTGTATTGAATTTTCATGATTGTGTTAATTATTAAAATTCTGGAAATTTAACTATGAGCATAATGTGACCCCGTTTAATCTTGTGTAAAGAGACCTGTTGTGAGTCAGGGTTTCATAATTTTTCCATGACAGTATGACGACTGATTTTAGGTTTCTGAACTGTTAACACCCAACCATGTTAATATGTACCATGTTTAGTGAAATTTTAATGAATATGTCTGAAATCTAGTTTAAATTGTTGAAATAATTTACTATTCCAAAAAATGTCAAATTTGTAGGATGTGATATATGATCTGTATACAACCTCTTGTAAAAATTTCATATTGAATTGACATCAATAAGTACTATGATCAGTCTAAGTAGTGCTAATGTCCATGTTAGTTAAGTAAATTCTAATTGTATGAGATTCAAGGATTAGCAGCATGATTAGGGCTTTGCTATGATCATTTGTTAATGCAAACAGTAAGATTGAATTCAGTAAACTGTAGCATGTGTAAATTCTAAAAGTACATGTGAATGTGTTAATTAAAGCATGTGTATAATATGCAAACAATGTGATCATGTGAATATGTAAATAATGTGATAAAGTGAATATATAAAATTGGGCCGAGATTGACATTGCTACCATAGAGGTCTGAGAGCTGTACCATAGAAAAGTCCCTATGGAAGGCTCAACGTTGTGAATATATCCTAAGGGCATTAGGATGAAACCCTAGAGGTGGACAAGTACCACTGGATACGGTGGAGAGGGCTTCTCCCGATCTGCGCAGTTACCAAGATTTGCCACTACGTTGCCTAGGTGGCGGGTATGTGTTAAGTGAAGTGAAGTGATGTGCTATGTGAAATGTGATATGTGATATGGGTGCGTGCGTCCTCTATTTGGTAGTTAGGACTATGTGTCACGGCAACTTAAGTGATAAAATGTGAATAAAGTATAAAGTGTAGTATGTGAATGTGATAAGTGAAAGTGCAAAAGTAAACAATGTGAAAAATGTGTGAAATGGTGTGTAAGGGAGAGTAAATGTTAATGAGAGTATGATTGCATGTGAAAACCAATGTAACAATTCACATATTCATACCATTCATGTGCTAATATCTTAAATGTAATATCATGTTATATAGTTATTAACTTCCATGTAATAGTGTATGCGAATATGTGTATACAAACATGTGAATTATGCAACATGAAAGATGAGCACGTGGAATGGTTAAATGAATAAGATAGCATGTGATCAAATGTAATTCCATGTAATTGTGTTTATTTCATGTCAAAACAGCAAGTAAAATGATTATGAGTGGGTAAATACATGAAAGAATGTTTAGGTCCATGCTAGATGTGATATCCACTTAGTACATAGATCCATGCTTAAAATTGTATATGTTTGCCAATCGATTGAACATGTTCTAAATCTCCAATTCATGTTTAATAAAATGTGAATCATGTGTGAATGTGATTTAATTATACTAAAACAGCAAACGAAATGTGTAATTATATGAAAAAGTGCATATGAAATATGATTAGATATCATGCTAGGTTGCTCTTTACTTTGTGCTTTACTCCATGCTCTAATTGGTAGGTTTGTACCATGATATGGATAATGTTTGGATTGTTAGATCATGTTAAATATTAGATGTAGAAAGCATGTATAGGAGTATATTTACTATCCATGATTTAGAATAAGCATGTGTTAGCCTAAGCATGTTTAAGTGGTTTATGTATGTGTTGATAGTCTAAAACATGTGCCATATAAATTGTTATAGTTTAAATGATAGCATGTAATTCCTTATTGTTTGATAGCTTAGTATGTTATGTGATATGTGTAAGGTTAAGTTTTTGGATTGCTTGCTGAGTCTTTAGACTCCTACTTGCTTCGGCGTACATGTGAGACATGTGTTCCCATATTGGACGATGGCATAGCGAGGAGCATCTCCGAGCGTGAGGAGTAGTTTTGTGGAGTTGCTAGAGAGTTGTTCTTCTCTTTCATAGCATGAATAATGTTAATAGTATGGATAATGTTATGGACAATGTAGTTCCTTTATAATTGTAATAATGTGGACATTGTCATTCCTTTTCTTGCTATATAGACTATGGAATGTGTGATGATGATGAAATGAGAATGAGTTATTTCTTTTATTTCCGCTGTACTCATTTGCTATCCATGTACATATCAACCTATCGTTAGTGGTTATCATCCCACTGTGACGACACTCTGTATATCGATGGAGATTGGTATAATCGTACCGGTATGAGGAGGGTCGTTACACTTTCCATGACTAGTTCTTCTCCTTCACCTTCTTTCTTCTTTCTTCTTGCCTTCTCTCTTTTCCCTGCTTTGCTTATGTGTAAACATATATTTTTTTTCTCTCTCTCCCTCTCTCCATCTACCTATCTATCTATCTATCTATCTATCTATCTATCTATCTATCTTGGAGGTTTAGATTTCTTCATGGTTACTCCCATTCCAATGGGTTCAAGTTCTCTTCTTTCCTCCATGGAGAAGTTCCATATTTTGATGGGAGAGGTAAGAAGTAGGCAGCCCTGTTTTAGAGTCCCCATTTTTCATTAATTTTCTTCAAAAGTTGAATGCCCTCTTGAACTTTATCATCTCTGCTTGTCTTCCTCTACTTGCACCCACTTCTCATATCCAAGATGGACTGAAGTTTTTCCCTTATCTTATTTTAGATGTCTATGGATTTGCTTTTCTTGTGAGTGCAGAGCAGAACCATGATGCTTCAAGGAAAGGAGACTAGTCTTAAAGGCAGAACGGTAGCTTGTAACTTGGACAAAGCAAGCTGCATTTCAGGAGAAATTTGTTGGGTTTTCTAGGGACTTAGGAGTTCTATGCCTATCTTCTCTTATGACTGTAAGTTTCTGACATACCCATGATCTTCTTATCATTTTATAGTTGCATTAAACAGTAAGGTTCCCAGCATTCCAGTACTAAGACTTATCATCTGTTACCAACTCACTAAAACCCTCTTAATGCATGTCTTCCTACTCCACAGACAACAGGGCCTCAATATGCAAAAGACCAACTCAATTTCCCTGTACTCTTTATGAGGTTTGGCCTTACAACTTAATGAAGCCTAACATGAAAGGTTTTTGTCAAACTATGAGAGCTAGTAATGCTACTATATTTTATGATCAAAGGTGGTCTTGGGGTGAAATATTGACTGATCAATATCATCCACCAACCGGAGGTGGTGCCACCTTTGCCAGATGAACAAGAAAAGCCTGATGATTTGACTTTTATAATCAAAAGAAAATCATATATAGTTTAGGGTAAATAGTAAAGTTCGATGCTAGAAGCCACTACTGGCTAATTGTGTAGAAAAAAACATTTCCATTTTCGGGGCCATTTTGTGTGACGTAAAACAATGTAGATTAAACGCCAAATTCTGATACTACAAGTTATCAAATCCATGAAAACTCAAAATTTCTTGGTCGTAAAAATTGCCCCCATACTACAACACAACGGAGATGTGCATCAAAGGGCCCACTTCATATTAAATAATGAAAGCAGGACATGAGGATTGCCCAATATTTGAGAAGTCCCCTTAAGCACGAACATGCACCAGCTACAGCTCTGCAAATTGTATATGCTACAACTTAATGAATCAAGCCATAAGAGTGCGCAGAGGCGTGCCCATGGTGGGGCACGCCGCTGCACACCTGGTTGCAGGGGCACGATTCCGGCAGAGGCAACGCCTTGTGCTGTAGTAACTCTGATTTTTAAATTCGTCATAAATGATAATAAAAATAATGAAATGAGAATTATTTGAATAAATGTGATAAATAGATTTTAAGGTGAATAAATTGGAATAAATGGAATTAAATTAAAACCCATTAAGTTAAATTAGGAAATGGGTTGAAAAATGGTCCATACATGAATTAATGGGCCAAAAAGCCAAGAGCCCATCTTTGGATGGAAGATAATTAAGCTAAATCATACAAAAATAGTAATAATTAGAAAAGGGTTAAGATAATTACTAATTAACCCATATCTATCCTAAAAGGAGTCCTAGACTTACCCAACCATTTACCTACGAAATTAAACCTCTCCCCAATCCTATTAAGTGGATAACGGCTAGGGAATAGGGAGATAAATATGGAATTTTGGAGTTTGAAGGGAAAGAAGAGTTTTAAGCAAATAGGACTCTTTAAACCCACAAATACACCCCAATTCGTGTCTACCGAACCTTAGATCATTGATGGAGCTTTGGAGAATGAGGAGAGGAGGCTGAGGACGAGGAGAGCAAGGAGGAAGAAGCTGGGAACAAAGGGTTTCGCCATCTTCTTCATTCAAACCCTAGGATCTTTAAAAGCGTGAAAGGTAGGCAATATCTCAAGCTAAATCTAATTAAACTCGACCCTAGTAGATCTTGATCCCCTCTATCAAAGCCTCATGTTTGCCCCAATTATCATTATGCCATGAAGGAGTATTTAATGCTCCAAACTTTGTCATGAACATGTACCCGAACCTACTTGTTTGCTTTCAATTCATGTATATACTCGATTCCATGCCTTGTAAATTTTATCATAAATACTACATGATGCTAGGCTTCGAATGAACCTATTTCCCCCCAGTTTCCATCATGCGTCCTATGCAAATTAATTCAGATTTCCTCATGCGTCCTAACCTAATTAAAGCATGCCTATTTCCTGCCTATTTTCTAATTACTCATGCTTTTTGATACATCTACATGTCTATTTTCGTTTAAGACTAGTTTCGTGATTTTTTGACAAGTATACGATTTTATATCAAATTTAGAATGGCTCTGTATCAAGCCATGGAAGGTTGCACCGAAATCCCAATATGGGTTGTGTACCTTTTTGGGGTCGGTCCACCTTTTGAAATCGCGACGGCCCGACTCGTCGCGATCTGAAAAGGTCGCGATAGGGCTGACCGCCGCGTCATGAACGGGACGGTCCGACCCATCGCGGTTCCCGCCGCACTCAGGGGTCCGGCCCGGTTCATGAGAACGCGACCGGCCCGACTGTCGCGACTTGAAACGCGACGGGGGTACCCGTCGCGATTTCACAATTTCGGCCAGAACCCTAAATTTCATGAATACCCTGTTAAATATGCCATTTAAACCCTGTTTAACCCTTAATTGTGCATTGTTGTGAACAGTAAACGTCTTGTTACTAACATTGGGTATAATTACATGAAATCTATTAAATAAAAGTTATGTGCATGATTATTCTTGCTCTCATGATTTCATTACACTTGCATACACTAAACGTTAATGTTTGCCATGAAACTCTATTAAATTACCCAATAATATATCTGGTTATTAAGTGTAATTATTCACTTAATCTTCCAATTGTTTTAATAACACTTGTCTTCGTTTCATTCGCGTGATTTATCGCGTTACCGCGTCCCTCTGCCTTCGAGCACTCATGGCATGACGGGACAATTTGGTTCTTTACACACTTCTCTCTTGGCTTGGACCATCTTTCCGTTGGGAATACTCCTAACAGGACTAGGGACTCCTTGTCAAAGCCTCCATAAGTTTCCTTGGCTTTGGCGGACATCCATTGCCGACGAGCTAGTTGTACCCTTAAAACCCTTTACACCTTAGGGATCAACATGATCCAAACGGCCTTAGTGTGTTCCTTCTTACCTTGGGATCACACCGGACCTTCTGGCCTGTGTTCATAGCACGGCTAGTGGGCGGTTGTGACTTCTACCGGACTGCTGGCACATGACCGAGTGCTGAGCAACTATTACTGTTGTTGGTTTAACGTTGTTTTATTATGTCCCTGTTCTTATCTACTATCTTTATACTCTTATCTGTTCACATTCTCTCTACATTCTCGTCTATTTGTCAACTACTCTCATCTATTCTTGGTACTCTATTTGGACATACAATTGATTATCTAAGATAAGAAACATAACTAATGCCAGGTAATAGGGCCCGATCTGGTCCTGGGAGGTGCGCCCGAAAGTGCTATTTACACATGGGAGTTAAAATGATCAGGATGTTAGCATACATCCAGTGCCATTTATACTATCAAGATTTAATCTATGACAATCAACTACAAGTGCTATCGTTACTAGTGCACTGTTGTGCAACTCTACGTGCTATCTCGTTATATGGCCAATCCGTTATCGTTCTTGTTGTGCTATACTCTTATGAAAATGAAATTGTTTCTCATTATTCTGCTACATCGTTCTCTTGACTATACATGACTGTTCACTCTAGTTATCCTGCTCTATAAGACATTAATCACTTAAAGCATTCCTATTTATATGGATATTAAGTCCTACTGGGCGTTTATCGCTCATCCTGCGCTATATTTCATGTGTTTTAGGTGAGTCTAATGGAGACTACCACACTCACGAGGAAGGGAATGAGGAGAAGTAGGAGTGACCATAAATTTCGATAACCCGTGCTTTTAGTTAGTTAATTAGTCATGAGTTAGTCAATATGTAATAGTTTAGATTTAAATAAAGTACTTTGGGCCCTATTTTGGCTCTAATTAGTGAATGTAATAGTGTTTGAGGTATTATTAATGAAGTTGGATTTAGTTTGGCTTTATTCCATTGTGTAATGGTGAATGTTTATTTATCGCTCAATACTATTTAATTAACTGTAATATCGCTCTGATATTCCACGTCGGGGCATTACAGTTTTTGTGTATTAGAGCCTAGGTTATTCTTAAGTATAAGATGATCTAGGTTTGACCTGCCTCGACTTAGAGTCTACATCCATACCTATGTGAGAGATGGTGTAGAACCAAGGGTAATAAGATAAAATAAACTCACACACACACAAACTTAGTGCAACCTCAAATCTTACATTAAAACTTTTCTTTTGAAGGAACTTAAGACACTAGCAATGGCAGCAGAGTATGCACAATTCCGTGATATGCAACAAACTATTCAGGAGCTCACTCGAGCCCTACTTCAAGTTGCTAGAGGCGGTGGTAACCGCGGAGCTAGAGATTTGCACAAGAATTTCCGCAACTTAAACCCGCCTCGTTTCAGTGGGACCGTTGATCCCGAGAGGCAGAAAATGGATAAAGGAGACTGAACGTTTTCCCCGTCATGCAATGCGTGGATGGGGATAAGCTACTGCTAGCAACATTTCATCTTGAAGGGACGCCCGTGCGTGGTGGGAGTCCGTAGAGGCCACCAGGGCAATGCACAGTTCACCTGGGATGAATTCAAGGAGCACTTCGGCTCCAAATACTTTTTTGAAAGAGTTCAAGAGAGGAAGGCCTCCGAATTTGCTGCTTTAAAGCAAAGAAACCTCTCTGCTGCCGAGTATGAAGCTCAGTTCTCCCAGTTGGCACGATATGCCAATCACCTTGTAGACACTGAGAGAATGAAGGTGAAGCACTTTCTCAACGGGCTCAAGCCCGCGTATATCACCCAACTCGCACCACTCAACATCCAGACATATGCCGAGATGGTCAAGAAGGCACATCTACTAGAGGATGCGACCGACCTCACCGATCGCATCAAGGGTAGAATGGTCAAGAAAGAACAGACATCAGGATCCCCAAGCAAGCGCACCAACGGCAAGAAGAGGCTGTTAAGCATTACCGACGGGCCAAACCAAGAGCAGAAGCCCAAGGTCTTCACCCCCACTGCACCTAACAAGCCTAGATATAAGCACTGTGACAAGCTGGGTCACACTACCGAAGAATGTTGGAGAAAGGTAGGAGCATGCCTATGCTGCGAGAGTCGAAAGCATCATATTCCCGATTGCCCCCTGCTTAAAGAGAATGAGAAGCGTCTGCTGGACAGAAGAAGCCGGGCAGACTGCAAGCTGTCTAGGAAGTGGAGACCACCGAGGAAGGTGGAGTTATGGAAGGTACATTATCAGTCAGCATTTGTTTTGTTTGATACTGGTGCAACACATTCGTTAATATCACATGCATTTGCTGATACATTAAATGTTAAACCTGCATCCATGGGAACTGAATTACCTGTTACAACACCCCTGGGCGAGAGAAAGCCCATTGAACAATATTTCCATTAGCTGATGTCACGATTGGTGAACTCAATCTGAGAGCCGATCTGATCTGTATGCCCATGGAGGGCTACGATGTCATATTGAGAGTCGATTGGCTATCCACTTATGGGGCTTGTGTTGATTGTAGAAGAGGGAATATTACATTTTGTGAATTCTCTAAATTGACCTTCACGGGACGTAGACACAAGAGGCACTTGTCTCTCGTCTCTGCTATTCGGGCACAGAGCATGACAAGAAAGAGCTGTGTGGCATTTCTTGCCACCATAGTAGTTGAAAAGAAAGGATCCAAGATATTAGATATACATATAGTGCAAGAGTACCCTGACATGTTTCTTAATGAGCTACCAGGCATCCCACCTACACGAGATGTAAATTTCTCAATCGATCTAACTCCTGGAGTGGCACCGGTGTCAAGCCAACCCTATCGAATGTCTCCTGCGGAATTGAAGGAATTAAAGGAACAACTGATGGAATTACTGGAAAAGGGCTTTATCAAACTGAGTACTTCTCCTTAGGAAGCACCTGTGTTGTTTGTCAAGAAGAAGGACGGATCTATGAGGCTATGCATTGACTACATGCAGTTAAACCACCTGACTGTCAAGAACAAATACCCTATGCCTCGTGTCAATGAATTGTTGATCAAATATCAAGAACCAAATACTTCTCTAAGATTGACCTTAGATCAGGATATCATTAAATGAGAATTAAAGATGCAGATATTTACAAGATGGCTTTCAGGAGCAGGTACGGTCATTATGAATTTGTAGTCATGCCTTTGGGCTAACCAATACTCCTACAACTTTTATGCAATTGATGAACAACATCTATCGACCATACCTTGACAAATCGTCGTGGCCTTTATCGACGATATCCTTATATACTCCAAGACTAAGGAAGAACATGAGGAGCATCTGAGCATCGCTCTACAGATTGCGCGATAACAAACTCTACGTCAAATTGAGCAAGTGTGAATTCTGGCTTGAGGAGGTGTCATTTCTAGGCCATGTTATATCCAAGGATGGTATTGCTGTCGATCCTTCCAAAGTAGAAGCTTTACTCAACTGGGAGAGACCGACCAATGTCACTGAGATCAGAAGCTTTCTTGGACTGGCTGGCTACTACAGATGGTTCATAAAGGACTTCTCCAAAATAGTTGTACCTCTTACTCGCCTTACGTGAAAAGAGAACCTCTATGTCTGGAGCAAGGAATGTGAGAAGAGCTTTCAGACACTGAAGCAATGCTTGACATTTGCACCTGTCCTCGCATTACCAGTCAAGGGCGAAGGATTCTCAGTCTACACTGATGCATCTGGAATCGGTCTAGGCTGTGTGTTAATGCAGAATGAAAAGGTGAAAGCTTATTCATCAAGACAATTGAAGCCTCATGAAGTCAATTACCCTGTCTATGACTTAGAACTAGCTACAATGGTATTTGCACTCAAGATTTGGAGGCATTATCTTTATGGAGAGTAATTCATAGTCTACTCCGATCACAAGAGTCTGAAGTACTTATTTTCCCAGAAGGAGTTCAATATGAGACAAAGAAGATGGCTGGAGTATCTGAAGGACTTTGATTTTAATATCCAGTATCACCCAGGCAAAGGTAATGTAGTAGCAGATGCACTCAGTAGGAAGTCAGTAGCATCCTTGTCTTGCTTAGTCATGGGCGAGATGCAATTACTTGAGCAATTCGCCAGACTGGATCTAACATTGAGCAGAGAAGTGATCAGGTGTTAGTGGCCAACCTTAGAGCACAACCTGACATCTTTGTCGAGATCAGGGAACAACAAGATAACGACCCATTCTTGGTCCGAGTCAAGGAGACCATAGCTGACAGACCCGATTTTTCCATCACAGAGGATGGGAGACTATTATTTCAAGCCAGGACCTATGTGCCTGACAATGAGGAGTTAAAAGGAAGCTGATGGATGAAGCCCACAAGACTAAGTATACAATTCACCCAGATGCAACCAAGATGTACCAAGACATGAAAAGGTCATTTTGGTGGCCCAACATGAAGCGTGAGGTGGCTGAGCATGCCACGCACTGCCTCACATGCCAGCAGGTGAAGGCAGAACATCGACGTTCTGCGGGTGTACTCAGACCCCTGGACATACCTGAATGAAAGTGGGAGAGTATTGGCATGGATTTCATCATGGGTTTACTCCGAACTCGTGGTGGGCTCAATGCTATTGGGTCATAGTAGACCGATTGACTAAGTCTGCACACTTCCTAGCAATTAAAAGTACCTGGAGTGTGATGTACTAGTAGCTTTATATGTAAAGGAGATTGTGAGATTACATAGAGTTCCTGTGTCCATAGTCTCATATCGTGACCCCAGATTCACATCCAGATTCTGGAAGGGACTTCAGATTGCTTTAGGCACCAAACTCAATTTCAGTACTGCATTCCACCCACAGACAGATGGGCAGACGGAAAGAACAAATCAGATAGTGGAAGACATGCTACGAGCTTGTGCCATAGATTTTGAAGGGTACTAGAATGAACAATTGTCACTAATGGAATTTGCCTACAATAATAGTTACCAGGCCAGCATCAAGATGGCACCATTTGAAGCTCTGTATGGAAGAAGTGTAGATCACCGGTCTGTTGGAATGAAGTAGGTGAGCAGCAATGGTTGGGACCAGACATGGTATAGAACACTAGCAGGGATATACAAATCATCAGGGATAGAATTAAAATAGCTCAGTCTAGACAAAAGAGCAATGCAAACAAGAAAAGAAGGGACTTAGAATTCCAAACTAGAGATCACGTACTGCTTAAAGTATCTCCGACCAGAGGATTTCAAAGTTTAAGATGAAAGGCAAGTAAGGCCGAGATTCATAGCACCATTTGAAGTGCTGGAAAGAATTGGCGGGTGGCGTATCATCTAGCACTACCTCCTAAATTTTCCACCGTACACAATGTCTTTCATGTATCAATGCTAAGGAAGTACGCTTACGACCCGTCACATGTAATAAGCTATGATGATATTATTCTAACATAAAAATATGGCCCATGAAGAGAAGTCGGTGAAAATATTGGACAAGAAGATACAACAGCTTCGGAACCGACCTATACCTGCGGTAAAGGTGCTTTGGAGAAATCATGAAGTCGAAGAAGCCACATGGGAACCCGAAGCGACCATGCAACGGAATTACCCCGAACTATTCAGTAAGTCAATTTTCCTCTTATGACCATATGAATTTGGGGACCAAATTCTTTTTAAGAGGGGGAGGATGTAGTAACTCTGATTTTTAAATTCATCATAAATGATAATAAAAAAAATAAAAAAATGAGAAATTATTTGAATAAATGTGATAAATAGATTTTAAGGTGAATAAATTGGAATAAATGGATTTAAATTAAAACCCATTAAGCTAAATTAGGAAATGGGTTGAACAAATGGTCCATACATGAATTAGTGGGCCAAAAAGCCAAGAGCCCATCTTTGGATGGGAGATAATTAAGCTAAATTCGTACCAAAAATAGTAATAATTAGAAAAGAGTTAAGATAATTACTAGTTAATCCATATCTATCCTAAAAAGGAGTCCTAGACTTACCCAAATCCTTTACCCACAAAATTAAACCTCTCCCCAATCCTATTAGGTGGATAGAGGCTAGGGAATAGGGAGATAAAACATGGAATTTCGGAGTTTGAAGGGAGATAAGAGTTTTAAGCAAATAGGACTCTTTAAACCCACAAATACACCACAATTCGTGTCTACCCAACCCTATATCGTTGCTGGAGCTTTGGAGAACGAGGAGAGGAGGCTGAGGACGAGGAGAGCAAGGAGGAAGGAGCTAGGAACAAAGGGTTTCACCATCTTCTTCATTCAAATCCTAGGATCTTTAAAAGTGTGAAAAGTAGGCAATCTCTCAAGCTAAATCTAATTAAACTCGACCCTAGGTAGATCTTGATCCCCTCTATCAAAGCCCCATGTTTGCCCCAATTATCGTTGTGCCATGAAGGAGTATTTAATGCTCCAAACTCTATCATGAACATGTACTCGAACCTACTTGTTTGCTTTCAATCTATGTATATACTCGATTCCATGCCTTGCAAAATTTATCAAAATACTACAAGATGCTAGGCTTCAAATGAACCTATTTCCCCCAATTTCCATCATGCATCCTATGCGAATTAATTCGGATTCCATGACTGTGCATGTTTTTGGTCACTAAAATGTAACCTAATTAAAACATGACTATTTCTTGCCTATTTTCTACTTACTCATGCCTGTTGATACATCTACATGTCTATTTTCGTTTAAGACTAGTTTCGTGATTTTTGGACATGTATAAATTTTATATTGAATTAGAATGGTTCTATATCAAGCCATGGAAGGTTGCACCGAAATCCCAATATGGGCTGTGTACCCTTTTGGGCTTGGTCCACCTTCTGAAATCGCGACGGCCTGACCCGTCACGATCTCAGAAGGTCATGATAGGGCTGACCTCCGCATCATGAATGGGACAGTCTGACCCGTCGCGGTTCCCGCCGCACTTAGGGGTCCGGCCCGGTTCATGAGAACGCGACCGGCTCGACTGTCGCGACTTGAAACGCGACAGGTACCCCTGTCGCGATTTCACAATTTCGGCCAGAACCCTAAATTCAAGAATACCCCTATTAAATATGCCATTTAAAACCTGTTTAACTCTTAATTGTGCACTGTTGTGAACAGTAAATGACCTGTTACTAACATTGGGTATAATTACATGGAATCTATTAAATAAAAGTTATGTGCACGATTATTCTTGCTCTCATGATTTCATTACACTCGCACACACTAACGTTAATGTTTGCCATGAAACCCTATTAAATTACCAATAATATATCTGGTAATTAAGTGTAATTATTCACTTAATCTCTCAATTATTTTAATAACACTTGTCTTCATTTTATCCGCGTGATTTATATCGTTACCGCATCCCTCTGCCTTCGAGCACTCATGGCATGACAGACAATTTGGTTCTTTACACACTTCTCTCTGGTTTGGACCACCTCTCCGTTGGGAATACTCCTAACCGGACTAGGGACTCCTTCTTACCTTGGGATCACGCTGGACCTTCTGGCCTGTGTTCATAGCACGGTTAGTGGGCGCTTGTGACTTCTACCAGACTGCCGGCACATGACCGAGTGCTGAGCAACTGTTACTATCGTTGGTTTAACGTTGTTTTACGATTACGTCTCTGTTTCATCTACTATCTTTATACTCTCATCTGTTCAATTCTTTCTACATTCTCATCTATTCGTCAACTACTCTCATCTATTCTTGGTACTCTATTTGGCCATACAATTGATTGTCTAAGATAATAAACATAACTAATGCCAGGTAATAGGGCCCGATTGGTCCTGCGAGGTGCGCTCGAAAAGTGCTATTTGCCCATGGGAGTTAAAATGATCAGGATGTTGGCATACATCCAATGTTATTTATACTATCAAGATTTAATCTATGACAATCAACTACAAGTGCTATCGTTACTAGTGCACTGTTGTGCAACTCTACGTGCTATCTCGTTATATGGCCAATCCGTTATCGTTCTTGTTGTGCTATACTCTTATGAAAATGCTATTGTTTCTCGTTATTCTGCTACATCGTTCTCTTGACTATACATGACTGTTCACTCTAGTTATCCTGCTCTATAAGACATTAATCACTTAAAGCAAGCATGTTTATATGAGATATTAAGTCCTACTGGGCGTTTATCGCTCATCTTGCGCTATTTATTTCATGTGTTTCAGGTAAGTCTGATGAAGACTACCACACTCACGAGGAAGGGAATGAGGAGGAGCAGGGTGACCATACATTTCGACAAACCGTGCTTTTTAGTTAGTTAGTTAGTCATGAGTTAGTCAATATGTAATAGTTTGGATTTGATAAAGTACTATGGGCCTTAGTTTTGGCTCTGATTAGTGAATGTAATAGTGTTTGAGGTATTATTAATGAAGTTGGATTTAGTTTGACTTTATTCCAATTGTAATGGTGAATGTTCATTTATCGCACGATACTATTTAATTAACTGTAATATCGCTCCGATATTCCGCGTCGGGGTGTTACATGTGTGCTTTTGGGATTTTTCCTGGTTGATTTAAAAAGGGGCAAGGGACTGGAGGGTGGGCGCCCAGGTTTCGAACCCGGGGTAGTCTGATTTCACCCAATGGCGGAAGCCATTGGGCTACAATCAAAAAAGAAAAAGAAAAAATCAAGCCATAAGAACTTCTTGAGTAGGTGGTTGGATTACTATAACTCTAACTCAGGACTAACTTTATGGAGAGTTATTCCACCTTTACTTTGTTTTATGGGTGGCAATGGGCTAGGCCTGGGTTGGTCCGGGTCCAGTCCAGTCTCTAATCGATCGGCCCGGGGTGAGCTCGATTTTTAGAAACCAGCCCGGCCCGGGATGATTAGGTAAGGCCCGGCCTGGTTTTACCTTTTTAAAGGTATCTTATTATTATTATTTATTTTTACAATACAATGGTGTTCATTGAATCAAAACAACATAAAATAAATATTAGACTAATCTAGATAAACTTATGTCTAGTTGTTACAAATATGAAATAAATATTAAACATTAAACATAGCACCACACACAATTTTCATTCTAAAATTTTAGAATATTAGAATTCCGCCGTGTCGTTTTTTTTTTTTTTAAATACCAGGCCATCGGGCTGCCGGGCCGGGCCACGCCAAGCCTGGGCCAGGCCCAATCTTACTCTAGGTCGGGCCGGGCTCAAAATTTAAAAAAAGTTCAAATATTCAACCCAAGCCCGTATAAAACTGGGCTGGGCCACCGAGACTTCGGGCCGCCCGGCCCAGTTGACACCACTACTTTGTTTGTAGGTGAGGTAACCCATTTGAATAAGTGAGTTGACATACTTTTCTCAATAGCTTTGGTAACGAAAAGGGAGTTAACCCACTCTTCTACTTTGCAACGTCTAGAATACCCTTGTACCATGGGCTTCATCACTTCCTTTTTACACTTTTCATTTGTGGATGTACTTTATTGGTAATAGAAAATAGGGGGAATTACCAATAATCTTGACTTTTTGAAGATTTATATTTAGGTCTCTGACTCCTTTAGAAAATTATGTAGTTACATACTTATCTCTGTGACTATAAGTAAGTTAGGAATCTAAAAATAAGTCCCTAAAAACTAAAGACGGATTGGTAATTCTCCCTAAAAAATATGATACTATATGTATTTAATAGCATTTTATTATTACTATTTGGCATGAAGAATAATCTTATTACATTATAATTACAACGTTATGTTTATTAAATGCTTTAATGAAAATAATGTTCAATATTTAATTTATATAAGTAGGTAGTGTAGGAGCATTAATCGTATTACATCTAAGTGTAATTGACATTTAATTGCATAATTATATATTACATATTGATAATGTTTATTTCATCATTAATGCTTTTGATTATTTTAATTATAATTTGGACACAAAATAGACACCATCTCAACTATTTTTCTAGTATTTACATTACATTGTACCTATCATAAATAACACATATGACTAAAATTTAGAAGAGAAATTAAGGATGAGCAGACAATTTTTAACTATTTCTTCATTTAAAAATAAACCATGAACAACATCTTACACAATTTATGCCTTCATTACATTGTACATGTCATAATTTCATCATTCCATAATACGATCACTTGAACATCTTATGCATCATTAGCAACACGTAAAATAGAAAATCTCTGTTGATAACAAACAACACTCACATGCTGCCGTGATGACATTGACTATTTGCGACAATAATACATTTTTTCATGTACACATCAAAAGATCATTGACATGTACACCAAGATATCCAATGCCATGTAATTCATGTGTAAAAATGAATATAATGTAAGATGCTTAATATAGTTTATAAGTTATAATAAATGAATGACGATAAATATGAAGCATGAATGATATGACATACATTTGGTGGCAATGTTAGTTGTTCTATGACTTCAGAACCTAACGAAATGGAAGATGTAACACCTCAAAAATTTAAATGATTTAAAATATAGGAAAATAGTAATAAATAAAAATGGTGAATAGAAATTGTGGTAGGGTTTCCTGTCAGACCTGAGCTAAATGGGCTCCACTAAGAGAAAGAGGGGAAGACGGTCGCTGGTACGGATGAAGACCTGCAAAACCCAGAAGGGAACAAGAAAGGAAGGTTCTCTTTGTGTGCTCGCATGTGGGAGAGGGTGTGTATGTGGTAGGTTTCGTACCTTTGCATGGGGATTACCTGTGCTTTTTATAGGTGAGGGAGACGAAGAGTTCGGAAAGGATCTTTCCCCCATGATGATTGAGGTGACGCGTCGGTTCAGGTTCCCAGGCGAAGGGCTGTCCATTGAGATGCCTGTGGGATCCTTTATGTTAATGCTATGTTAGGATGCGTGTCGCATCGCCTCATTAACGTTTGTGAGGCAAACAGTCGCTTTGAGGACTCCTGGATGAAGGATTCCGAATAGGGCTTCTGCTCGGTGCTCCGACGTACAGCCATGCTCGGTGACAGGCTGCTTCAAGGGTCTGAGCAGGGCCTGCCCGGTAAGCCGTGACCTGGTGAATGGGTTACGGGGTGTCCGGAGGACTACCCTGGGACCCTTATGCATCTTTGAGGCCGGAATGTGTTCAGAAACCTTGGGCTGAACCTGAGGACACGTAGCATGCCCCCTGAGAGCCACATAGCCTGCTGGGTCATGATGGGCTGTGATGGGCCATGATGGGCCTAGGAGGCTAGAAATAGCCTCCGCACTTGCCCCCCACGCTCTCAAGCTGGTTTGGGTACCACGGCACTTGAGAGCGGAGGTCTGCTCGGTTGTCACTCGCATTAAATGCGATATCGACTGGGTTGGTGAGAACGGCTCCAGTGCGACGCCGTTGGACGCTCTCCCCGGGGACAGATCTGTCATCATGGCAGGGATGACGTGTCGCCCGAAGAACATGGAGTGGCACATTTGAATGGTCCGATTGAGGGAAAATTTCCATTTTTTATTTTTGGATTTTGCACTCCTCTTTCCTTATAGGATGAGGAGGGGAGAAAACGATGACTCATGCCTCCCAGCTTTAGCCTGAACCTTCGCCACTTGCGCTCGTCGTCTTCTTCCTATTCCTTCGCTGCTTCCCCTCTTCGACGTCTTCGTCTTCTTCTTCCTCTCCGCTCTTCCTCCATCAGCAATGTCGCAGAAGAGGAAGAGTGTTGCAATCGCCGGAGCGAGCGAGGCGGCGCTAGGGGCATCCCGGGGGCAGATATATCAGTTCTTCGAGGGCCTCCGTGAGCACTATCGGATCGGCGAGGAGCACGAAATTCTTCTTGCCAAAGAAGAGGAGTCCTACCTGGTGAACAAACAAGGTTGCTTCGCCCTCTCCCTCGACATCTTGGAGGCCGGATCTGGCTGCCGCTGTCGGAGGTGGCAAGGGCACTGTTGAACACCTAGGGGATTGCACCCATCCAGCTGACCCCGAACTCGTGGAGGACAATATGTATATTCTACATCATCTGCAAGCTTTGGGGAGTGCAAGGCTCTGCGGATGTCTTCTGGGCGCAGTTCAACCTTACAGCCTCGTCGCAGATGGGGCATAGCGTTTACTACACCAAGCATCGCCCGAACAGGATGCATATTGTTCGGGGAAAATACTCCAACAATAAGGGTTGGACGCACCGCGTCCTCTTCATCAGACACCGTGCTGATGCATCGGAGTGGGGGTTCCCCACCCGAGTTCGGGAGCCATGGAAGGACCGCTACCCCTTCCTGATCCAAGACGAGGTGAAGGCCTCGGATAGCCTGAACACGACATTGGTGCGGAACGCGGAACACTACTTGACGGAGTTTCAACTCATCAAGAATGGCTTGAGCCGACCATGGAGTAAGTATTGACTCTGATCTAATCTTTGGGGCACGTTAAGAGTGTTGTCATCTGGTCGTCTTTTCCTTGTGTAGCCGTTGAAGAATTGGCTGCTGGTCGAGATCAGGAAGACATGGCGGATTACGCCGAGCAAATCACCGTCACTCCTACGTGACGTACATGGGCGAGGACGCCCCTGCTGTGGAAGCGAAGAGCGCCGCCTGGCCGGTCCCCGGGCCACTGAAAAAAGTCCTCTGAAGATAAATCTTAAGAGGAAGTTCGGGGGCCAAGCAACGTCGAAGGCCGTGGAGAGGGAGGCCGAGTAAGAGGCCGAGGAAGTCCCCCAGCTTCAAAGAAAGAAGAGGAAGCTGGTGAAGGCGGCCGAGCAGGCGAGGCCACGTGTCATGCTCGAGACGCGACCCCTGACCACGAGGGGTAGTCTCCGAGCTGGGATGGTCGTGGTGAACGACCAGTCAGATGAAGTCTCCCTAGAGGAGCGAGTGGGGGCGTCCGTGCCCCAAAGCCCCGTTGGGGCCCAACAGAAGAGGAAGCGCGATGGAGGCGCTCGGTGCTGCGGTGGAGGCGCCGGACAGCACGACGGTGAGCGGAACCGCCACTGCGCAAAGGTCATCCAGAGGTGGCCATAGAAATGTTGCGTGCAGAGGATGCGTCCAGAGAGACAGCGGTCCTTACTCCTCCCACCACCGAAGTGGCTGTGTGGGCCAGCCGCAGACGACAACGGTGGCGCCGCCTGTGGCCGAGCAGGCAGACGTGACCGAGGAGGAAGGACCTCGGGGGTCACCTGCTACTGGAGAAGGCCAGGAGGTGGCAGCTTCCGTGGGGTGCCAGCGGTGCAGTCGGCGGAGGATCCTTCTGCCGGGTAGGCAAATGCTGCCTGCGAGCACCGCGCTAGTTTCGAGGAGGATCGAGTGCCCCTGTCGCAGTCGCTGAGGGAGAGTTCTTGGGCGCAGCCTTCGGCGTCGGTTCTGGAAGCGGCCTTGGAATGTTTCCAAGGGGGTCCGTCCAGGGGCCTGCCCCCCCCTGCCCCAGTGCTTCTCACCTTGAAGTGCTGGCTCGATGTCAGGGGCTGAGCCCGGAGGACACCCACGAACGTTCGGAGGGGGCACCAGAAGGAGCTTTGCGCTGACGAGGACGGTGCAGTTGACGTGGAGGTGCTGGTAGGCGACGTCGAACGATATCTGGGGGTGCTAAAGAGGCTCGCTCTGCAAGCTCGGGACCACCAGCTGATGTGGGACGCAGAATTCGCCTTCTGCGAGAAGCTCGAATCGCAACACTAGGCCCGGGAAGTCGAGCTGCGGAAGGAGGTGAAGAACCTCAAAATAACACTTTGAGCTTCTGAGCTGGACCTCACTATTGCTCGGGCGGAGAAGGAGGCGCTTTCCAACGTTCTGACCGAGGCTGAAGCTCAATGAGTGGCCAAGTACAAGTCTGGGCCAGACTTCAAGGAAGACTTGGAGCAGTACAGCGCGACTTGTTACAAGGTCGGCCCGGGGTTGGTGAGGAGCGAGGGTGGCATCTGACATCTGGCATCGTTGAGTACGCTAAGGAAGCTTTTGAAGCAGCTGTCCGGGAGTGCCGTCGCCACACAGGGGACGCGCGCCTGGAATTGGTTTGCTTCTCAAGCTTCCGGGCAGGGCGGATGCCCCCAGCTGATGAAGAGTCCGGCCCCTCCGAGCAGACTCCCTATCTTGTATCTTTTTTTCTTTCTCCCTTTTTTTTTTAACTTGGCCGTAGAGGCCTCTTTCCTTTTATACATACTTTTGAAGGAATGAAAGCTACCCTATGTGTATATGAATGGCTCTCTTATCTTCTCCCATTGTGTCATAAAATCCCAAAATTCGTAACCATAATTATGTAGAAAATAGGAAAGGGCAAATAAGGTTAGAACAAACATGATTAGCCATGCAAAGCAAGCAAATTCGTACCTAGCCATGATAGGAACTTCCCTAATGGCATTCCTACTTCAATTGGGAGGAGAATCCCCAAAAACTTGAAGGGGCCAAGCCAAAACCGCAGCCTCTCCTAGTCTATTTAGGATATGGAATAAAACCCTAATCATATAAATAATCATCCAAACACTAGCTAGTTGGGAAGGTTTACAACCGAGTTGGGGGTGTGGAGGCGAGCTAGGGCCCCAGGAGGAGAGGAGAGCGGCCAAGAACCGAAGCTTCTTCCCCAACCGTGGTCTACTTGCGACCTGTGCATTGACCACTTAGATCTACCCAAAGATAGGTGATCTCAGGCTTAACCTAAATGTTACATATACCATGAAAGAGCATCAAGTCTAGTTTCATTTGCATGTATTTTCCCCCAATTTTCATGAACCATGTGAGTCGTATTAAGCATTTTCCAAGAGTCGCGCAAAGATAGGGCTTTATGTGTTCTGTCATTTTTCACGCAACCGAGGTTGAATTGGGTCAAACCAAATGATGGTTCTCTTCTACTTATGTCCTTGACACTTTTCATGTTCAAGCTTTTGTCTAAATATCGCTAGATGTCAAGTTATAAGTATTTTCATGAAGGATTGTAGCGTTTTCCTGCATTTTCGGGCAAGATCCAGAACGTGACAACACCAAATGTCGCGTTTCTTGTTGCATGAATCGATGTACATGTACGTCATGATTTTTTTAAAGGCGATAGACCGTTCTGTCACGTTTTGATGTCTAACCAATCACTCTGATGCTGAAACTATGGCCGCATAGGTTTCAACGCCCCTCTTGAACGCGACATCAGTGCCATTGCGATTTACTCGTTTTCCCCCCCACCTTTATGCCTATTTTTTATATTCAGAGTTTGAAGTCAACTCTTGAATGTGATGGTTATAATCGTCGTGATTCAAAGGTCGTTGCGACACATTGACCTGTCCGCGTTATGAACGCCTGGTCGGACCGTCGCGTTCCTGTTTAGACAATCGATTTGGTAATCGTTCCCGCCAGAAAGGTGACCACCGGGCCCCTCGCGATTTGAACGCGACAGGTATAGCCGTCGCGATTTAGAAAGTTTACACAGAGTCTTATTTTACTGTGTACGGCCCTTTGATGTGCGACGACTGTGTTCGTCGCGATTTAAAGGCCAACCTGAGACTATTTTAATGACCTGTTCAGTCTACCATATGCTGCCCTATCGTCAATATCATGTCATATAGTTATGCAATGGCCTAAAAGTGATCACCTACATGAAAACCATAAGAATATGAACTTCTATTCTAAGTGTTAATGATTGATTGATTTCATCTACCATGTGATCATGTGATTGAAATATGCTATGTCCAACTCTGTGTTGTCCATAATTGAAAAGTGATTATATGCTTAAAGTACAGTAACCATGTGATAGATTGAATTGCATACATGTCATGCATGTTTGTTATAAGCTTTCCGTCTTGTCTCAAACCATGGTTGTGGATTGATACGCTCTACACGTCACATTGCACTTATAGCAGCCCTTTCTTGGAGGATTGGAAACTTACGGCCGGTCATTTCGTATCGACAGTCTAGTGACCTTTTTCCTTTAAGACTTCCGTAAATCTCCGTACTCCGTGGATTCCCTCATGGAGACCAAGTTGGTTGTACCAATGAAGTACCCGGAAGTTAGATTGCACTTCTATTCTTATCTACTTCTCGTGAGAGTGGTTTGATAACATTGAAACCAAGCCATTAAATGTAAGGATTGAACAATGAAATTAAGCCGTTATGCTGCCGAAATTAATCTGGGTCATGTCTCCTTGCCTTGTTCTCTATCATCATTGACATGATCTTTAGTTCATAATTGCCCATTGCTTGGAAAATCATATTGGCCATAAATGAATGAATAGAATTACTAGAAACTATTGGAACTTCGGTTCATAACTATGCCTGTGCAAATAGGGCCCAGTCTGGTCCTGGGAGGAGCACCCCAAAATACTTATAAATCACGAGAGTATATGATCCATGAGGTGTCTGGCAATCACCTAATTGACAGCAAGATTGATCTGGGTAATTTCCACACTATTATTGAATGATTGATTTATTGATTGAACTGTTATATGTGAAATGGCCAATCTATTTGTACACATCATTATTATTGAATCCAATATGTCATTGTCACTGGAATTCTGCGGAATTCAACTTGAGATATCTATTGTACATGCTATATGCTATTGAATCTCCTCTATATGTCAAGTGATCGTACCGTCATCTATCTCATTGATAATCATTCCGTCCTACATGAGAATTGTCATGAACTGTTACTGAACCATCCTCATACATGTTATAGCTTGAACAATTTCCATCGTTATCGTCATGAGTATTGCATGATAGTATTGCCATTGTTGACATGTTAATTATGTAAAGCATGCCCACACCATGAGATGTAAATCCTACTGGGCGTTAGTGCGCTCACATCTGCTTTCCTTAATATTTTCAGGTAATGAATATGAGGAATTGGATAATGACGGGACCGGGGATGAGTGATGAGCTGCTCAACTGCCCGTCTATATAGCTAGCTAGCCAGCAAGATTAGAGTTCAAGAGTATGTATAGTTAGTTTTCCATTTATGGAGTCGATGTACTTGAAATACAATATTGGCTCTATGTTTGGCTCTGGTAATTGTAAGGTTTTAAATTAGTTGAATGGAATGAAATAAAGAGTATTTGGCTGACAATATTATTGACTCACGTCTTGAGTTATACTTAGTTGTTACTCTGAATTACTCGACTGTGATATTCATACTTGTATCGTTCATGCATCCCGATATTTATTTTCTACTGCTAAATATTGGAGCGTGACATAAGATCATGTAAGATAGTATAATAAAATAGTGGGCATTAAAGGTGTTCATAATATGGTCCAAACTGAAAAACCAAACCGAACCGACCGGTTCGGTTTCACATGTCTCACAGTTCAGCTCAATTTTAGGTTGGGGAACCATATATATTATATAATTAATTATTAATACATATTTATACAAAAGCGCTTGTAGCGTAGTTGGATGGGCACGGTGGAGTGCGCGACCTCCGCGAACGTCGTTTAAATCCTTTTTTGATTGATTTCAGTTTGAACCAAATCGAACCGGTTCACTGGGGAAGATCGAGTCGATTTTGGGTTCATGAAAAATTGGGGGTGAACTGGGCCTAACCGACATGTGTTCACCTCCAGTGGGTAGATTGGCTATATAAATACATCCACACCTTCAATGGGGTCGTCAAAGTGATCATCCACCATTGAATTTGATATGAAAATTCACTTGTTAGGCGGCATACTGCGAGGCAGGTGCGCGTGCCAGCGTCTCACCTTGGGGCGGCCTGAGAATGAGGGTGTGGCAAAGGCCGGGTTGGCCAAGTCATGCCTAGGTCCAGGTGTGGACCTGCCTGCGGGTGTTGCTGAGTTGTCCTGCAGGGGGACTGTACCCTGTGGTGGGTTATAAGGAAGGATGGTATCCTTACACAACAACTCGATTTTTGGCATAATGGCAATGCCTGAGATCCTATATACCTATATGATCTATATATATGGGTATCCAAACATGGAGAGTCGTGCTTAAAGGGATCACCCAAAAATAGATCATGTCCTAACCATTATATCTGACTTAAACTTCGGCTGTCGACAGATACAACATAGTTGTCGACAGGCACTGCTTAATTTTTGGTTTCCAGAACTATGTAAGTTCCTGGAATACTGGGGCTGTCGACAGGCGTCCCTGGCTGTCGACAGCTACTGTCCCCCTTGCTTCTAGTAACTGGATTGTGCTGGATGGTCCATCTGTCGACAGCTTCTTCCTTGCTGTCGACAGGTGATTACTTGAAGTCTTTTTCAAGGTCTTTTTGCACATGATTTGGTTGCTTGTCCTGTATACATTCACACCTACATAAAAAGACATTCTAAATGGATGCAATGAATACATAATGATCATTTTGTTCACTTGCTTATTTCTTTCATGTCTTTTGTCAATTTATCATGTTCCAACATCATTGCACATCCATTGAGTTCACATCATCAAAAACATTTAAGCACAATGGAACATGGGAACCCAACATCTCCCCCTTTTTGATGATGACAAAATTTACAATTGATGTTGATGTTTCTCCCCCTTTTGGCAACATTCAAAAAGACAAATTATGCACGCAGGAAAAAAAAATGAAACAAAGGACTGTGATTTCATTGATTGATCGTGAAGTACACACAGTGACAAAATATATTCAGTACATGATATAAGAGTAGCAAAAGTGACAAATGTTCTCAATCCTCTCAACAAGGACACTTCTTTGACCAAAACTACTCTTATATGTAGATTTTGGAGTTTTTTTTTAAAACTATTTAGTGATAACAAATGCCCATTTTTCTATTATATTAGGGTAGAAAGAGCATTTTATTTACTAATAACCAAAACTCACTTAAAACTACATCCATCATCTAATTTAACATTCTAACTTGCAACATGACATATATTATATGAAGTAGTGTAGCATAGCATGATCCCAACAATTTCCTTTTTTTTAGTTTTTTCATCTCTGCACACTTCCTCCCACCCATCATTGCAGAGAATTGGCTCGAGGAACTGTTTTAGTATGGTGGTAGTCCACATGATGCCATGTGGGTAGGAGGCGCCACACAAAGATGCTACCATCACTAATTAGTGCTACTCATCATGCTTCCTCGAATGACTCTTGTCATCACTATACCCCATTGACTAGTAGCATGGTCAATTACTGTTGCCAATGATCGAGGTCGCTATTGCCATCGTAGCTTACTGTCAGTCATCACTACTAGAGATTGGGGCCACCGCTCATTGTCACCCACCATAGATCGATAATATTTCCAGTTACTTCCACCACAGCTCATCGTCCACTACATTATTAGGTTGCAGCATGGTGACATATGGACTGCCGCTGGCTAGACGAGAAAGGATGAACGATGCCAGTTCAGCTGAATAGTTAAGTGTTTCTCTAGTGGAGTTTCAAAATATTTACAAATCTACGTGGCAATTCAACAAAATTCTACATGGTAGATCTACTAAGAAACAAGTTAATAAGTTTTGGCTCCCATTGGCAAGAGACCTTTTCCTTTATAATATTCTAACGCCCTAGATTCATATTTCATTTGTGATATATATGTTAAACTATTCTAGTTTGCATTTTCAGCTCATTTTTTTTCTCGTTTGATAATGAACTTCTATTAAATTATCTAGCAAATCTAGAAGTAAATTACTCTCATTTTGATCATTCTAGCTCACATTTATTTTGGACCCTCCTATCTTTCTACCATCTAACTCTATCTCCATCAAACCTTTTTAATTTACCCCCATTTGTGCTCTTCTCTCTTACTCTGTGTTGCCTCCCAAATTAATAGATATTCTTATTACAAATACAACTTCTAAATCGTTTATCTTGGTGTCTCTTTCCCACAATAGGACTCTCTCTCTCTCTCCTCTCTCATCTCTCCTCTCTCTCTCTCTCTCTCTCTCAACTGAATTCTATACTCCCAACTTTGCCTTCTTTTTAGTCAATTTTTCGATGAATCTCTCTCTCTCAATGGTACTTTTTCATTTAAATCATTTTTAAAAATCACATATAGAATTAGTTATTTATTGTCAGATGAGGGGACGGGTTTGTTAAAATTGACCTTTAATAATAACTAGGGTTAAGTTTAACATCATGGTTTTTCTAGAAGGGAGATAGATTGTAAGGGCTTAGTGAGAAATGCTAAGATATTATTTAAAGTATTGCAATATTATAGAAATAATATGTAAGAATCCCAATTCTAATATGATTATTATAAAAAATAGGTTTCTATAGATAACATGATATTTGAACCCCAGTATCATATTCTCATGGTACATTTTATTTTTTGTCCTATCTTATTTGTTCACCTTCTTTTGTTCTAGTTTTCAACCCTTGTATCCTTCTATAATCAAGACTTCATAGAAGACCCGAGCCCTCCCCCCCCCCCCCCCCCCCCCCCCCCCACACCCCACTTCATATCTTAGTCATCCAATCTAATCTCAATTCACAATTAGAAATCTTATAATACACTAATATATCTCAACATTTTTCTCTTCCTTTTCTCAACCAAACTCTCACTCCTCTCTATCTCAATCTTTCTCTTTCTACTGGATTCTCTATACTATACAATTTTACTCTCTCTCTCTCCCCCTCCCTCCCTGATAAATTATCTCTTTCTATGACAATATAACTTCATGTTTCATGTTGACAAAAATATTTTTTTGTATGTTTATGAATATTTATAGAGGAAATTAAATCATTCCCAAAACACCATTTAGATTCACTAAGATGAGAATTTTCTTTTTTTTTTTGATGAGTTTACTTAAAATATAATATTTTATATGTGAAAAAAAATTACCATAATTTTTGCTTTATTTCACTGTGATAATGATAGGCTAGTACCACAATATATCTTAGGGCTCACACTTATTACAATTTATCTAGAATGTTCTTATTATCACCTACATTGAAATTGTAATTATATTCATAGTCTCACAATTAGACTAAACAAGACTTACATATTTTTCTTTCAAAGAGACATTATTTTATGCTTGTAAGTTATTTACATAAATTAATTTAATATCTATTATATAATATAATATATATATTATTTTACGAATTATTCAATCATTATGTAACAAAATAGGAATTTAGAATAAACTCAATGATGTTCATTATTTTTTATATTTCATATTTTCTACCAAATATGCTATATTGTTATGATAAAACTCTTTGTTTAAATAAAAAAAGATACTACAAATCATATTTAAACCGTCAAAAAAAGTCATTATAACATAATTGTAATTTGAAATAAAAAATGATAATTTTTATTATCATGAAAATTTAAAATAAAAATAAAATATATAATTCAGCAACCACCACTGTGAAATTATAGTAAAGCCATAAACATATATCCAATATGGGATATAACAAGATAATGATCATCTCCACCACCATGCAGAAACTTACTACAGAGCTGATACGGAGAAAAGATGGCGAACAACTAGTTAGAGAACCACACAACACTGTAAACTAGCTTTGGTTGTGGGTAAAAAATGGTTTAGGAGGGTAAAAGGACGATTTTTTCATAAAGGTATTTTGGAACAAAGTTTTGCTAATAAGGGGGGTTGGGTAAAAATTAGGTTAAAGGAGGGGGGAGGTTTAAAAAGGTGGTTAGCCTACCCAAGTCTTTTGACTTGGTCACTTAACGGGTTTTACTCAAGGACTTTTTTTACCCAAATAAATGGCACAAAAATTGAGTTAAAACACCCTTAGAATAAAATAATTAGGAGTTTTACTTAACCCCATTTCAAAGGAGCTAAATCTTATGTCAAAGATAACATCTGCTGATCATTCATGCAACAAATTAGGAGGGGAAGTTTATACGACGCACAATGCAAGTAGTGTATAGAAAATCCCATCACCACAGCTTAGGTATCTGCTTCAAAACCCAATTTGAGGTGACCCAAAATCTGATCAAAGTAAAGACCGCACAAGAAGTGTTAGGTCATGTGGACGTGTTATCCTGTTTGGGCCTGGGCCGAATGGGCCTCCACCAAGAGTAGAGGGAGAGACAGTCGCCGGTGCGGATGATGGCCTGCAAAACCCAGAAGAGGTCAAGGGGGCCCGGCTGAAGAACCGGGGGAACCCTCCGACGCTCAAGTCAGATAGGGTGCAAAGGAGTCAGGAAACGAAGGTTCTCCGGTGTGTGATCGTGCGTGGAGCGTGTGTATAGAACATGTTTCGTACCTTTGCAAGGAGATTGCCTGTGCCTTTTAAAAGCAAGGGAGACAAAAAGTTGGATGCAATCTCCTTCAATGATAGTCGAAGAGACGCGTCGGTTGGAGTCCCTAGGTGGAGTTGCCTGAGACGCTTGTTGGGATCCTTTGCGGTTAATGCCATTTAACCATGGGGCACGTGGCGCGTCGTTGGCAATAACTGCCTTTGGGAGGCGAGAGCCTGCTCTGGGACCTTTAGCCAAGAGGTGCCGAGCAGAGGCTTGTTCGATCACTGGGCAAGCTGCTCGGTGCCCGGTGCTTGGAAATAGCAAGGGACTTGGTGGCTGATCATGCCCTACTCGAATAAGTTGCAGGGTGTCCGGAGACAGCCCTCGGGGGCCCTTGGACGCCTGGTGGTCAGAGCGTGTTCGGAAGCCTTGGGCTGAACCCGAGGACACGTGGCTCGACGACCGGAGCCCAGGCGCCCTATTGGGTCATGATGGGCTGTGATGGGCTATGACAGGCCCGCAGGCCTAGGAGGCTAGAAATGGCCTCCACACTTGCCCCCCACACTCTCAAGCTGGCTCGGGTACCACAACACTTGAGAGTGGAGGTTTGCTCGAATGTCACCCTCGCATTAAATGCGATATCGACCTCGGCGGTGTGAACATCTTCAGAATGACGTCGTTTGAAACTCTCCTCGGGGACGGAGTTTCATGATGACGAAGGTGACGTGTCACGCTGTGAGGCCGAGGTGGCATGCTCGAACGGTCTTTTTGAAGTGGGGAAACTGCCACTTTCACCTTCGAATTTCGCGCCTCTCTTCCTTATAAGGAAGAGAAGGGGAGAAGGCAGGGGCTCACGCCTTCCTCATTCAGAAGTCTTCTTCCTCGCTGGTGCTACTTCATCATCTTCCTCTCACCCTCGTTTCTCTCTCTTCTTCTCCTCCGCCGCTTGCGAGCAAAGATGTCGCAGAGAGCGGGCAAAGAAGTGGTTGCCGTTGGAGCGAGCGAAGCGGCACTAGGGGTGACGAAAGGGCCGAAGTACAGGTGCTTCGATGGCCTGCGAGAGTGCTTCAGCATCGGCGAGGAGTAAGACATCATCCTCGCCAAGGAGAGTGAGTCGTACCTACTGAATAAGCTGGGGTGTTTCCCCCTATCCCTGGACCTCTTGGAGGCAGAGTTCTGGCTGCCGTTGCCGGAGGTGGCTAAGGGGGTGTTGAATGCCTGGAGGGCGCCCCCTTCCAAATGACGCCGAACTCGTGGAGGATGATCTGCGTGTTCTGCATCCTGTGCAAGCTGCGGGATGTAGTGCCCACTGCGGACATCTTCCGGGGGCATTTCAGCCTCGCAGCGTCTCCGCAGACTGGCAACGACGTCTACTACATCAAGCACAGCCGAACAAGATGTGGATCTTCTTCTCACCGAAATACTAGAACCACTAGGGTTGGACGCATAGAGTATTCTTTGTCTGCCATCGCCGAGGAGCTGGGGCCGAAGAGTGGGGGTTCCCTACCTGAGTTGGGGACCCCCGGAAGAAGGACATGGTGCCGTTCTTGATTCGAGAAGCGGCGAGGATCTCGGATAGCCTCAACAACGTGCTGGCGGAGCACGCAGAGGGCTATCTGACGGAGGCCAAACTGGTCGAGTTCGGGCTCAGCCGTCCATGGGGTGAGTACCACACTCTACTCAGCTTTCGGTTTGATGGGGGGCTGTTATCTGACTCCTTTTTTTCCTTTGCGCGCAGATGCCAAGGAGCTGGCGACTGGCAGGGACCAGGAGGACATGGCCAACTACGCTGAGTAGATAATGATCACCTCATACGTGGCGTATCGGGTGAGAATGTTCTTGGGCCGCGTCCGGAGGAGGCTATCCTTCAAGTGCTCGGGCCGCTGAGAAGAGGCCTCTGAAAATAAGTGTTCGGGGGAAGTCCGCTCCTTCGAAGACGACGCGGGCCACGCAGGAAGAGGTCGAGAAAGAGGCCGAGGAGGAGGAGAAGAGGAAGTCCCCCAGCTCCAACTTTGGAAGAAGAGGGCTGGTGAAGGCGCGACCGAACAGTCGAGGTCGCAAACTACAGCCGAGACGAGGTCCTTGATAGTTGAGGGCATGATCTTGGAGCTCGGACTCGTGGAGAGGAGCTGGTCATCGTCAACGACCGCTCAGACGAGGGATCTGTTGAGGAGCAGACGCCTTCAGGTCCTACAGGGACCGTATGGAAGAGACGAACATAGGGGCGCCCAACGCCTTGATGGAAGGTGAGGGCACCACCGTACAGAAGTCTGTCCCAGAAGCGGCCCTTGGAGCGACGACCGTGGGGGTCGTCACTGAGGGAGCGACGGAACTCCCTCCATCGACAAACGCTGCCGCGGAGGGTTAGTCGCGGACGGAGGTTGTGGCCTCCGCGGAGGGCCAGTCGCAGACGGAGGTTGCGGCCACGTCTACCGCCGAGCATGAGGTCGAGATCGAGGAGGTAGAACTTCGCGGGGGGCGCCCTCCAACAATGACGAAGGCCTGGGGGTGGCGGTCGATGCAGCCGCCAGCCAAGTACGAAGGGAGTAGACCCCCCTGTTGAGGAGTCTGCAGTTGCTGCGAGGACCAAGCTGGGTCTGAGGAGGACAAGGCACCTTTGTTGAAGGTGCTGAGGGCGAAGTCCCCGGTGCGGTCCACAGAGGCACACCTGGAAGCGACTTTAGAGCGCTTCCAGGGGAGTTCGTAAGGGACCTACCCCCCTACCCCACCGCTTCCCAGCTTGAAGTGCTGGCGCGGTGCCAAGGGTTGAGCCCAGAGGTAACCCCCGAACGATGAAAGAAGGCCTGAGGAACGCCGCTTGGATGATGATGGAGAGGCCGATGTCGGAGTGCTGTCTGACGGCATCGCACGATCCCTGGAGGTGCTGCGAAGGCTCACGACGCGGGCCCAAGACCATCAACAGATGTGGGATGCCGAGATCGCATTCTTCGAAGAACGTGAGGAGCAGCACCGTCGCTAGGAGGTCGAGCTGCTTAAAGATAGCAAGAATCTCTGGATCGCACTCAGGGCCTCCAAGCTGGAGCTGACCATTATCCGAGCGGAGAAGACCACCCTTTCGGGGGTTCTCACTGAAGCCGAGTTCGAAGAGTCTTCGAGTACAAGGCTGGGCCAGAGTTCCGAGAAGATTTGGAACAGTATGGCGCGTCCTACTACAAGGTGGGGCTCGAGGTCAGCGAGGACCGAGGATGAAGATTGGCCAGGACGAGTACGCCCATGAGGCATTTGAAGCTGCCCTCCAAGAGTGCCGGCGTCAAACCCAGGATCCGCGCTTGGATGGAGTTCGTTTCGCAAACTTCCGAGCGGGGCGGATGACCCTAGAGATGACGAGACAGGCCCCTCCAGACAGCCCCCTGAATGTATTTCTATTTTTTTTTTTTTTTTTTTGTAACTTGGCCCCGAGCGGGCCTTTTGTACAACTTTTGATGAAATGAATATATGGCTCTTTTTCTATCTTCTTCCCTTGCACTGTTCTGTTCGAATCGGAATTCATCGATCATTTTAGGGGTTCGTAGGTACCGCGCAGGTTTTTGGAACTGAGTGTTTCGACCATGGGTTTTTACCAACACCACTTGTTTCAGGGTTTAGGTATCACGCTTGTCTTTCGAGCTGAAAAAGCTTCACTAGGGATGGCCTGAATACCCCCTGAACAGGCTAAAAGAACAGGAAGAAGAGAAGTAGATGCCGACATGAGGCTTTTATAGATAATAAGCCTTTAAATGGATACATGCCCGTTCTGGGTATGCCTCGCCACTAGGGGTAGTTAGCTTATAGGAGCCTTTCCCAGAACATGTGTGACCTAATAAGGTCCTTCCATTTCGGGGAGAGTTGCCGGTTGCTCTTCGGGGATCCGATGCCGAGCAATGGTGTAGAACAGGTCTCCTTCGAAGAAGCGCCATTCTCGTACTCGGGAATTATAGTACTGCCTAGCGCTAGCCACTGCTGGTAGGAACTAGTCCTGATGCTGACATCGCTTTGACGTTCGCCGAGCATGTCTAGGTTCTCCCTTAGTGCGCGATTGCTGGCTGCTTCATCGAAGTGAGTTGTTCGGATGGTGGGAAGAGCAACCTCCAGAAGCACAACAACAGTTGTTCGGTGACACCACATCACATTGGGGAGCTCTTCGATCCATGATCCTCTCGTGGCCTCCACCCTTGTACGTATCCCGTGGAGCAATGTCCGATTGGCATTTTCGCCCAGACCGTTCACTTGGGGATGCGCAACTGAGGTGAATTGGTTGTAGATGCTGAGCTCCGAACACTTCTATTTGAAGAACGTGCTGTCGAACTATTTTCCGTTGTCAGAGGTGATCACCCTCAGGACTCCAAACCGGCAAAGGACGTTCTTCCATACGAACTTCCACGCGGCCTGGTCGGTGATCGTGGCAACGGGATCCGCCTCGATCCACTTGGTGAAGTAATCGATGGCGACGAACATGAACTTCTTCCGTCTTGAGCTTCTGGAATGGTCCCATGATATCAATACCCCACCGAGCAAAAGGACGAGGTTCGAATAGGGTGTGGAGCTGTTCGGACAGGCTGACGAATAAGCTGCCCAACTTCTGACACTCTGGGCACTCTTTGCATAAGACATGCAGCCTTTTGCAGAGATGGCCACCAAAATGCTGCTCGGAGGATGCTCCGTGCCAAAGTTCTTCTACCCAGATGACTTCCGCATAGACCCTCGTGCGCCTCTTCGACTTGATGCCACCTCGGAAGGACTAAGGCACCATAAGAGAGGTCTGGAGAGGGAACATTGGTATAACTGGCCTTCGACTAGGGCGAAATTCTGGAAGCGCTCCTGATCTTATGAGCTTCGACCTGGTCGGGAGGAAGTTCTCCTCGGAGCAGATAGGCCATAAGAGGATCCTTCTAGCTCGGGGCGGTTGATCAGTTCCGATGGCCGCTATATCCACTTCGGTGCTCGGAGAGGCGAGCTCTTCTCTATGAACACGGAGCGAGAAGGGTGATGTCACAGAGGATGCCAGTCTGGCGAGCGCATCAGCCTACATGTTTTGCTCTCGTGGGACGTGCATGACTTCGAAGTAGA
>CM024758.1:135632397-135730060 GCA_014218235.1 Colocasia esculenta | reverse complement strand
GTGGTCATGTCCAACATAATTTCCGTAATAGGGACTGAGAAATCATCTTTTGGACATACTTTGTTCAAATCCCTGTAATCAATACAGATTCGGACTTGGTCATTCTTCTTCTTCACTAGAACAATATTGGTGAGCCAAACTAGATATATACAAGGCTCGAAGAAGTCTACTTCAGAGAGTTTGTCGACTTCAATATTTACTTTAAGCTCCAGCTCATGCCGCATACGTCTCTGAGGTTGTTTGACAGGCTTGGCTGTATGGAGTATAGATAATTCATGCTCGGCCACTGACGACTCCAGCTCGGGCATTCCTTTATAATTCCAAGCAAAGCAGTCCTGGAATTTCAACAAAAGAATTTTGTAAAATTGTCGTTATTATTCATTAAGAAGAGCATTGATAAAGATTGGTCGAGGGCCTTCTCGATCCCCGAGGTTGAGTACAATCAATTCATCAACAATGGCTTGTCCGTCATCCTCGAGTTCATGGGGAGCTGGTTGTAAATCCACGAAGTCTTTCTCGTCGTCAGAGTCGACGATACAGACCTCATAGTGGTTTGAATCTTCAAGATTTGTTGGTAAAGTTTGTCCATCAGGCTCTCCTGACAGCTCTTCACTTGATGATCCTCTTTTGAGCGAGGCAGTATCTTCTTGAAAGTTGGAGCCATAAGACTTTTCTTTGCCTTTTGGGTTGCAAGTCTCTTACAATAGTCCAATAGTATTGACTGTAAAGAAGACCTCCTAATAGTTATGGTCATAATATAACCCTCTTGTATCCTTCTTGGAGAAGGGAGGTTGTCCTCGCACCTGGGGAGGCTTCCACAGGTGATTGAAGAAATCCCGTTGGAAAGCATTTTGTACTTGCGGGATATTCTTTTTCGCACATTTCTTTTATATTTTGGGGCATATCATCCATCTCCTGTAAAGGCTCGAGATGATTTTTGGGCTTATCTTCCCAGTCGAAATCATCTTGGAATGACTCTTGAGAAGTTGATTCCCCTTTATAGAAAATTATCGGCTTCACTCCCTTCTTATGATTTTTCTTCTTCTCCACTTGATAGGTGACGACGAAAGTTTTTAATTGCCCAACCTTTTGTTCTTGCTTAAGGAAAGAGATTTGCATACACATAGGAGGCGGAGAAATGCTTCTGTCGATGGCCTGACTTATATGGTCAACCTCATAATTGATGCTCCGCCTTTCTAGACGAGTTGACTTATTCTGAGAATTCTTTCTATGAAACTTGGCAAGGTCTTTATTTATCATAAATAGTTCGCCCGTTTCACTATCTTCTTTGTACAGCCTGCCTGCTTACCCTTCCCTTTGGCTTGGGTGGAGGACGGAGGGGCTATTTCTCCAAGATATAACTGGGCATTGGTCAGCTTGCATTCATCTGACCAAAAAGGGGCTTGATCAACAAATATGTATGTTGGTTTCCCTCTTTTGCATATTTGATGCATTGATGGAGTGTTGAGAGGATGACCCAATTTTCATGTAACCAGGGTCTTCTGAGCAATACTTTGTATGTCGTATCAGTGTTAATGATATAAAATGTCACTTTAGTGACAAAGGCACCCAAGATTAGGTCCACAGTGACTCTACCCATGACTTCCTCAAAATCTTGATGAATCTCATGATCCTTACATCATTTACTTTTTGCATAAGGCATGAGGTATAAGGATTCGAAAGTCTTGAGGGGCATTATATTGACTGATGCCCCTGGATCGACTAGAATTTGGTTTAACTTGTGACCATTAATCTGCCCCTGCATATATAGAGGATGATTGTCGCATGAGGATGACAACAACATGTCTTCATCTGTGAAGATAACATTTGCCGCTAAGGCTTCATATGCTTGGGCTTGCAAATCGGCCACATGAGCCCCATAAGTTTCTGGCTCTTGGAATATTTGACGAGAGTTTCTCTTAAATCTTTACTCTAAGCAATGGCTTCCCAGACAGTATACTGACGGGGAGCGACTTCAAGTGTCAGAGAATTTTGTGATCAGCCTCAGAACCTGTCTGATTCAAAGGGGAGGATACCCCTATCAAAGACTCAGACAGCTCTTGGGATTCTTTGACTGTTTTGCTCGAACTTTTGCCTTGTAGGCTTTTCTTGGAAGAGTGAACCCAACGACTCTTCGCATTAAGAGAGAGGAGCATTGTTCAGCTCGTTGGATGAAGTACATGGACTTTGGTCTCCATCCTTTGGTTGAGAGACTATATTTAGAAACCCCTCTTCTTCATATGAAGGGTCGAAGATGTAAGAGTCTGCCTGTATTTCAATTTCAGGCAGAGGCACCACGGAAGATTACCACTTTGTCTGGAATTAAGGGACCAGACTTCTTGACGGTGATGGATGTTGCTTTTTGCAATTTGTCATGTCCTCTACCACGATTGCGACTTGAATTGTTTATAGATCGGCGCCGATATGTCAGCATTGCTGGCTTGTCCTTAGCTTCTATGGTAGCACCCCTTGGGGAGATTTGCAACTCCTTAAGTGGAGGTATGAATACTATATTGCAAGAGGTGTTGAACATCTCCTCCAACTTTTCAACAGTGATTTCTTCATCTTCATAAAAGATTTCTAATTCTTCTGGGAGACAGAGCTTCCCTTCTTCTAGTGCTTACTGTTGTATTTGGCAAAGCCAATTCTTGAGTCGGGTTCTCCGCTCTAGCTCCTCCTATGGTATATATTCATCGAGCGTAACCCTTCTGGAAAGTCTGGAAGGTACATATTCTTCCAATTCATCTATGAGCTTTTGGAGAGGAGTTAATGCTTCAGAAGCCTCGGCAACAGCAACGCGCTCAGCTTGATTCTTCATTTTTCTTCTTTCATTCTTTCTTTTATTCTTCTCTTTATTTTTTATTTGCAATGCTTCAGTTGCACTCATTACTTTTCCTTGGGAAGTGATTTGGTGACACTTCTTTTACTAGAGTCACCTCTTGACATGAACTTCTTGAACATTTTGGAGCCAGTTGACCTTCGAGGGCCTACAGTGACCCAACCGGCCTCTGAGGCTTGTGTCTCGAAGGTCACATTGATTGTTTCTTCTATAATTTATAGTGGCGGTTGATAGCATGGTTTGGCGGATCGAATCGGATCGGCCCGATTCTCCCGAATCGGGGCGAATCATGGAAAACCCGATTCTCGATTCCATCGATTCGGTCCGATTCGCCTCATATATATAATATTATTATATCATATTAGTAGTATATATTATACATTATAAATATCATATATATGATATATTATATATATAATATATATTATACCCATGAGAATCGATCCGATTCGGATCGATTCGGGTCGATTCGGGGGGAATCGAATCGGATCAAGAAAAATCCGATTCGCCTCCCGATTCTGATCCGGCAAACCTTGGTTGATAGAACTCGTCCACAAACCCCTCTGCTTGTTGCGAGGTTGGCCTCATCGCAGCTTCCTTTCTCATTTGATTTCTCTCTTGCAAAATGTCAGGCTTGTGCTGCTTTATCTTAGCCTTGCCTTTGCTTTGTTTGATGCCAAGTTGATACTGACGATATTTGTCTTCATCTTGGCTACTTGATTGGTGAACTGGGTTCACCGTATTTTGATTGAATATTTGTTGTGATGCCTCACCGAGGCTTCTTTGAACCAGAGAATGTGCATATTGATCAATTTCCCCATCTCAGATGAGCATTTCAATCCAGTCTTAGACCTCTGGACAGTCTTTGGTAGGGTGTATGATTCTGGCTACCCGGAGGGGGAGTCTCTCCGAGTAGACTACCCAGAGAGACCTCCCTCCAAGAAGGAAATGATGGGAATCGTAAAGCTACACCAAAGGAGCCATGGGCCATTTGTTTATTTTGTTTGGCCCATTAGAGGCCCACTTGATGTAATTTTCTCTTTTAAAGTTTTATGTATTTAGAAAGGGGCATCATGGTCTTTTGGGTCCTTGGTAGGTGAGAAAGGACCATGTGGGTTCCCATCGCCTTTAAATACCCGTGTTCCCACCTTTTGCGGTATTGAATGCAAAGAAGAAAAAAAGACGGGCTAGTGCTACGTTGAGGGGGGGTGACCCATGTTCATCTTCCTCCTCCCCTCCCTCGCTCCCTCTCCGGTGGATTCCGATCCCCTCTCTTCCCCCTCCTTGTCCCGCATCAAATTTGGTATCAGAGCAGACCACGATCGCACCGCTTGTCGCTCCCTTCGTGAAAAAAAAAATGTGAAGTTTAGGGCCGAAGCCTCCACTCCCCCCACTATTCATTCTCTCTCTCTCTCTCTCTCTCTCTCGCTCTCTCTCTCTCTCTTCCTCCCTTACCCCCTGTGATTTCTCTGTCTCTCCCTAACCCTCCCCATGTTCACCCCCTCTACCCTCTATTTACTTCCCTCTCTCACGATTCTCTCTCTCTTCTCTCCTACACCACTCTCTCTATCTCTCTCTCTTTCTCTTTATGGCTCTCTCCCCCTCTTTCGGTGCTCTCTCTCTCTCTTTGTACGCCCCCCACCTCTTCCCCCTCCGCCTCCGCCACCAGCTTCGCCCCCCCCTTACAGCTCCCTCTCTCTCTCAGTTCTCTCTCTCTTTCTCCCACGACTTCTCCCCCTCTCTCCCCCGCCTCTCTCATCTCTCTCTCGGCTTCTCCCCCTCTCCCTTCGTTTCTCTCTCACCTGTGCGACACACCGGCCACACCCCCCTCCCTGCGCCGCGCCTCTCCTCTCCTCTCTCTCTCTCCTGCGCCAACCCTCATCATCGGAAGAAATAGAAGAGGAAGTAGAAGAGGAAGAGGAGAGAGGAGACGTCGTCACCACGGTCCCCACCGTCCGTCGCGGACCCCGCCAGCTCCACCGTTTGCTGTCGGCCCGACCGTCCCCGCCACCACCCCCGCCATCACAGCCACCGCGCTGCGCTTTCCTCTACTCCTGCTACGGTTGCTTCCGCCGCCGCTGCCACCTGCCCCGCCGGCCACCGTCGCCGTCGCCGGCCCCGCCTTCCCCTCCGCCAACTCCGCCTCCACCACTGTGTCGCTGCCTTAGCCTCCCTCTCCCCCTCTCCTCCCTGCACGAGGGTTAGGGAAAAGGAGAGGAGAAGAGTCTGGTCACTTTAAGTAGACCGGTGGAGTCGCTACAGTGACCGGCCCGCTACAGTGTTGGGTAGTGCACCAGGCTCTTATCACACCGCCAGCGCACGAAGCTCACCCATGCTCCGTTTTTCGTGTCAAGCACACTAGTAACTTCTTCACAGCGACGTGAAGTCCTCCAGTGTGCGAATATCAATAATGGACATTGTTTTGCGTGCCATCTTTGTAAGTCTCTTGTGAATATTTATCGACATATCCAACGATGACTACGGATTTGATCCTCCCCTCATCTCCTCTGGATATTGCTTCACTTCAAAATTCGAGGACGAGTTTTTTAAAACCGGGGAGGAGAGAATGATGGGAATCGTAAAGCTACACCAAAGGAGCTATGGGCCATTTGTTTATTTTGTTTGACCCATTAGAGGCCCACTTGATGTAATTTTCTCTTTTAAAGTTTTATGTATTTAGAAAGGGGCATCTTTGTCTTTTGGGTCCTTGGTAGGTGAGAAAGGACCATGTGGGTTGCCATCCCCTTTAAATACCCATGTGTTCCACCTTTTGAGGGTATTGAATGCAAAGAAGAAAAAAAGATGGGCTAGTGCTACGTTGAGGGGGGGTGACCCCTGTTCATCTTCCTCCTCCCCTCCCTCGCTCCCTGCCTGGTGGATTTTGGCCCCCTCTTCCCCTCCTTGTCCCGCATCAGGAAATCTCCTACTCGGAGGGGGAGTCCCTCTGAGTAGTAGGGATCTCCCTACCTGCAGGGAGGTCCCTCCAGGTAGGAGGGGTCTCCCTACCCGGAGAGACAGGGAGACCCCTTACCCGGAGGGAGGGTCCCTCCGGGTAGGGAGGGCTTCCCTACTCGAAGGGTCTTCCCCTCCTTGGCTTCCCTATAAATAAACCCACGGGACTCGCGGGGGTTGTTTGGTACTCTCCGTGCTTCTTGTGACGAGAGAACCTTTGGGCTTCATTCCTCAGTGTTCTTCCGACGAAGAGTAGTTTGTATTTTGCCTTTGTAAGTGCCTGGTGCTTCCCCTTGCAAGTGGATCTAAAGTTGTAATCTTCATCAAACCTTTGGTCTTGTTGACCTCGTATAGTCGAAGATCTTTGAAATTATCTTCTTCGAAGCGTTGTTCTTTTGAACTTGTACTCCATTGAAGGATTTGACGTCAGCCTTCATAAAAAATCTTTTCTTTAACTTAATAAAAGATCGAGACCCAATACTACTTAAGTAAATATTAGATAGTATGAGTATTTACCGACATTCCTATATAGATGCCCATTGTAAATTTCCGGGGTCCAGTAGGGCTCACCCCCACCCACGCGGTGGGTACCAATGGGACTAGCCCATCGGAACCACCCACCACGCTGGTGAGTCCCATAGTGCAGTGGTTCCGATGGGCATGCCCCATCGAAACACCCACCACGAGTGGGGTCCCATGGGGTCCTATGGGGAGACTTTTTGACCCTTCTTGGGCACTTCTTTCTATAAATAGTGACACTTGGCCACTACTTTTACCACGTGGAAAATTCCAAGCGTGAGATTTCTTGTCTGTTTGTTGAGCAAAGATCGAACCCACGCCACATCATTTTCATTGCCATGGGTATTGGACCGAACCCCCATGTGTGTATCTAAAATGTGCGCCTCATATGGACGATTTCCGCTAGAATATTTCGGGGCATTGAATAGTTCACACGGCGGGGATTTTAATCCGATAACGCCGACAGAAATGTTGTTTTTCTGCTCGGAATTATTTCAGAGCAAACCGTTTTCGATCTTCTGAAATTCACAGAAAATACTACTGTTTATTTATTCTGAAAATTCAGAATAATTTTTGTTGTTTATTTATCCCAAAAATTCAGAATAAATAGTCTTTGAGGGCCGCTTTCATCCGGAACCCCAAATAAATTTCCTTCCACCAAGAACTCATTCTGAAAATTCAAAATAAACATATCTTGGAGTTGGTAATTTCCGGGCAAGGTTTTGATTGGTATCTCTGCCTTAACCAAACCACATGATTATTCTGAGGAATAACTCAGAAAATATGTGCAAAAAAAACTCAGGTTCAACACCATATAACTTTCAAGGACCACATTTCAGATGCTATAGAAGCATACATAATGAGATGTTGAATGTCCAGGATGACAAAATTGATAATTCACCCCAGGACGAGACTGTTTTCAATGGCCCAAGCAGGGGACTTTGGGTTATCAACAGCAGGAGCCTGATAGTAACACTCAATGTAACCTAATTTCCTTTTCTTCCAAGAAATATGCATGCAGAAACAGCCCAGAGACGATAGTTGGTAGAGGTTAACTTCATTGTAGTCATTTGAAGAGTGTGGTGACTGGACGAACCACGGAAGAAGAAAAGGAAGTCGGTGAAGCCTCAGTAGCTGCTTGAGCATTGAGGATCCGCACCAGACGACATCATGGAAGAGGAAGAGCACTCCACAGAAAAGGCCGATACAGCGATTGATGACCAACACCAGGAGGAAAGAGACGCAACAGAGAAGAGGTGCTTCGGCCGGCCTAAACTCACCATCAAGACAATCGCACAGGTGGAGGAGCGCCACCGAATCCAAAAAACACCACCAACCAACATCGGTCGGACATCAGAAAGAGGGCGATGCTGCTGGCCGATCCTCTGGAGTCTGTTCTAAACAGAGGATCACACCACTACAGGAGAGTAGCAGAGAAGGGGATTGATGCCACGATCCCCACCAAGAGAGTTCGCAAGACCGCTCTGATTACTATGATGTAAAACTATCACACAAGGAAAAGGAGGAAGAAGAGAAAGTGGATGATCAGAGAAGCTATGGGTGGCTACTGTGCAACCGAATGTAAACCCAGCCACCCCTTTATATCACTATTTAGAGATAACAATAAAAAAAAGAATTACAGACTAATAAACCTTGGTAAGGAAGCAAAATAACAAAATCAGCCACGCCTACTACTAACGAATAGGGACAAAAACTACCCCTCTAACCGCCAATGCGACTACAACTATAATAGACACCCTCTCTAGCCAACCCTAATTGTTGCTGAGAGTTTCTTGGAACTCAGGTGGCAGCAGCTGGGAGGAAAAGGATCACAACTACCTGGGAGTTGCTTCATAGTACCCTGAAGATCTTGTTTGCCTTCTCATCGATCGAAGGTAGATTTTACCCCGGCTAAAACTTAAAGCATATTGATGTTCAAACATGCTAGATGTTAGAATGTAGTTTCCCCAAAATGTTTAGCACCCGATCTGGAGGTATTTCTTGCCTTAAGATCTGTATCCTTGCCATTGTATCCTTGTCTTGGTGTTTCCTCTTTGTCCTGCCTATTAGTTTCAATCTGCATATGCTTTCCTTAATGTGTAAAGGGCCAAAAGGCACGTACTCAATGACTGATGGAAACTAGTGTCTCATGATCAAGCCTTACCATCTCGAACACCTTACTTGATTCCGTCATTTCTTGACTTGGCCTTAGAAATTGAGATCTCTTGATTCTTCATACATGCCGTCAGAACAGGCCACATCAGGTATGATCTCAAGATCTCAACAGTGTTCCTGATATTCGATATTTTTGTATCAAATTGATTAAAGCCTAGTGTTAATCTCGGCCAGGTTCTTATAGGAAAAACAAATTGTTTTAATGTAAATATCAAAGATTTTAAAAGGGAAGGGATCATTTTAATGATAGCCATGTTGATTTTGTTCTTATTTATTGGTCCACTTGAATCACATGACTGATTTCTTATACAAGTATAGCATTGTTCCTTGAAACTGATATCAGTCATGATTTCCTTTAAGTCTACACTTACATTACATTCTTATATTATTGAAACTCCTATTGGCCAAATTACTGAGACACCTGTTGAACCCGGAAAAGTTTGTGGTGGATGGCTACAAGGGGAAGTGCCAAAGTCTTATTTATAGTGACCCAATGGTTACTTAGGTAGCCCTCCTGGTTGCTAATAATAAGGATAGAATCCCTTTTAAAGGTTGACTTAAAGATGAAGCAAATGTCATTATTACTTGAAGTGGACCCCATGGTTGCTTAGGTAATATTGGATCCAAAGCTTCATGGTCGGTGGTCATGTCCAACATAATTTCCGTAATAGGGACTGAGAAATCATCTTTTGGACATACTTTTTTCAAATCCCTGTAATCAACAGATTCGGACTGGTCATTCTTCTTCTTCACTAGAACAATATTGGTGAGCCAAACTAGATATATACAAGGCTCGAAGAAGTCTACTTCAGAGTTTGTCGACTTCAATATTTACTTTAGCTCCAGCTCATGCCGCATACGTCTCTGAGGTTGTTTGACAGGCTTGGCTGTATGGAGTATAGATATTCATGCTCGGCCCACTGACGACTCCACTCTCGGGCATTCCTTTATAATTCCAAGCAAAGCAGTCCTGGATTTCAACAAAAGAATTTTGTAAAATTGTCGTATTATTCATTAAGAAGAGCATTGATAAAGATTGGTCGAGGGCCTTCTCGATCCCCGAGGTTGAGTACAATCAATTCATCAACAATGGCTTGTCCGTCATCCTCGAGTTCATGGGGAGCTGGTTGTAAATCCACGAAGTCTTTCTCGTCAGTCAGAGTCGACGATACAGACCTCATAGTGGTTTGAATCTTCAAGATTTTGTTGGTAAAGTTTGTCCATCAGCTCTCCTCAGCTCTTCACTTGATGATCCTCTTTTGAGCGAGGCAAGTATCTTCTTGAAAGTTGGAGCCCTAAGACTTTTCTTTGCCTTTTGGGTTGCAAAGTCTCTTACAATAGTCCATAGTATTGACTGTAAAGAAGACCTCCTAATAGTTATGGTCATAATAAACCCTCTTGTATCCTTCTTTGGAGAAGGGAGGTTGTCCTCGCACCTGGGGAGGTCCACAGGTGATTGAAGAAATCCCGTTGGAAAGCATTTTGTACTTGCGGGATATTCTATTTTTCGCACATTTCTTTTATATTTTGGGGCATATCATCCATCTCCTGTAAAGGCTCGAGATGATTTTTGGGCTTATCTTCCCAGTCGAAATCATCTTGGAATGACTCTGAGAAGTTGATGTCCCCTTTATAGAAAAATTATCGGCTTCACTCCCTTCTTATGATTTTTCTTCTTCTCCACTTGATAGGTGACACGAAAGTTTTTAATTGCCCACCTTTTGTTCTTGCTTAAGGAAAGAGATTTGCATACACATAGGAGGCGGAGAAATGCTTCTGTCGATGGCCTGACTTATATGGTCAACCTCATAATTGATGCTCCGCCTTTCTAGACGAGTTGACTTATTCTGAGAATTCTTTCTATGAAACTTGGCAAGGTCTTTATTTAATCATAAATAGTTCGCCCGTTTCACTATCTTCTTTTGTACAGCCTGCCTGCTTACCCTTCCCTTTGGCTTGGGTGGAGGACGAGGGCTATTTCTCCAAGATATAACTGGGCATTGGTCAGCTTGCATTCATCTGACAAAAGGGGCTTGATCAACAATATTGTATGTGGTTTCCCTCTTTTGCATATTTGATGCATTGATGGAGTGTTGAGAGGATGACCCAATTTTCATGTAACCAGGGTCTTCTGAGCAATACTTTGTATGTCGTATCAGTTTAATGATATAAAATGCCCTTTAGTGACAAAGGCACCCAAGATTGGTCCACAGTGACTCTACCCATGACTTCCTCAAATCTTGATTGAATCTCATGATCCTACATCATTTACTTTTTGCATAAGGCATGAGGTATAAGGATTCGAAAGTCTTGAGGGGCATTATATTGACTGATGCCCCTGGATCGACTAGAATTTGGTTTAACTTGTGACCATTATCTGCCCCTGCATATATAGAGGATGATTGTCGCATGAGGATGACAACAACAGTCTTCATCTGTGAAGATAAATTTGCCGCTAAGGCTTCATATGCTTGGGCTTGCAAATCGGCCACATGACCCCATAGTTTCTGGCTCTTGGAATATTTGACGAGAGTTTCTCTTAAATCTTTACTCTAAGCAATGGCTTCCCAGACATAATACTGACGGGAGCGACTTCAAGTGTCAGAGAATTTTGTGATCACCTCAGAACTGTCTGATTCAAAGGGGAGGATACCCCTATCAAAGACTCAGACAGCTCTGGGATCTTTGACTGTTTTGCTCGAACTTTTGCCTTGTAGGCTTTTCTTGGAAGAGTGAACCCAACGACTCTTCGCATTAAGAGAGAGGAGCATTGTTCAGCTCGTTGGATGAAGTACATGGACTTTGGTCTCCATCCTTTGGACTGAGAGACTATCTTTAGAAACCCCTCTTGTCTTCAATGAAGGTCGAGATGTAAGAGTCTGCCTGATTTTCAATTTCAGGCAGAGGCACACACGGAAGATTTACCACTTGTCTGGAATTAAGGGACCAGACTTCTTGACGGTGATGGATGTTGCTTTTTGCAATTTGTCATGTCCTCTACCACGATTGCGACTTGAATTGTTTATAGATCGGCGCCGATATGTCAGCATTGCTGGCTGTCCTTAGCTTCTATGGTAGCACCCCTTGGGGAGATTTGCAACTCCTTAAGTGGAGGTATGAATACTATATTGCAAGAGGTGTTGAACATCTCCTCCAACTTTTCAACAGTGATTTCTTCATCTTCATAAAAGATTTCTAATTCTTCTGGGAGACCAGAGCTTCCCTTCTTCTAGTGCTTACTGTTGTATTTGGCAAAAGCCAATTCTTGAGTCGGGTTCTCCGCTCTAGCTCCTCCTATGGTATATATTCATCGAGCGTAACCCTTCTGGAAAGTCTGGAAGGTACATATTCTTCCAATTCATCTATGAGCTTTTGGAGAGGAGTTAATGCTTCAGAAGCCTCGGCAACAGCAACGCGCTCAGCTTGATTCTTCATTTTTCTTCTTTCATTCTTCTTTATTCTTCTCTTTATTTTTATTTGCAATGCTTCAGTTGCACTCATTACTTTTTCTTGGGAAGTGATTTGGTGACACTTCTTTTACTAGAGTCACCTCTTGACATGAACTTCTTGAACATTTTGGAGCCAGTTGACCTTCGAGGGCCTACAGTGACCCAACCGGCCTCTGAGGCTTGTGTCTCGAAGGTCACATTGATTGTTTCTTCTATAATTTATAGTGGCGGTTGATAGCATGGTTTGGCGGATCGAATCGGATCGGCCGATTCTCCCGAATCGGGGCGAATCATGGAAAACCCGATTCTCGATTCCATCGATTCGGTCCGATTCGCCTCATATATATAATATTATTATATCATATTAGTATATATATTATACATTATAAATCATATATATGTATATATATATATATATATATTATACCCATGAGAATCGATCCGATTCGGACGATTCGGGTCGATTCGGGGGGATCGAATCGGATCAAGAAAAATCCGATTCGCCTCCCGATTCTGATCCGGCAAACCTTGGTTGATAGAACTCGTCCACAAACCCTCTGCTTGTTGCGAGGTTGGCCTCATCGCAGCTTCCTTTCTCATTTGATTTCTCTCTTGCAAATGTCAGGCTTGTGCTGCTTTATTTTAGCTTAGCCTTGCCTTTGCTTTGTTTGATGCCAAAGTTGATACTGACGATATTTGTCTTCATCTTGGCTACTTGATTGGTGAACTGGGTTCACCGTATTTTGATTGAATATTTTGTTGTGATGCCTCCCGAGGCTTCTTTGAACCAGAGAATTGCATATTGATCAATTTCCCATCTCAATGAGCTTTCAATCCAGTCTAGACCTCTGGACAGTCTTTGGTAGGGTGTATGATTCTGGCTACCCGAGGGGGAGTCTCTCCGAGTAGACTACCCAGAGAGACCTCCCTCCAAGAAGGAAATGATGGGAATCGTAAAGCTACACCCAAGGAGCCATGGGCCATTTGTTTTTTGTTTGGCCCATTAGAGGCCCACTTGATGTAATTTCTCTTTTAAAGTTTATGTATTTAAAAGGGGCATCATGGTCTTTTGGGTCCTTGGTAGGTGAGAAAGGACCATGTGGTTCCCATCGCCTTTAAATACCCGTGTTCCCACCTTTTTGCGGGTATTGAATGCAAAGAAGAAAAAAAGACGGCTAGTGCTACGTTGAGGGGGGTGACCCATGTTCATCTTCCTCCTCCCCTCCCTCGCTCCCTCTCCGGTGGATTCCGATCCCCTCTCTTCCCCCCTTGCTCTCCCGCATCAAATTTGGTATCAGAGCAACCACGATCGCACCGCTTGTCGCTCCCTTCGTGAAAAAAAAAATGTGAAGTTAGGGCGAAGCCTCCACTCCCCCCATATGCATTCTCTCTCTCTCTCTCCTCTCTCTCTCGCATCTCTCTCTCTCTCTTCCTCCCTTACCCCCTGTGATTTCTCTGTCTCTCCCTAACCCTCCCCAGTTCACCCCCCTACCCTCTATTTACTTCCCTCTCTCACGATTCTCTCTCTCTTCTCTCTCCTACACCACTCTCTCTATCTCTCTCTCTTTCTCTTTATGGCTCTCTCCCCCTTTCGGTGCTTCTCTCTCTCTCTTGTACGCCCCCCACCTCTTCCCCCTCCGCCTCCGCCACCAGCTTCGCCCCCCCCCTTACAGCTCCCTCTCTCTCTCAGTTCTCTCTCTCTTTCTCCCACGACTTCTCCCCTCTCTCCCCCGCCTCTCTCATCTCTCTCTCGGCTTCTCCCCCTCTCCCCTCGTTCTCTCTCACCTGTGCGACACACCGGCCACACCCCCCTCCTGCGCCGCGCCCTCTCCTCTCCTCTCTCTCCTCCTGCGCCAACCCTCATCATCGAAGAAATAGAAGAGGAAGTAGAAGAGGAAGGAGAGAGGAGACGTCGTCACCACGGTCCCCACCGTCCGTCGCGGACCCCGCCAGTCCACCGTTTGCTGTCGGCCCGACCGTCCCCGCCACCACCCCCGCCATCACAGCCACCGCGCTGCGCTTTCCTCTACTCCTCCTACGTTGCTTCCGCCGCCGCTGCCACCCTGCCCCGCCGCCACCGTCGCCGTCGCCGGCCCCGCCTTCCCCTCCGCCAACTCCGCCTCCACCACTGTGTCGCTGCCTTAGCCTCCCTCTCCCCCTCTCCTCCTGCACAGGTTAGGAAAAGGAGAGGAGAAGAGTCTGGTCACTTTAAGTAGACCGGTGGAGTCGCTACAGTGACCGGCCCGCTACAGTGTTTGGGTAGTTCACCAGGCTCTTTATCACACCGCCACGCACGAAGCTCACCCATGCTCCGTTTTTCGTGTCAAGCACACTAGTAACTTCTTCACAGCGACGTGAAGTCCTCCAGTGTGCGAATATCAATAATGGACATTGTTTTGCGTGCCATCTTTGTAAGTCTCTTGTGAATATTTATCGACATATCCAACGATGACTACGGATTTGATCCTCCCCTCATCTCCTCTGGATATTGCTTCACGTCAAATTCGAGGACGGATTTTTTTAAAACCGGGGGAGGAAGAGAATGATGGAATCGTAAAGCTACACCAAGGAGCTATGGGCCATTTGTTTTTTTGTTTGACCCATTAGAGGCCCACTTGATGTAATTTTCTCTTTTAAAGTTTTATGTATTTAGAAAGGGGCATCTTTGTCTTTTGGGCCTTGGTAGGTGAGAAAGGACCATGTGGGTTGCCATCCCCTTTAAATACCCATGTGTTCCCACCTTTTGGGTATTGATGCAAAGAAGAAAAAATATGGGCTCGTGCTACGTTGAGGGGGTTGACCCCTGTTCATCTTCCTCCTCCCCTCCCTCGCTCCCTGCCTGGTGGATTTTGGCCCCCTCTTCCCCCCTCCTTGTCCCGCATCAGGAAATCTCCTACTCTCGGAGGGGAGTCCCTCTGAGTAGTAGGATCTCCCTACCTGCAGGGAGTCCCTCAGGTAGGAGGGTCTCCCTACCCGGAGAGACAGGGAGACCCCTTACCCGGAGGGAGGGTCCCCCGGGTAGGGAGGGCTTCCCTACTCGAAGGGGTCTTCCCCTCCTTGGCTTCCCTATAAATATAACCCACGGACTCGCCGGGGGTTGTTTGGTACTCTCCGTGCTTCTTGTGACGGAGAACCTTTGGGCTTCATTCCCTCAGTGTTCTTCCGACGAAGAGTAGTTTGTATTTGCCTTTGTAATGCCTGTTCTTTCCCCTTGCAGTGGATCTAAATTGTATCTTCTCAAACCTTTGGTCTTGTTGACCTCGTATAGTCGAAGATCTTGAAATTATCTTCTTCGAAGCGTTGTTCTTTTTGAACTTGTCTCCATTGAAGGATTTGACGTCAGCCTTCATAAAAAATCTTTTCTTACTTAATAAAAAAGATCGAGACCCAATACTACTTAAGTAAATATTAGATAGTATGAGTATTTACCGACATTCCTATATAGATGCCCATTGTAATTTCCGGGGTCCAGTAGGGGCTCACCCCCACCCACGCGGTTGGTACCCATGGGACTAGCCCATCGGAACCACCCACCACGCTGGTGAGTCCATAGTGCAGTGGTTCCGATGGGCATGCCCCATCGGAACACACCCACCACGAGTGGGGTCCCATGGGGTCCTATGGGGAGACTTTTGACCCTTCTTGGGCACTTCTTTCTATAAATAGTGACACTTGGCCACTACTTTTACCACGTGGAAAATTCCAAGCGTGAGATTTCTTGTCTGTTTGTTGAGCAAAGATCGAACCCACGCCACATCATTTTCATTGCCATGGGTATTGGACCGAACCCCCATGTGTATCTAAAATTTGTGCGCCTCATATGGACGATTTCCGCTAGAATATTTCGGGGCATTGAATAGTTCACACGGCGGGGATTTTAATCCGATAACGCCGACAGAAATGTTGTTTTCTGCTCGGAATTATTTCAGAGCAACCGTTTTCGATCTTCTGAAATTCACAGAAATACTACTGTTTATTTATTCTGAAAATTCAGAATAAATGTTTTCTTGTTGTTTATTTATCCCAAAAATTCAGAATAAATAGTCTTTGAGGGCCGCTTTCATCCGGAACCCCAAATAAATTTCCTTCCACCAAGAACTCATTCTGAAAATTCAAAATAAACATATCTTGGAGTTGGTAATTTTCCGGGCAAGGTTTTGATTGGTATCTCTTGCCTTAACCAAACCACATGATTATTCTGAGGAATAACTCAGAAATATGTGCAAAAAACTCAGGTTCAACACCATATAACTTTCCAAGGACCACATTTCAGATGCTATAGAAGCATACATAATGAGATGTTGAATGTCCAGGATGACAAAATTGATATTCACCCCAGGACGAGACTGTTTTCAATGGCCCAAGCAGGGGACTTTGGGTTATCAACAGCAGGAGCCTGATTAGTACCATCATGTAACCTAATTTCCCTTTTCTTCCAAGAAATATGCATGCAGAAACAGCCCAGAGACGATAGTTGGTAGAGGTTAACTTCATTGTAGTCATTTGAAGAGTGTGGTGACTGGACGAACCCACGGAAGAAGAAAAGGAAGTCGGTGAAGCCTCAGTAGCTGCTTGAGCATTTGAGGATTCCGCACCAGACGACATCATGGAAGAGGAAGAGCACTCCACAGAAAAGGCCGATACAGCGATTGATGACCAACACCAGGAGGAAAGAGACGCAACAGAGAAGAGGTGCTTCGGCCGGCCTAAACTCACCATCAAGACAATCGCACAGGTGAGGAGGCCCACCGAATCCAAAAAACACCACCAACCAACATCGGTCGGACATCAGAAAGAGGTGCGATGCCTGCTGGCCGATCCTCTGTGAGTCTGTTCTAAACAGAGGATCACACCACTAAAGGAGAGTAGCAGAGAAGGGTATTGATGCCACGATCCCCACCAAGAGCAGTTCGCAAGACCGCTCTGATACTATGATGTAAAACTATCACACAAGGAAAAGGAGGAAGAAGAGAAAGTGGATGATCAGAGAAGCTATGGGTGGCTACTGTGCAACCGAATGTAAACCCCAGCCACCCCTTTTATATCACTATTTAGAGATAACAATAAAAAAAGAATTACAGACTATAAACCTTGGTAAGGAAGCAAAATAACAAAATCAGCCACGCCTACTACTTAACGAATAGGGACAAAACTACCCCTCTAACCGCCAATGCGACTACAACTATAATAGACACCCTCTCTAGCCAACCCTAATTGTTGCTGAGAGGTTTCTTGGACTCAGGTGGCAGCAGCTGGGAGGAAAGGATCACAACTACCTGGGAGTGCTTCATAGTACCCTGAAGATCTTGTTTGCCTTCTCATCGATCGAAGGTAGATTTTCCCTCCGGCTAAAACTTAAAGCATATTGATGTTCAACATGCTAGATTGTTAGAATGTAGTTTCCCCAAAATGTTTAGCACCCGATCTGGAGGTATTTCTTGCCTTAAGATCTGTATCCTTGCCATTGTATCCTTGTCTTGGTGTTTCCTTCTTTGTCCTGCCTATTAGTTTCAATCTGCATATGCTTTCCTTAATGTGTAAAGGGCAAAAAGCACGTACTCCATGACTGATGAAACTAGTGTCTTCATGATCAAGCCTTACCATCTCGAACACCTTACTTGATTCCGTCCTTGTTCTTGACTTGGCCTTTAGAAATTGAGATCTCTTGATTCTTCATACATGCCGTCAGAACAGGCCACATCAAGGTACTGATCTCAAGATTCTCAACAGTGTTCCTGATATTCGATATTTTTGTATCAAATTGATTAAAGCCTAGTGTTAATCTCGGCCAGGTTCTTATAGGAAAACAAAATTGTTTTAATGTAAATATCAAAGATTTTAAAAGGGAAGGGATCATTTTAATGATAGCCATGTTGATTTTGTTCTTATTTATTGGTCCACTTGAATCACATGACTGATTTCTTATACAAGTATAGCATTGTTCCTTGAAACTGATATCAGTCATGATTTCCTTTAAGTCTACACTTACATTACATTTGCTTATATTATTGAAACTCCTATTGGCCAATTACTGGACACCTGTTGAACCCGGAAAAGTTTGTGGTGGATGGCTACAAGGGGAAGTGCCAAAGTCTATTTATAGTGACCCAATGGTTACTTAGGTAGCCCTCCTGGTTGCTTAAGTAATAAGGATAGAATCCCTTTTAAAGGTGACTTAAAGATGAAGCAAATGTCATTATTACTTGAAGTGACCCCATGGTTGCTTAGGTAATATTGGATCCAAACTCCTTCCAAATTTAGGGGAGGGAGTTTATTTATTAAGTCGGCAGCAAACCTCTCCAGTGAAGCAAAAGTTCAAAGAAGAACAGCGCTTCGGGAGGATACGTTGCGGAGAAATCCGGTAGCACAGGCCAATAAGACCAGTATGAAGAACAAGTACAAAGAACGGGTGTACAGTGGAAGCTCCAAGCACTTGCAAGTCCAAATCTTCGCAGAGAAATCTCCGAAGAAAAGGGCAGAACTTCAGCAGCACCACACCCCCTAAGGGGACATATGGGCCTATTTATAGGCAAAATCCCCATGATAAGGGTTTAAACCCCTAACTGATGGAACAAACCATCGGTTGAGGGGTTTAAAACCCCCAACCGATGGAACTTACCATCGGTTAAGGGGAGTCCCTCCCATCGATTGGAGGGAAATCCCATCCAACCGATAGTACCTACCATCGGTTAGGGGATTCCCCCCCCCCCCAACCGATGGGACTGTCCATCGGTTAGGGGGGGAATCCCCCTTAACCGATGGAGGGTGTCCATCGGTTAAGGGGAAGAAATCCCCCATCCCCCACATGTAAAAGGGGTTGAAACCCCTATAAAAACCCATGTAGCCCCCTAGGGGCAAGAGGATGCTTGATGCTTCTTTGAGAAGGAAATTCTGAAAAAGAAAAAGGCAAAAGCTCTCCCTCTCCCGAAATTCTAGCTTGTTCTTGAAGGCTCCCCGCTTGGTGTGAAGGTATCCGCTCTTCCTCGCTCGGAGTCAAAGTTATCCGCCCTCGACAAGCGCAAAAGGAAGGGAGATCGTCTCCATCCGGCATCGACATCTCCTTAATCTCCCTCCATGCCGAGCTAGTCTCCATGGAGGGTTTCAAAAAAAATCATAATGCAACCCATACCCCAGGGTAGAAATTAAATCGTGTTCTTCGGTGCTTAAATACCTTCCATATCGAGCAAGTCTCTATAGATATAAGGTATTTAAACATCTCTGTTCTCGTGCTCTAAATGCCTCCATATCGAGCAAGTCTCTATGGGTATAGGCATTTAGATGCATATGTTCTTCCCACCCGTCAAGCAGTCTCCGGATGGGTGAGTGTTTGTGCTCATATGTATATGTTTTCTAAGGAAACTCTGCCCAAGCGGAGGTTCTGCCCGAAAATATATCCATGTGTTCACAAATATTGTGCTCATATGTATATGTTTTCTAAGGAAACTCTGCCCAAGCGAAGATTCTGCCCGAAAACATACTCATATGTTCACACATACTATGCTCATATGTATATATTTTCTAAAGGAAACTCTGCCCGAGCGGAGGTTCTGCCTGAAAATATATTCATACGTCCACAAAAACATGTTCATATGTATATGATTCTAAAGGAAACTCTGCCTAAGCGGAGGTTCTGCCCAAAAACATATCCATATGTCCATAAACTATATGTGCATATGCGCGTATTTCATGGGGAAACTCTGTCCATACGGAGACTCTCCCCTAAAATGATACGATCATATTCCCATCAAATAAATGTTCATATATTTATGCGGTAATTCTGCCTATGCGAGAGCGCTGTCCAAATTCACAATATACTCAAATACCAAATAATTTCACGGGCATACACCCGCTCATTTCCCAAGTTATATTTTAAATCCCCAAAAGAAATCCATACCCTTTTCAAAATAAAACCCTTTCCTCAAAGCAAATATTCTCTTTCAAAATGGAATACTTCAAAAACAAATCCCTCTTTCAAATCAAAATCCATTTCGTCCGATAAAAAAGGGAAAACACCGCATTACAATTTTCTAGAAAATGCAAAACCTCTCGACTTTGCTATCAATGGTATTCGGGTTAAAACTGATGTAAAAATAACATCGACGACTTTTAATCCGATGTAAACAAAACATCGATTCCGATCGATGGAGATAGGGGTCCAGCACACGCTACCCTAATCGCCTGATGAATAAAAATCGCGAAACAAATAAGTTCAAACTAAAAGTGGCGCACTTGTCCATTCCTTGGACATAAAATTTTTCTCTCTGCATTGCACGGATTTTAATTTTTTGTCTGTTAGACAGGCTGGCACGCCCCGCAAGGCAAAATAAATGAATAAAAATCAACTCAAAATCAAACACTATACAAAATACAAACACGAAATTTCCGCGTCTGACAGCTGGCACGCCCGGTGGGACCTCTTCTCACCATTCATAGCAAAAGGTCGAGATATATGCATTTTCTCTTGAAAATTCTAATACTGGTGTTTTCCTTGAAGGTGAAACTCGGACAAAAAAGCAAACATCAAACTGTTGGAGATGGCCGTCACCTACGGACGGCTCGTCATCAACAACCACGCCAAGTTCGGCTACCTGGCGACTCTGATTGTGTTCGGAGACTTCCCAGCCATAGTCGGGTCCCCTTACTTCTTAGGGTGGTCCCGGCCCACAAAAGGAGGACGTTGTCCAAAGGCTTCCCTCGAAGAAATCAACAAAGAAGACCAGCAAGAGTTGTGGGCTTGACAAAGCTCGTCCTGCTACTGTCAACCGGGGCACCAAATTGCCCTCAAAAGATGATGCTGCCAAAGGGGTCAAACCCCACCCAACTCAAATTCAGAGTTACTTTGTTCGAGTATTCTCCTCTGAAGTCATAACTGTTGTCCCCTCACAACGGGGGCAATACAAAAATCACAAAAACAAAAGGTCGTCTGCTGCTACCTCGAGATCCGGCAAGTCCATCATGGTCGGAAGCCTGTGGGTGCGGCTTGACGGAAGCCAGCCTATCATTCCTCGTGATAGGCATATTCCAACAATTCCTACCTCGAACCGCTTCTCAGTTTTGCGGTGGTTCCGAGGAAGACAAAAAGACACTAAGATGGAAGCTGACGTCGACCAAAAGACCCGGCGACCTGCCAAGCTCAAACAAATCTGGGTTCCCAAAAAAGAGGCCCAGAAATTCAAGAAAGTTCAAGCAGATGCACCAAAGGTGGTCGGAAGGCGAAGCAACGCCAAATACATTTCTCTTCAACATACTAAATCCGAGCACCTTAATGGTCAAAAGAGAAAACGGGTGTACAAAAAATCAAACTATACCCCTCAAGGCTCGGAAAATATCTGGGTGGTCAAGAAAATCCAATTCAACAACTCCAACCTCGCATATCGGTCTTCGACCGTATATCGTGAATCTCGATCTTTGACAGCTGGGGGCAATTCCTAATGCTAGTATCCGTTCGTCAAAAAGACGACGTGTCACCTGGGCAGCAGAAGGAAAAACCAGGCTCAGGATCTTCTCATGCTACGCCTCCGGGAAGGACTCTGGCGAACCGGCGGAACAAATCGCAGAAGCCACTCCAAATATTCCCACTGAGGCTACTCATCCCAACACCAGACAATTTGCCAGAAGAAACCGCCAACTCGGCGGGCAAGCTGGGACGTCTGGTCAAGCTCCTCCTCGTGTTGACCCTCAACATGAGGGAATTCAAGTCCCCTTCTTTAAAGAAATAAATATTCAAATTGAAGAAGGCAGACTCCCTATTTCTACTATCAACCCCATCGTCAACTTGCCTACAAGGGAAAATTTTCAAGCAATGTCAAATGACGACAAATATCAAGTAATGCAGCAGTGGCAGTCTAAAATGGCCACGCTCCTAAATGAAATGAGGCGGCTGGCGACTTCAAGCCTTCAACAATCTATGGAGTCAGTCTTTACTCAAAATCAACATCTGGATGGGTGGCCCGGCAAATCATCCGGCAGCTTCCACAAGTGGCCTTCTTCCTTAAGCTACGGGTCAGGATATCATTGATCCGTCCAACACCATGCCTCCCCAAACAGAAGCGATGCAGGATATTGCCATACAAAGGCATTCGATACAAAAATCATTGAAGACATATTCGCCCAACAAGGCGAAGGGATCCAGGTTGCGGATTTATATTCTGACCCATATCCGGTACATCATCAACTCAAGAGGCTGCCACTAGCGTGCCCTAAAGTCCCAAAACTACAAAAGTTTGATGGACACGGATCACCGCTGGAACATCTGGCACATTATATTACTGCCATGGGTGATCTCGCCCTCGAGGAATCATATCTCCTCAGACATTTCGCAACTTCCTTGACTGAGGTTGCATTCCAATGATATTCAAAGCTAAAGTCCAATTCAGTTGCTGATTGGGCTGATCTATAAAAAAAGTTCATCAACCGCTTCTAAACAGCTGAAAGAAAAGTCTCTCTTGCCAAGCTATGCTCCCTCAAACAAAAGAAAGGAAAATCGGCAATCGACTTCATCAAAAGGTGGAGAGAGTTTAGCATGAAATGCGATAACCCTCCCGCTCAAGAAGATGCAATCACCATCTGCCGGAGAGGCCTTACGGCAGTAATCAATGAGAAACTATTGGGGGCAAATATCAAGAGTTTTGATCAACTAAATTCTATTGTAGCAGAAATCGAGATGTTCTTAGCCGAACAAATGGCTCATACATCTCATAAAGGCAAGCTCCCCAAAGAGTGCAACCCGCCAGGAAAAGAGGTCAATCTTATCGACTTCTCACCTGGTAATGAAGCAAAGGGGGCAGTAATCTCTGCTACCCCAAAGAAGAAATCAGAACCAAAAGCGCCAGTGCCAACATTGGTAGAGCGCATGAAGGCTTCTTATTCCTTCAAAAAGGAGCTAACCAAGAAGCTTTTTGATCTCTGCCTCAACAACAAGTTGATATCACTACCAGAACCAAAGAAGCCGGCAGATGTCAACAAGATCAATGAGCCCAATTATTGCCCGTATCACTGCATGGTGGGGCATGCAATTGGAGATTGCTATGTCTTCAAAAATGAGGTCCAAAAGATGATCCAAAATGGCCTCATATCTATGTAAAGTGGTTTGGTCGACCCTCCTCAACCTCATGCTTGGGATCGACCAGAGCAATCAGTCAATGTAATACATACAGCGGAACCCGCTACAAGTTCAAATAATCCCGAGGCCGGTCCTTCATGTGAACCACCTCAGGACACTTCTGAAGCTCATTCTCCGCCAAGATCCAGGCATCAAGCCACATGGAAAGCAATGCGGAAAGTTCAAAAGCAACTCCGGCAATTACAACAAGGCCAGCAAGAGTTGCGGCAAATCATACAAAGTGTGGAGGGACATCAGGATACTCCCACTCAGGGACCCTATGTTCCACAAACCACTCAAATTCATACACAAGCAAATCAGGAGCAGCCCCCGATGTCGCCATACGCAGACTCAATCGGGTGGCTATCTGAAGGATCTCCAAATCCCGTCGAGCCGGCAAAGTTATATTCTTTCCCTCGACATCAAACACTACCACTCTTCCGGCTATGCCTGCGATCCGGATGGATGGACTATTTTGCTCCAACAAATGCATTATCCAATCACTGCCCATATCATCAAACGGCAGACCATGTCATTGAAGACTGCACTAACTTCAAAGATGACGTGGAAAACATGATCAGACAAGGGATAATTGACCTGGGTGATTCTCTGGTCAACCCTCCACAACCTCATATGCGACAGCCGCCGAATGGACCAGCCAACTCTGTGTCCCACTCGGCAAATGTCATCAATGCATCATCATCCTCTGGTCTTCCTGAGCCAGAAGTAGAGGAACAAGTCCAAAATCCATATATGTCCAGTCGTTGGTATATGAACTAGCATCCTCTACATCAGCGCTCATTTGCCGAAGAGAATACCAAGCTGATATTTGATAATCTCATGAGGCAAGAGCTAATCAAAGTGCATGAACCAGCTCCTTATACCTCTGAAAGTGAAAAGAACCTGCATGGCTACTGTGAATTCCATTCCAGAGCTATGCATCCCACCAAAGATTGCTCGGAACTCCATGACCTGATCGAAACACATATTCGAGAAGGAATAATTGATCAATATGGAAACTCCCTGGCGTCAACACACTTTGGTGAAGCGTTACAGCAAGTGTATGATCCAAGCCCAGCCTATCAAGCACAATATCAAGATATATGTGAATATTATCACTCTCAACTGGGCTATGGACAAAGCAAATGCAAGACCAAAATGGAAAAGCGCAAAGCTGCATTTTGCGATACAGAAATCAAATACAAGAGGAAAATGCGGCAGAGTCAATGTCGCAACAAGCAGAGGAGTTCGTGGATGATTTCTACCAACTCCCGTCTGAAATTGTTGAAGAGGCAATTAATTCAACCTTCGAAGCACAAGCCTCAGAATGTGAATGGGTCACTGTGGGCCCTCGAAAGCCAGTCGGCTCCAAAATGTCCAAGAAATTCATGACAAAAGGCGGCTCTAGCAAAAGGAGTGTCTCCAAGCCAAGCTACCTCCAGAGCAGAAAGCTATGAGTCCAATTGAAGCATTGCAAATGAAAAACAGAGAAAGAAATAGAAGAAGAAATGAAAAGGCAAATGGAGCGCGCTGCTGCTGCAGAAGTTCCTCAAGAATTAACTCCTGTCCAGAAACTTCAAAAGCTAATTGATGAGCTGGAAGAATATATATCTCCCAGACCTTCTGACAAAGCTACGCTCGACCAATATATTCCATGGGAGGAGCTAGAACGAAAAATCCGGCTCCGGAATTGGCTCTATCAAGTCCAGCAAGAAGCTATGGAAGAAGAGGAGGTCCCTCTCTCATCACGTTGAAATTCCTCAATGAAGGCGAAGAAATCACCATCGAAAAGTTTGACCGCATGTTCAACTCTTTCACCTGCAATATGGTATTCGTACCTCCACCTAGAGAGCTGCAAGTTTCCTCGAGTGGTACTACCATACAAGCTGAAGACAAACCAACGACGCTGACATATCGGCGTCGGCCTGCAAATAATTCAAATCGCCATCGCGGAAGAGGACGTGGCAGGTGGCCAAAAGCAACGTCTACCACCGCCAAGAAGCCTGATATCACAAATCCAAACAAAGTAATACTCTTTTGTGGCGAAGAATCAAGACCTCTGCCTAAAATTGAAATTCGGCAGATTCTTATGTCTTCGACCCTTCAGATGAAGAAGAGGGGTTACCCAACATAGCTTCTCAGCCAAAGGATGGAACCAAAGTCCATATGCCTCGTCAAATGAGCCGGACAACGCTCCTCTAGCTCAAAATGAAAAGCCATCAAGTTCCCTCTTCCAAAAGGGGCCTGTCAAGCCAAGGAGCCGTCTGAGTCCTTGATTGGGGGATCTTCCCCATTAGACCAGACACGCACCGAGGCTGATGACAAAATTCTTCAGCAACTAAAGTCACTCCCTGTCAATATCACTGTCTGGGAGACAATTGCTTGGAGCAAAGACTTGAGAGAAACTCTCGTCAAAATACTCCAAGAACCAGAAACTTATGAAGTTCATATGGCTAATTTCCAAGCTCAAGCATATGAAGCATTGGTAGCAAATGTCACCTTCACAGATGGAGATATGCTACTATCCTCTCCATGCCATAATCGTCCTTTATATATGAAAGGGCGAGTCAACGGCAACAAGTTGAATCGGATCCTAATCGATCTGGGGGCATCCATCAATTTAATGCCCTACAAAACCTTTGAATCCCTACATCTCATGCCTTACATGCACAAGTAAGGGATGTAAGGATCACTAGTTTCAACCAAAATTTAGAAGAAGCCATCGGAGATTCGGAAGAGTCACCGTCGACCTAACTTTGGGTGACTTCGTCACGAAGGTGACCTTCTATATCATTGATGCTGATACCATGGTTTTGCAAGGTGAATCGGATCGGCCCGATTCGCCCGAACCGGATCGAATCAGGGAGATCCGATCCGTGAGTCGGGTGATGCGATCCGATTCACATGGGTACATACATACATACCCTTTCTTCCCCTGGCTTCTTCATACTTATTTACCTGAATATCATTTAAGTAAATGAAACTATAAATAGTTTCATTTACTTAAGATATTACATGTAAATAAGGAAGTACCCGTCATTTGAATCCGATAAAAATATCAAAAAATCATATCTCTTACCAATAAAAAAGTCAACTCTCCCATCGAAGAAGAAAATCACGATTTCGATGATTTTAGCTCTTGCCTCATGAGATTATCAAATGATATTCAGGTAAATAAGTATGAAGAAGAAAGAGTGTTCCCCCATGGGTAATATACACATATCTATATATATACATAAATATATATATATATATATATATATATATATATATTAATCCTATGCGAATCGGGCTGATTCGGTCCGATTCCATGCGAATCGAACCGAATCAGGGAGAACCCGATTCAGTCCGATTCACCGCTCCATCAAACCATGGCTGATACAACATACAGAATATTGCTCGGAAGACCCTGGCTACATGAAAATTGGGTCATTCCGTCAACACTCCATCAATGCATCAAATATGCAAAAGAAGGAAAGCAGCATACAGTCTTTGCTGACCAAGCCCTGTTTCGGGAAGATGAATGCAGCTTGACTGATGCCCTCCTATATCTTGGATGACCAGTCTTCCAACCCTCTGCCCGATCAAAAGGGAAGGGTAAACAATTGGATGCTCAGATGAAGATAATGAGACTGGGGAGCTTTTTGTAATAAACAAGGGTCTTGCCAAGCTCCACAAGAAGAATTCCCGAGGCAAATCAACCCACCCAGAAAGGCGAAGCATCAATTATGAGGCCGATCATGTAAGTCAAGCCATCAACAAGAGCATTCCTCTGCCTCCTAACTGCATGCAAATCTACTCCCCAAAGCAAGATCAAATCGTTCAACGATTGAAAACATTCATCGTTACTTATCAAAGGGAAGAAGAAAAGAAAATTGCCAGAAAGGCAGAAAAGCCAATTCTCTTTTACAAGGGGGAGTCAATACCTCAAGCATCACCAGAAGATGATTTCGGTTGGGAAAATAAACCTCAAAATCATCTTGAGCCGATACAAGATATGGTTGATATGCCAGAAAATATCAAAGAAATGTGCAAGAAGCAAAACATCCCTCAGATGCAGAATGCCTCCCGATGGGATTTCTTCAAGCAATTATGGGAACCTTCCCAAGTGCGAGGACAACCTCTATTCTCCAAGAAAGATACAAGAGGGCTAGGTTATGACACCAAGACCTTCTTCACAGTCAATACTGTTGGGCTATCGCCAGGGGCCTGCAACTCAGAAAGCAGCAAAGGGCCTTCCAGCTCCAACTCTCAAGAAAATATTCTCTCTCCCAAAAAGGGACCATCAAATGAAGATTTGTCAGAAGAATCTGACGAACAAGCTTCATCAATAAATCCTGAAAATATAAACTCCTATGAGGTCTACGTCGCTAATTCTGACGATGAAGAAGACTTCGTGGATCTGCAACCAGCTCCCCAAGAAATTGAAGATGGCGGACAATCCACAGTTGATGAATTGATCGAGCTCAATCTCGGGAATCAAGAAAACCCCCGACCAATCTTCATCAGCGCCCTTCTTGATGAATGAAAAAGGCAATATTATCAAACTCTTCTACTAGAATTCCAAGATTGCTTTGCTTGGAATTTACAAAGAAATGCCCGGGCTGGAGCCATCAGTCACCGAGCACGAATTATCTATACTCCATACAGCCAAGCCTGTCAAACAACCTCAAAGGCGCATGCGACATGAGCTGGAGCTTAAAGTAAATGCTGAAGTCGACAAACTCTCTGAAGTAGACTTCATCAAGCCATGCATATATCCAGTCTGGCTCGCCAATATTGTCCCAATGAAAAAGAAGAACGGCCAAGTCCGAATTTGCATTGATTACAGGGACTTGAACAAAGCATGTCCTAAAGATGATTTCTTAGTTCCAATCACAAAAACCATGGTGAATATGACCACCGGCCATGAAACTTTATCCTTTATGGACGGGTCTTTAGGCTACAACCAAATTCGGATGGCAATCAAAGATAAAGATCATACTGCTTTCAGATCACCCAAAGGAATCTTCAACTACAAAAAGATGCCCTTTGGCTTAAAGAATGCAGGAGCCACGTATCAAAGAGCAATGACAAAAATATTTGATGAAATGCTCCATGACATGGTCGAATGCTATGTGGATGACTTAGTCGTCAAAACCAAAAAACGGGAAGATCATCTATCCAATCTTCGTCGTGTTTTTGAAAGACTTCGTCAATATAAGTTGAAGATGAACCCCATGAAATGTGCATTCGGGGTTCAAGCGGCAAGTTCCTGGGTTTCGTCGTCAAATATCGGGCAATAGAAATTGACCCTGACAGAATCAAGGCGATCCAGCAACTACCACCTCCTCAAAATCTGACCGAGCTAAGGTCATTCCAAGGAAAGTTAGCCTATATCAGGCGATTCATCTCCAACCTCAAGAAGATGTGTGCCCTTCGGCAAATTAATGAAGAAGGATGTTCCTTTTATCTGGGATCAAGAATGTCAAAATGCCTTCGAGCAGATAAAAGAATATCTCCTCACTCCACCAGTCTTGGGAGCCCTGATCGGTGGAAAGCCTATGGACACCTCTTTGGGAGCTTTATTAGCACAAACAAATGAAGAAGATAAGGAGCAACCTCTGTACTATCTCAGCAGAAAGTTGATTAGTCCAGAACTCTGATATGCATCAATGGAGAAAATTTGCCTAGTACTGGTACTTGCTGTCAAGAAATTAAGGCATTATCTGTTGGCTCACGAAGTGAAGCTCATCTCCAAATATGACCCTCTCAAATATCTGCTGAGGCAACCCGTATTGTCAGGAAGACTGGGGAAATGGGCCTTGCTCCTTATGGAATTTGATATCACTTATGTCCCACGAAGGGCAATCAAAGGGCAAGGCTTGGCTGAATTCTTGGTTGCACATCCAGTGTCAGAAGATTCACCCTTGTCTGTTGAACTTCCAGAAGAAGAAACTCTCTCTTCTACAAATGAGAGGGAGAATCAAAATCAAGAAAATCTAAATCCCGAAGAGGTCATCACAATTGAATTACTTTCTTGAGAATTATATTTTGATGGAGCTTCTCGGACACTCCATTTCACAGACGGTTCCGTCAGCCTCACTACTGGAGTAGGCATCGTCCTAGTCACTCCCCAAGGAGGAATCTTATATAATTCATGTGCTCTTATGAAGCCATTGACAAATAATGAAGCTGAATACGGGCTCTAATTATTGGGCTCCGGCTAGCTCTCAAAATGGGGGTCAAAGACATACAAGTTTATGGTGACTCACAGCTGGTCATCTGACATGTGTTGGGCCAATATGGAGTCTGCAAACAACAACTGCTTCCATATTATACTACAGTTATGGAGCTCAAAGAAAAGTTTAACTTCTTCGACATATCTCATGTGCCGAGAAGTGAAAATTCTCAGGGTCTCCGCCATAAAACTGCCTCTCGAAGGAGAATTGGACATAATTGTCCGTCATAGAAGACTCATACCAAGTGTCCTCGACAATGAGTCCATTTTCATGATTATGGAAGTATATACCACAGAAGAAAATGCAGCAAATGAATATGAAGATTGGCGTGAGCCGATTATCAAAATCAAGAAAGGTTGGCTACCTTCTAATCGAGCTCAGAAAATACAGCTCTTGCGTAGGGCCGCATCATATCAGCTGATAGGAGATCAATTATATCGATTGGTCCATGAAAAGAAGGGACCAGTCCTCCTCAGATGCTTGTCTCCCAAAGAAGCCAAAATCATTATGCAAGAAGTTCACTCTGGAGTCTGGACTGTGTGGTGCACACCAGGCAGGTGAGAAGATGAAAATCAATATCAAATTAAAAGGCTTCTATTGGCCTACCATGTACGCGGATTGCATCCAATATGTCCGTACATGTCATCAATGTCAAGCTTTCGGCCCTGTGCCGAGGAAATCACCAAACATATTACACCCTACAACGCCAACCTGGCCTTTCGCAGAATGGGGAATGGTTATTGTGGGACCATTCCCACCCTCATCTCAAGGTCACAAATTCATATTAGCTGCTACAGATTACTTCTCTCGATGGGCTGAAGCTATTCCATTACGGGAAGTAACGGGAGAAGCAGTCGCCAAATTTGTCAAACAAAATATAATTTACAGATTTGGTACCCCTTACAGGATCATGTCTGATAACGGGTCACCATTTCGAAACAAAACAATATACGCCTTGGCAGCCAAATTTCATGTTGATTGGAGGACATCATCAGTCTGCAATCCACAAGCCAATGGGTTGGCAGAAGCCTTCAACAAACCCCTCTGCAAGTTGCTCGCTAAAATAGTCGGCAGTCGAAAGCGGGAATGGGAGAAAACGTTCATGAAGCTTTATGGGTTTACCGAACAGTATACAAAACCCCTACCGGATGTTCGCCTTTCTCCTTAGTATATGGAGCTGAGGCAATGATACCCATAGAAATTGAAATGACATCCTATCGGGTGGCAATACAGACTGAACTCCAAAGTCAAGATCAAAATCAAATAGAAAGAAGACTCGAGGAGCTCTCCACTGTGGAAGGAAGGCGACTTGAAGCATATAAATGCCTCCAAGCATATCAAGCCAGAACGGTTCGTGCATTCGACAAATTGGCAAGACCCAGGGCTTTCAAGCAGGGAGATCTAGTCATGGTCAAATGCAGAGAAGCAATGGCAGGAAAGTCAAGTGGCAAATTACAACCCATTTAGCTTGGCCCATACATCGTCACCTTGGCATATGAAGGAGGTGCATACAGGCTGGTGGACCATAAAGGTACTGTGCTCTTTCCTCCACTCAATGGAAAACACCTGAAGCTATACTATGCACCAGAATATGAACTCTCTGGCCAATCATCAAAGCAAAAAAAAAAAAACATCCATTCAAATAGGCAAGAAGCCGGAGAAGAATGAAAGGTATCCTCTCCGAGGATTGATGCTAGAATAAAAGTTTGCCACAGACAGGGACAAAGGAATCAAACCTCCTCCTGTCCGTCATACAACCCAAATCTCCAAACCTACAAACCTTATCTGAGCATGAAGCTGAGGACACTCCATGTACAAATCCAAGAAGCAAATGAATAGGTGAAAGTCGAGGAGTTATCTTGCATTTCTCGCTTTTCATCAGCCCAAGTTCCAAAGCACAGCCAACAAACCACAATGGTAGGCTATATCAAATCCAAATTCTAAGTCATCAGCCAACAAACCACAATGGTAGGCTATACCAAGTCCAAATTCCAATCATAGCCAATAAGCCATCAGGGCAGGTCATACCCAAATTCAATTCAAAACCATAGCCAGTAAACCACAGTGGTAGGCTATATCAAATCCAAATTCCAAATCTTCAGCCAACAAACCACAATGATAGGCTATATCAAGTCCAAATTCCAATTATAGCCGGTAAACCATCAAGGTGGGCTATACCCAAATTCAATTCAAAACCATAACCAACAAACTACAATGCTAGAATATGTCAAATCCAAATACCAAATTTAGCCACAAACTATCAAGGTAGGCTGAACCAAATGCAAACTCAAATCCGAGACCAAAATTCAAACTCAAATTTCAAACTTTAGCCAGCAAACCATAATGGTAAGCTATGTCAAATCCGAATTCCAAACCCTTAGCCAAAAATCCATCAAGGAAGGTTGAGTCAATTCAAAACCCAAAATCTCACCAGCAAACCACAAAAGCCCATGGAAGGCAGAATCGGCCGGATCGGATTGGAATCGGCTGATTCTGGATCGGATCGGCCATGACCGATCCAGGCCGATTCCTCCGATTCTGGCCGATTCTAGCCGATTCTGCTTGGGAATCGGCCGGATCGGATCGGGATCGGGCCTGGGCGATCCTGATCCGATTTCGATCCTGCCTTCCATGCAAAAGCCTGCTAAGCCAAATTCAAATCTCAAGTCATAACCAGAAAACCATCAAGGTGGGCTCTACCAAAGTCAAACCCAAAGGGAAAAAAAAAAGAATTTTAGCCACAAACCGTCAAGGTAGGCTAAATCAAATGCAAATTCAAACTCAAACTCCCAAAGCATAGCCAGTGAACCATCAAGGTAGGTTGCATCAAGATTAAACCAAAAAAGTTATTAGCCACAAACCATCAAGGTGGGCTAGACCAAATCCAAATGCAAACCCAAATTCCAAATGCTAGCCAAAAATCACAAAGGAAGGCTAACCAAAACCAAATCAAAAACTAAACCAAATCCAAATACAAATTCAAATGCAAATCCAAATTCCATATTTCAGCCACAAGCCATTAAGGTGGGCCAAATCTAAACCCAAATCCAAAATCCAAATCCTAAACCAAAAATAAATCCAAATCCAAATTCAAATCCCAAAGTCCAAATGCTAGCCAGAAAACTACAAAAGTAAGCTAAAACCAAATCTAAACCCAAATCCTAAATCCAAATCCTAAACCAAAAATAAATCCAAATCCAAATTAAAATCCCAAAGTCCAAATGCTAGCCAGAAAATCACAAAGGTAGGCTAAAACCAAATCTAAACCCAAATCCAAAATCCAAATCCTAAACCAAAATAAATCCAAATCCAAATTCAAACCCCAAAGTCTATATCTTAGCCAGAAAATCACAAAGGGAGGCTAAACCAAAACCAAATCCAAAATTAAAACAAATCTAAATCCAAATCCAAACTCAAATCCAAATTCCAACTATAGACAACAAACCATATAGATAGGCTAAACCAAGCCTAAATCCAAAGTCCAAACTCAAGCCAGTAAACCACGAAAATCAGCTACATCAAAACCAAACTCTTATCCCTCCGGCTACCAAAAATCAACCAAATACCCAAATGCCAAGTCTCAAAAAAAAAGGGGGGGCTAAAAAAAAATATAGAGATACCCCGATGGACTTAAGTATACAGTTCACTATATTCTTAAGGGTAAAAAGATCAAAAAATTCGGCTGAGGTGAAAACTCGGAAGGGCGCTTCAGGTAAAAATAGATAACCCCTTGTGAGAACCATTTTTAACACTTTAAAAAAATTAATTTTATCTTTGAATTTGAATTTGATTTATTTGGCTTTTATTTATTTACATGGACATAGTCTTATTTAGTTCGTTTGACCTCCCCCACTAACTTCGATTAGTGTTAATTATATCAGCACAAAGGCTGATCACCCTTGATTAACCATCAGACAACCCCTTTGGAATAGAAGAACGTGACTCACAATTAGATGAAATGAATTGCACATGAAGGGCAACAAAAAGTGCAGACATGCAACCTATTTTTGGAATTTTTGAGATTTGTTTCATTTTTGTTGATTTTTAAATCTATTTTCTCATTTTTTGGTATTTTTAAAATCATTGATTTCATTTATTTAATTAGTTTCGTTATTTATTTATTTAAATTATGATTATATATATTAAATTAATGTTTTCATTTGTTTATTTGATTTAAAGGAAAATTAACCTAAGGTGGATCAAAATGATATAAGACATGACTTGTTTGTTATTTTTATGTTATTAAAAATTAAACAACAATGTTTGTGAAATATTTTATTAAGGTTTGTTGAAAAATTAGTTGATTTTGATTAAGAAATCAAGTGGTGAAGAGTTTGAAATAAACGTGACACTACGTGTAGTTATCCATATGGAGTGTGATTAAATGAATGAAATTAGCCCAATAGGCCCATTAAACATCACATGTAAGAAAATATCACAGGTCGGCCCATTAACCACTATTAGGCCCATTAAGCATCAAGCATCATGGTCATTTAATATATCATAGCATGGAAGATACAAGTCTGGCCCAATAAGCAATTTGGGGCCCAATAAGAAATTTGGCCCAATAAGGGAAGCCCAATGGACCCATGGATGGCAAAGTCGGCCGACTCGGAGCGGAGTCGGCAGACTCTGAGTCGGGTCGGCCCCTGGCGACCCGACTTGGGGAGGGGAACACCCACCCACCCACGAGACTAGGTTTGCAAAGTCCATTGTCCGACTCAGCCCGACTCCGACCCGACTCAGGGTCGGGATCGGCTGGGGCCGACCCAACCACCCGACCCGACTCTGCCATCCTTGAATGGACCTTGCTTAAGAATTGAGAAAATTCAAATTGTGCCTTGCACAATGTTCTTTAGGGCTGCCTTGCAGACCCCTTCTCTCAGACTGCCTTGCAGTCTTCCTCAGAGCCTTGCTCTGGTTTTCCCACTCCAGAAAAAGTCCCCCCTGGCTTGGGCGCCCCCCCCCCCCTCCTTATATAGTGGGAGGAGAAGGAACCATGGCCGGGGGCATATGTGTGCCTCTCCCGGGAGGCCTGCGTAGCCCACAGGGGGGTTTACGAAATTTTATCGAGAAATTTACTTGACAATTTGCGGTTTGGCCCCCTGGCCGCTTTTCTTCTTTTCTTTTTTTCCTTTCCTTTCCTGGTTCGACCCTTCCCTGGTTAGTCTCTGCGCGAGACAGAGCAGAGGAAGAGGAGGCGCGCGGCCCCCTTGCTCGACGGCGGCCCTCTCCAGGGAATAGCAGCGGCGGCGGCGGTAGGACATCTGGGCGGCGGCGGCACTGCAACAGGGTGGCGGCAGCGACAGGTGCACAAGCAGCAGCGGCGGGAGCAAGCAGCGGCGGCGACTGAGGCGCAGGCTAGCAGCAGCAGCGGCGGCGGCAACAGCAATGGGGCCGGCGGCGGCCTCCCCTGCCAGCGGCAGGGACTGGACCAGCAGGCGACGGCAACTGCTGGGCCCTCTCCCCCTCCTTCGCCTCTTCTCCTTCCTCCTGCGGTGGGAGAGCCAGCATAGGGAACCAAGGTGAGATCCCCCTTTTCTCCTGTATTTTTTTGGTTTATTTGCTCTGTTTATCCCCCCCTTTTTTGTTTCTTCCTCGTGGGAGGCCAGACAAAAGCGGCAACAGGGGCAAGTAGCAACGGAGGTGAGTTTTTTTTTCTTTCTTTTTCCTTTTTCTGTTTTCTTCTTCTTTTCTCATGCTACTTCCAGAATAAAAGAATGGACCAAGAAAATCTTGGTACAACACCCCTCAACGTGAAAACCCGAAAGGGCGCGTTGGAAAAAGCTAAAGGGGGCCAGTTTCAGTAAAAACCCGAATTGGTGCTGAGGCTGGTAATGTAAAAAAAAAATCAAATCAAAAAAAAGAAAAAAAAAGGAAGGACAAGAAAAGGAGTGACTTTTCCAAGATCGTCCTCCATTTTATATTCATAAAATTACAAGCCACTCTGTTACAAAAAATACAGAGGATAGCAACTACCATGTACAAGTCAGACGGAAAGTCAAAACAACAAATTCAGTATACAAATACTATGCTGCAAAGCAAAGACAAAGGGGCTTCTTCCTCTTCAACCGTTCAACTTCCTTAGCTTTGGAAGAAACGGATTGGCGAAGCCTGGACCCCTCTCCAGCAAAAGAAACTCCTTCCTCGGATGCCTCAGCAGCCTCTTTGGCCTGTTGCTCCAAGGAAGATCTCGCCTCATCAAGTTCGCGCTGCAGTCTGGAGATCCTATCCCTCTCTATAGCCATCTTCGACTCCCGCGTCTTCCGACGTTTATGTGCCTCACTAGCACGGGAGTCAAATTCATCAGCCTCGCTGGTCAAGGAGCACATATCGCTCTCCAAAGCTTGGATCCGCTGATCATAAGGAGCCCAGGCCGCGGCAGCATGAAGGCGACACACTTCGCCCCAAATTTCCTCTACGGCGGTCATCCAACATTCCCTAGAAAAGCCTGTATTGAAGGCGATCGCAGTGTTCTGCTTTAGTGCACGCCTGACGGCTTCAATTGATGGGGGATTTTCTGCCCTCACCACGGCTCTCACTCTTCCAAAGAGTAAGTCAAAGAAGTCATCACCCACAAGAAGTGAACTCAACTCTCATCACATAAGGCAGAGTAGTCTACAAAAAGGGGGGATCGTGAAATGATGATGATGAGTCGGTAAAAGGAAAGTAATCATGAATGAAGAAAAAATTGATGAATAACAATGATGAGAGAAGAAAAGAAAAGAGATGAAAAAAAAATTTACCGCCAGATGAGGTGGAATCCGCCACCCTACTCTTACCAGCTCTCCTGCATCTGGAAAAGGAGGGAACATCCAAAGGAGCTTCACCACTCCTGTCTCCAACAACTTCCGGAGTAGGGATGGCTGAAAACCCAAAGTAGATATGTAAAAAAAAAAAAAGGAGAACAATGAAAAAAAAACGAAGAAAAAAAATTCGATTGTGGGCCGAACGTTCTTTGCCACCTTAGAATTATAAAGCCTTATATATGAATCCGCCAGACTTGAGAAATGGCTGCAGAGAAATTCATCGTCAATGAAGATCGGCATCAAGCTTTTCATCCTGAGACGGGACTCTTCGGCCTCCCTCAACTTACGAGGGGATAGCCGGAAAATGTTGCTATGCTCAAACCACCATCGGCGTAGAAGATATCTATCTGCCCCGTAGATTCGAGAGCCGGAAGAATACACTCAGCACCGGTCTCCTCTCGATGGAAATAATTCCACCAACCAACCACAATCAAATGAAGGCTGCGACTGCGACGAAGGCGGGCCTCCAGTGGAAAATCAGCATTTGGTGGAGTCGACTGATCGTAGCCGAAGTTCCTGGCAAAGCGCGAGGGATAATATGGCTCTAATATAAGAGTTCTACCCCCCCCCCCCCCCCGAAATACCAACATACTTGGCCGAATACAGCATAACCAGTCTTGATATAAAGACTGGTCAGATTCACCATAATGGGGTAAGTGATATGTTACCCCGCTCGAATCCCTGATGCCATATGGCCTGGAACCCCGAGACATACAGCCAAACTGCAGGAGACCACACTCTCCACCTGGAAGAAAGGACAAAGCGGAGAGGGCATCGATAAGCTGCTCCAACGAGTTCCCAGAGGGCCGATTCCTGAATGACAAGATTAATGGAGCCATTGGGCGAGGTAAATTAATACTCTGGCATAAGCTGGGTAGCAGAAGACCTGCCCAAGCACTCAAATAATGAGTGGGCAGTTGCACCTTCCGGTCCCGAGGACAGGGGTGTGAACTTAAAGACCCCAGTCCATGAAATATATTAGCCAGGGCAGCAGGAGCTATGGCAAGCCTATAACCTTCGGCCAGAAGATAGGCGGGATATATCAGTCCCGGCCTGATTGATTCTTCCTCGCCATGCGGGATTACAAAGCTAGAAAGTCAATATACCAGATACGCAACAAGATATGTGCGATCCGGCAAATGGCGTGGATTCCATCCTTCATCCTTCGGAGCATATAAGTATCGCCCGCGTTGCTGTTTCCTCGGCTCCAACTGCAGATACTGCTCCAGAGGAACGCCTTCCGTTGCAAAATTATCAAAGAAGCAGAATGGCCCGTTATAAAAATAGCAGAGCCAGGCATTTTGACTCACTCTCATATTGCTGGAGGAAGACCTCTGCCCGTCTTTCCTTCCGGTGCGAGCCAGGTCCCGCCATACCTTCGTCAAATATCGAAGGCTATAAGGGAGAATATACTGCCCAGAGCCGTCACTGCGGTGGCAGTGCAGATCATTGAGAGTGACCTCTTCATAAGGGCGTCTGGATATGGGCAAGCCAGAAATTCGGTGGAAACTCCACATGTCTATAGAAATTTCTCCTTCGGCTGTTCCGAAGGTGTTCCAACGAGCATTAAATCGCTCCACAAAGGCTTGAAGACATGGATGGCAAAATCGGCCGACTCGGAGCGGAATCGGCCATTGGCGACCCGATTTGGGGGTGGGGGGGGGGGTAGGAACAACAACCCACCCACGGTATAAGGTGGAATCGGGGTGGATCGACCGAAATCGGCTGGAGTCAGGCCGACTCCACCCCGATTCCATGTCGACTCCATCTGATGTTGGCCGATTCCCTCAGCTTACCTTAAGTACATCTGATCCCCTTCACTTTCCTTATTTACCTGAACATTTACTTAAGATATTACATGTAAATAAGGAAATACCCCCCATTTGAATCCAATAAAATATCAAAAAAATCATATCTCTTACAAATAAAAAGTCAACTCTCCCATCGAAGAAGAAAATCACGATTTCGATGATTTTAGCGAAATACTAACTTTCTAATCTCTCATAATTTAGCCTATCTAAAATTTGATAATTCAAATAAACTATATGAAACACTAAAAATCCAAAGTCCGATAAAAAAGTCAAATGTGCATATGACTTCTCCAAGGGAGCCACTCTCCTACTGACAGCACTTAGTCTGCTTGAGACCTCTCATAATTTGGTCAAACATAAACTATCATCATCTAAACTCATGCGATTTTTCACTTTTTAATTGAAAAGAAACTAGAAAGTAACAATTCTCATGACTTTGAGTGATGATAGTTTAGGTTTGATCCGATGTAAACAAAACATCGATTCCGATCGATGGAGACAGGGGTTCAGCACACGCTACTCTATTCGCCTGATGAATAAAAATCGCGAAACAAATAAGTTCAAACTAAAAGTGGCGCACTTGTCCATTCCTTGGACATAAAATTTTTTCTCCGCATTGCGCGGATTTTAATTTTCTGTCTATTAGACAGGCTGGCACGCCCCGCAAGACAAAATAAATGAATAAAAATCAACTCAAACTCAAACACTATACAAAATACAAACACGAAAATTTCCGCGTCCGACAACACCCAATACTAGAGCAATATGGCTTTGTCGCATGGATGTCGGTGTCATCCGACACATGTCGATTTCAGCCTAGGCCAATCCGAAACCAGACCAGAACACTATTTCGGTCTGATAACTAAATAATAATAATTTTTAATGGTTTCGGACAACACCTAAAACGGCAGACAGTGGCGAAATCAGACGCGAACTCCTCTTCAAAGGGGAGTTCGCATCCGTGACCCCCTCGGATCTCAGATCTAAGGGGGTTTCGCCGCAAAAAGAGAGGGGGGCTGGCTTTGAAGGGAGGATTTTTCCGCCAGAGACACTCTTCCCGCTGCCGCCATAGGTGTTTGCAGAGCATAGATGTCATTTTCTCATCCTTTGCATTGAGGGAACTTGTATGTATTATGTTTTTCTTTACTTCTTTCATAGATTTGCATGTTATAAGTAACTTTATATGCTACATAAGTACATATAGCTATTTTACACATTATTTAGGGGAAAACCCCAAATTAAGACTTATTTAGAGATGTAAATTTGGGATTTTTGTATACCTAGATAAGTTTAGCATGATTAAAAGGTCAATTAAGGTTCATATATGGCAATTTAGTGGGAGCATGGTGATAATTTTATTTTATGTTATGTAATTAGGGTAAATCTCTTAATTAGATTTAAATTAGGGTTTACAAATTGGGACTTTTGTGCAATTAAGGTTTGTTAATGTCAATTGAAGATTAAATAAGTTGTATTCAATGGTTTCAGGTTTTAGCATGCTGTTAATTGCAGTACATATCATATTTTGAGGCTAAATATCCTAACTAGGAGGTAATTAACTATTAAAAATTAGGGCTTTCAGATTATTAGTTGTGTTCAGGGTCAACTGAAAGTTAATTAAATTTCATTTACTGTTTTAGGTTTTAACGTGCTGCTAATTGCATAACATGTCATATTTTTAGGCTAAATACTCTAATTAGGAAATAATTTACTATTAAAAATTGGGGCTTTCGTTTTATTAGTTGTGTTTAGGGTCAACTGAATGTTAATTAAGCTTCATTGACTGTTTTAGGTTCCAAGCATGTTCTTAATTGTCTTTTATGTCATGTAATTACATAATTAGGTCAAAATTAGGTATTAAAAATTAGGACTTTTGTATAATTAGGTGTGTTTAAGGTCTATTGAAGCTCAATTAAGGTTCAACACAATTTTTCTGGTGAGAAAATGCTTAGTTGTATTTTGCATTCTACTTACAACTTTTTATGCTTGATTTTCTTATTGTAGGACTAGGACCATGGCTAAAGGAGAACAGAGCTAGGGACTGGACGATCCGAGGTAGGCTCATCTCACCTTAGTCGATGCTAGGAAGAGGAAAGTAAAATGCAATTATTGTGGGAAAGAAATACATCGAGAAATTACTAGAGGCAAACAGCATCTAGCAAGATAAAAGGAGAGGTAAAACAATGTGACATAGCTCCCCGAGAGGTGAGGGAGATACACCATTGTCTTCTAGGCCAGAGAGAGAGTAGGCAAAGAAGGGCTGAAAATGAAGCTGAAATTAGTCAGGAGCTTTCAAGCATATTAAGTAAAAGGCTACGAGGGATGATGATGATGAGCCCACCTCTGAGGATTCAGATCCAGAGCTAACAGTGGCAGTAGAGCATGAGCGTGTAACTCGATCAAAGGGACAAGCACTTGCATGAGGATCTGACAGTAGGGGCAGCACAGGCACAGCCCCGCATAGAGCAGGCCACATGGATAGCTATGTACTTAGAAGGCAATGTTCTACACAACCTAAAATCAAGCAAGCATTAAGAGGTGTCAAAAAATCAGTAGAATTTGCAGGACACGCATTTAAAAGTGTTTGCAAGTGGTTCTTTCATGCAGGTGTGTCTACCCATGCAGCTCGATCAGAGTACTTTCAGCCTATGATTGATGTTGTAGCAGATGTTGGGCCTAGTTTCAAGGCTCTGTCACGTCATGACATATACGGGCGTGGCCTTGAGGGGGAGGTTGAGGAGCTCCATCAGTGGGTTCAAAACTTCAAGCATATATGGATGGAGAGAGGTTGCACAATTATGTGTGATGGTTGGACTGGTACCATGAAGAAGTCCATGATTAACTTTCTTGTTTATTCTATTGAAGGTACAATTTTTTTTAAAGCTATTGATGCATCAAAGTATGAGAAGAATGCAAACTACTTGTTTCATATGATGGATGAGATAGTGGCAGAAATTGGAGAGGAAAATGTTGGGTAGGTAGTTACTGATAATGAAGCCAGTTATAAGGCTGCAGGCAAAAAATTGATGCAAAAAAAGACAACACTTGCATTGGTTTCCATATGCAGCACATTGCATTGACCTGATACTTGAGAATATCGGAAAGGATAAAAATGTGAAGATCACAATTGAGAGGGCATAAGCGGTGACACAGTACATATATGGTCATCCCAAGATCCTTAACATATTCGGGGAGTTCACAAGTGGAGGCCGAGACATCATTCGTGCCAGGTCAACAAGCTTTGCTTCTAATTTCATTTCTTTGGAGTCATTACATAAACTTAAGAATGAGTTGAAGTCTTTCATGTATCACAAGACCCTACTGGATATAGGCAAAGGCAATGCTAAAAGTCAACTAGATTATTTGGAATGCTACCATGTTATAGAAGACAGAATTCTGGGACAGGGTAGCACGTTATTTAAAAATTGTCATTCATCTTGTAAAGGTGCTTAGAATGGTGAATGGCGATGATAAGAATGACATAGGATATTTGTACGAGGCCATGGACCATGCGAAGATGGAGTTGCGGCAGTCCCTCCCCAAAGACGATAAAAAGTGGTGGAAAATTATTGATCACAGATGGGAGAACATTTTACATCATGATTTGCATGCAGTTGGTGAGTGATGAATCGTTTCATCATCTATTTCCTATTGGAGTATTCTACCGAACCTTACATTCACTTAATTATACATAAATGCAGGTTATTATCTCAATCCTCGATTGATGTATGCTGACAATGCACATGTTGATAGGAGGTGCTTCAAGGCACCTTAAATGTCATTGGTCATTTATCCATGACACCAGAGAAAAGGTTGGAGGCCGAGCTTCAGGTTGGCCTTCACTCTTTTATACATTTTTACCAATAAGTGCGAAGAAGTCCATGATGCTAAACTGAAAGTTTCTTCTTATAGATGGATGCATATAGAATGAGGACTGGGACACATTCTGACTCCCAATTGTAACATGTTGTAGGAAGAGTCGGTCCAGGTATACAATATTTACCCAACACGTATACATATATTATGATGAGTTGATCTCTGTGAAATCCATCTAACATTCATTTTATTTATGATTGGTGGACAGCTGAATGGAGGATTGTGGTCCAGAACAGAGATTTAGGTAATAATGTATTGGCTTTTATTGCTATTCGGATGCTTAATCAAACAACATCAGCTAACCAATGTGAAAGAAATTGGAGTACGTTCAGTCTTACACACTCAAAAGTTCGCAATCGACTGAAGGCAAAACGATTAGAGAAATTAGTTTACTGCCGTTACAATATGAGGATAAAGAATATGAGACTAAGACAACAGTTGAGAGACAAACGCCAAGCAGATGATACAACTGGTCACATTGATGTGGACGCCTTATTTGATGATGATAATTCCTTGCAATCTTGGGTTGAGGTACAAGAGAACATTGATGACCTTATTTTTGATCCTACCGATACAACGTGGGCAGAAGGAATATTAGATAGAGATGAACTAACGGATCCAAAATTCAAAGTACCAGCAAAAAGACCAAGAAAATCATCATCAAAAGGAAAGCAACATGAGATTGTTGAGGACACTAAGGAGCAACTTGAGCCAGCTCGATATTCAGAATCAGATAACAAGTCAGTCACTCCTAGAATGGTGAAGCCACCTCTATCATTAAGGAGTACTGTATTAGGGATATATATGACTGAGAGGGCTAGTGCTGCTGCTCGAGATGACCCGGCAATTGAGAAGATGAGGCAAATTTATGCAAGACAAACACCAAGAGAAAAAGGAGTCCATACAGAGATGTAAGAGGTGGCCCAACCAATAGAAAAGAATATAGAGTCAAAGACTGTAAGAAGGCGTCTAGTTTCTTATACTTCTGAGGATAATAATGATGACGATGATGATGATAATGATCCTAGTGCAACTGCAGGTGCTACTACTGGCGGTGGCACATATACACAGTCACAGGGTGATTATGGACATGATTCACAGGGTTGGGTGACTATGGACATAGTTCACAGGGACAATGTTACTATGGACATGATTCACAGGGGGCAGTATGGACATGACTCACAGGGGCATTATGGATTTGATTCAGGTTATGGTCCCTATAGAGGTGGCCAACAAGAGACAAGAATGTATGGGTGGGTTCATGAACCTGAATTCCAATTTCAACCACTTCCATCCAGTAGCAATTATGGCTCAGTATCCTCTTTTCATGCTCGAGGTTCTTCTTACTCTGATTCTGGATTCCAGTCAACCCAACAATTATTCACTCCAAGAGGGATCTGAAGAGGGATGAATGAGTTGGCTGCATCTTTGTTTGGTTATAGTGAATATTCTGAGTATAAGAACCCTCTTTATGGGTTTCAAGGACAGCAGCCATACGATGAAGGAGAAGGTTCTTCCGACTATTATCCATCTTAGTGCATTGTAATGTTCAGGTACGAAAACTTAATTTCTGCAGCATCTTATTGTGTTTGTAATATTTATGGCAGTGCAAGATTACAAGATCACTCCATGTTTATTGTTTAACTATTTAATATGCATCTAATATTCTATTAACATGTCACACACATATATATATCACTTCATCCATTTTTTTCCAATCTTAAATGCATGTACACTGTTTTTTTGTGTTCTGATGAATTTTTATATTTTCTGAATTTTTTCAAACTTCTTACATTTTTTGCATTTTTTTAATGGCCCTTTGCAGGTTTCGGCCAGTTTCGGACCCCCCCCCCAAAAAAAAAAAACCGAAACCGGTACCAGCATCCTTGCCTTGCCGAGTCCTGGGGGAGAGCACCCCAAAGATACGTACTGGGCATCGCAGTGTGGCATTGCACCAACCCATTGCAAGATTAGTGTTTTTGGATTAATCCCATGTTCACTGAATGTTATTGAATAACTGAATGAATGCTATTGTTTACTAACTGAATGATTGAATGGCCAATTTCAAAGTTCACTTTTGCTGTTATACAGCTTGAATTGTTCTCTTGAATGCTTACATCCGTCCTGTGCAATTAATCTATTGTTCCTCATGTCATGGTAGATATCATATCACTTGTGTAGAGATTCACTGCATACCTGATTTTCTGTCATTAAAATTGCTAGACTTTAATTGTGTCTGATTGAAGAGATGTAATTCCTATTGAGTTGTTCGCTCAATCTAGTGCTGACTAAATATTTTCAGGTGATTCTGAAGAGGAGAACCATGCTGACGGGGAAGGGCATAAGTGACTAAGAGTGCCAGATGATGGTTAGGAACTGTGTTATGACTCTTGAGACTTTAAATGTTTGAGAGAGTTAGAACTGATGTAATAGTTAGATAATTTGATGTTAGTTTTTGGCATCTGCGAACTGATGTTATATATTTGGATTTTGGAAGTTCAGTACAATTTTACTCTTGTGGTTTCTGAATGGTAAATGTTTAATTGGGGCCCACACTTATATGATTTGTTATATTCATTATCCAAACATCACCGAATGCACCAAACTGTCATGTCTCAATCGAATGGATCGTATGTAAGAAAAAAATTATTTTGCGCTGCTATTGTCAAGATGTGACAGCAACTCTCCTTGTTTCCTCCTCTCCCGATCAAATCGAATCGCACATGAGCCAACATTGCACAGAACGCACATGGACATCTCTTGTTGTGAGGGGGATGTCGCAGATGTTTCCTGCGCCAATGCCAAGAGGCGACGGACGTGCAAGGACGTATCTCATGGTGATGGTGGATGCAAACGTCAATCTCCCACAGTGAGGAAGGACATCGCCAGACGTATCCCACATCAGTGTCGAGTGGTGACACCGACGCGCACAGATGTCGCAGACGTCTCACACGCCGGCACTAGAGGGTGACGTTGCCACATGTGGACATCTTCACCGCGAAGGGGAGAATCATCACGGACTTGCGATTGGCTGCCGTAGACGTCTCCCACGACAGGATAGAGCCGTCACGGACCTGCAACTGAGGATGCCGCAGATGCCTCCTACGCTGGATTAAAACCATCGCAGACTTGCGACTGAGTCACGCCGGATGTCTTCGCACGTCACTGGCAAGCCATCTTTCCCTCCTATCTTTACACTGGAAGGTAAAGATAGGAGGGAAATGAAAAATAAATAAATAAACAAAGAAGCTGCTTGTGGTGATCTGACGATTTCTTGGTCACTGGCAAGCCATCTTTCTTCTTATAAATACCTCTACTACTGGGAGGACACATGCACATGAGAAGGCCAGGAGAGAGGCAATAATTCTTAGGCCCTGCTTGAAGATTTTAAAATCCATAGGTTGTGTTCCTCAATTTTCCCATCAGATTGCATATCTAATGTGCATTTAGTTGGCCATAGACTCAGATGATTCACAGATTAACTCAACTCTGCAGAAACTTTAGGAAAAGTGTGTTTTGGAAAAAGGGTAAGCAAGTTAGCAAGCCTATTCCTGAATTATTTACATTATACACCTAAAAAATAAACAAGATCCAAATTAGATATGTCACATAATTAATATAATTGTGATGCAATGGTATCCCATAGCCATCACTATAGGAATCATATGCACAATATAAACAAAATTTATACCTTCTTGCACTAGTATCCGGTTTGCACAAACACACGTCTGCCCACTGTTACGAAACTTTGCTGCAAGCTGAAAATTTGTGAGGGAAAAAGAAGAATCCATTTGATCAAGTAATATCCAATATGTCAGGGACCAAAAAATTATTAGAAAAGATTATCAATGAATATCTGGATGCATCAAGTAATGATAATTAACTAAACACTGAAGGAAATGAAACTGTGTTAATCCACTGCCCTCGTATTTACACTTGAAGCAGAAAATACAGCAGAATTTTTTTCAAGAGTGCATTATGAAGAACTAGATATCCATTTGCTCTCTGTATATGCCATCAAGTTTCTGTGCTTTTTACACTAAATAACTTCCAATCCCTAACCTGGGAAGAAAATTGGTTTTCTTTTCCCTTCTCTGAATCATTAAAGTTAATATCAGTAGTTTATGTACTTCAACGTCTTTGCAAGACAGTTGGCTCTTCAAGGATACTCAAAGTAAGGGGGTTGGCATCAAGAGGTTAAGCAAGCATCTTCTACAAGGGCATTAGCCCAGGATTTTTTTTCTCATAGTTTTAGTTTGGGAAAATTGCCTGTATACCCCTATAAAATACACATTACCAGTATACCCTTACCTTTATGGAATCTTCTCATATATCCCCAAAAACTCAAACTACTCTCAATTTTATGCCTACCGTCGACGGTCTGTTACTGTTACTAAATGGGGTGCTAACCAAAAGGTGGAATAGACTAACCTACCCCTAAACTATAGTGGGGGTAATGTGTATTGGGTTTTCATGCCGACCATCCGCCAAGACCAACACCATGGTGAGCTACGTCTCGTCTCTGCCATCAAACCTCTGCCGCCATTTCCTTTTTGCAGAAACCAAAGTCGCCACAAACAGCTTCGACAAGAGCCTGCTCCTGGCTGGGGGTGGGTGGTTTTGGCAAAGTCTGCAGGGGGAACCCCATGTCCGAACAGGGCGTCCATGAGTTTCAGATGGAGATCAAGATGATGTCCAAGCTCCAGCACCGCCACCTGGTCCCTCTGATCGGCTACTGCAAGCAGAACCTGGAGATGATCCTGGCATACGACTACATGGCCCATGGCACTCTCAGGGAGCACCTCTACAAGACCCAGAAGCCTAGGGCTGTAAACGGATCCGGATAATATCTGGATCCGATTCGGATTCGTATCCGATTAAGCATATCCGTATTCGTTTAAAAGATATCCGGCGGAGCGGATTCGGATACGGATATTATCCGAATAATAAACGGAGCGGACGCGGAAACAGGAAATCCGCTCCGTTTAAGATCCGATCCGAAACTGAATTAGTTCTGGCCGTTGGATCTTAAATCTAATGGACCATACCTAATATATAAATATTATACATATCTAAAACCCTACCTCCCCCTCCCCCAAATCCCATCGGCAAACAACCTAGGGCAATCTAAAATCCTGCAACTGTTGCCCTCCTCCCTTCGTCGTCCTCGCCATCGGCCACCAGTGCCGGCCATCCCTGCCCCACCCTCGCCCTGCTGGCCTCCTTGCCCCGCGTCGTCGTGGCTTCGCCCTTGCCCCTGCTGGCCTCCCCGTCCTCCCCTCGCCCTTGCCTTGGTGCCGCCCCGCCCTCCCACCGCCCACCGGCGTCGCGGCGTCGCCCTTGCCCCTGCTGGCCTCCCCGTCCTCCCCTCACCCTCGCCTTGGCGCTGCCCCGCCCTCCCACCGCCCACCGGCGTCACCTTCTCCTCGCTCCCCTTCTCCCCGATGCCCTCCCACTGGCGTCACCAGAACAGGGAAAAGGGGAGGGGAGCTGCGACTGGGGCTTGAGGATGACCTGGAAAGTGGCAATGGAGAGAGGGGCCCGGCTCGCGGTGCTGTCAGAAGAAAGGGGTGGCGAGGAAGAGGCATGTGTTCGGAGGGAGGCAGCCACTTGCAGAGGGAGGAGGATGGAGCTGCTGAAGAAGCGGAGACTTCAACAACAGCAGTAGACGGCGATGGCAACAGCGGACGAGCAGAGTTCGGCCGAATCCGACTTCTGTTCTCATCTTCACAACCGATGGGCTTAGTTGAAATCTAAGTATTATGTTGAATTTTTATTATATTTTGTTTGTACGAATGTTAATGTTCAATTTAGACATTGGTTGTGAAATTTTTATTTTTTAGATTTTTTAAAAAAAATTAAAGAATTTTTAGATCACTTAATAATTTTATTACAATTTATGATTCCGAAGTGGATAATATCCGTATTCGCTCCGTATCCGAATATTATCCGATTAAAATATCCGCTCTGTATCCGAATCTTAAACGAATCGAATACGGATAATCCGATTAACTAATCGGATCGGAAACGGAAAAGCCATATCCGCTCCGTATCCGATCCGTTTACAGCCCTACAGAAGCCACCACTGCCGTGGAAGCAGAGGCTAGAGATCTGCATCGGTGGGCCCGCGGCCTGCACTACCTTCATGCCAGGACCAAGCACACCATCATCCAGAGGGAAGTAAAGACCACCAACATCCTGCTGACAAAAAGTGGGTGGCTACTACCATTGCAGAACACCGGCCCCCACCCGCCCAGTAGACCCCCTGCCCAACCCAACTGCTGCCATTGCAGGACCTCAACTGCTGCCTGCAGTTTGAGTTTTTGCAGAGGCAACCCAATCCCAACATCCCCAAACTCCCCAGGCTCTTCGATTGGACCTCTGTAAAAATCCCCATCACCAGAACTCCAGTGTTGCCTCCACCACTCCCATGAGAGACGACCCCTCCATGTATAGAAGGATGGTCTCTTCCACAGGTTCGCCTCCGCTTCCCTGGAGGAAGGTAAGAATAGCAGGCGGAGCCGCCGGGAGGCAAGGAGGATGCCCGCTTCCCTATCCATGAAGCCCGCCCTGATGGTGGTCATCCAGGGGCCACGTTCATCACAGTGAGCCCTCCTGGTTCACCATTCCCTGCCTAGGAGGAGACAAAGACCCCCAGCTCCATTGCTGAGAAAGCGCCGACCGCAATCATGTCCAGATAATAGGGAACCACCATACCACCGACACTAAAGCACGTCAACACCGTCAGACACTGCGGCATCAAAGGCTGCGAGGATATAAAAGTCAAAGCAGCCCGCAGCCTGGCAGACTTTGTAGGCAGAGAGGTGGGCCATCCCAGAGGCAACCCCCCGAGTGTAATCCAGGGTGGAGGCTGGATACACAGCGTCGGGCGGCAATGGAAATGGTGTGGGTGTCATGGCCGTCAGGGCCCTTCGGTGACCAGTGAGAGATCGGGGAGATGCCGGAGGCCATCCCGACGCTAGTGGCATGGTTGCAGAGGGAGAGCATCCAGGGAAGAATGCTGCAGTGGCACTGTTCGGGCTACTCTTGGTCCCCAGAAGCCACTGAAAAGTTCTGGCGGCAGTGGTGGGGGGTGTTGGTTTAAACTGTCCAAGTAGCTTGGTCATTAGTGTCGTCAACATGGCAATTAACCTCAAGGGTATGGTAACACTAGTTAAGGGTTTTTAGGGATATACAACTACAATTAGATTGCATAAAGGTAGGCGGTATATTGGTAATTTGTGGGTTTTATAGGGATATACAAGTAATTTTGCCTGCAATATTTTAGATGACTTAGTTTCAAACAGATTTTGTAGTTTCTACTCTCCTTTTTCTGTCGTCATGCAATTCGCCCTAGGAGCCTCATCTCTCCTCTACCTTTTAGTTATAAGCTATGTATGTTTTCCTAATAAAACTAGTGGTACAATTTTTCATATTTAAAAAAAGTTAGAATTGTCATGAAAAAATAGCTCATTTAGAAAGCTTATGTAATTCTTGGCATGCTCTTGATGTGAGATCTTTTAGTTTAAGAAGCCAAAAGCTGCTTCTAACCAAAAACTACATCTGAAATTACCTGAAAAGAACGAAAGTAGCTTCTAGTTGGTGAGCAATTCCATTGGAATTTTTCAAATGCAACTATTAAAGGGTGCCAACTCAGTCATTAGCCAATAGGATTGAAGGTTTAATGTGATCACTTGTGATGCTTAATTATAAGCAGACAGGTATACCCACACCCTTCTCCCCCACCCACACAAAATAAAATAAAATATCTCAAATCCTTTACTAGAACCCTTTTTCATGATTATCATCATCATTATAAGCCCTATGCACCATTACTCTGATAATCATCCATATTGGGAAGTCAAACACCTTCCCAACACCAAAAAAAAGAAGAAAATAAAATAAAATAAACCAGTATCTTGTCATAGTGTTAAGTACCTTGGATTTTTCGAGTGTTATCTCCACCACCACATCGGTAGTTTAGATGGTTTCAACTTGTGGTGGCCCAAAAACTTGAAGGATACATGTAGACAAGGACAATTTATTTAAAGATATATCACCTTTTATAAATACAAGGATATGGATATTGCTTAGCAAACAGAAAACTTGCCAATTCCCAGCAAGAGTTGCCCACTCCTTGTCCTAGAAAACTTAAATGCATATTTTGAGTGAAACAAGAAAAAGGAAATCCCGGGATAGTTAAGGGACTGAGATTATACATAGCATTCAGGGATTTGGCAGAATCAGGATACAGAAATGATGAAATGCAGAATCAGCCAATCCCAATCAATCATGAAATGCATCGGGATCAGCCAATTCAACTCAGAATCGGCAGCTGCCTATCCGATTCCAGACATGAAGGCTGATCCCATTAAAAATATAAAAATAAGAATACAAATTCATCCCAAATCAACCCAAACACAACTAGGCTGTGAATCAGCAGATCTTGGCTCATTAGGATCATGGATGGCAGAAAACGCTATGGACCGGAATGATCCGAAACTAGCCGAAATTACTGTAGCAAATCTTACACCATCAAAAATAATATTTTAATCAGTTTCAGCCGAAATCGGCAGAAACCAGCCGTTTTACTCCCCTCTTAAGGCCGCCCGATAGGGCTGAAACCGAGCGAAACAAAACTGAAACCGTATCAGTTTCGGCCTAGCCGAAACCGATACTAAAACTGACACTGTCATCCTTGATTAGGATATATTAAAACATATTTTTGTAAATATAATTTTTATGTATTTGTGTATTTGCTTTTTAAATGGATTTTTTCCTTCAAAAAAATGGACTTTTTCCTGAATACCTTTGGACTGGCCGAATCTGGATTATGGCTACAGTGCTACACTGCTAGAAGCCTAAAAAAGTATGAGAAACTACAGTATGTATCTTCCTTTTGCAGCAAAAACTGACTCCCTTTGACCTTGTTCAGAGCTGAGGGCAACACAAGACATCCATTGATACCTTTTATGGTAGGATCCCAGATAACATGCTTTGTATTATGTTCTACTTTGTCCACCATGCATCGAATATTCCTCCGTTTAAATACTAATGACCAGAAAACTGCTTGGTGAGTTTAACTACAGTAGACCATATTTATCATTTAGTCATATATTGTTCTTCCCAGACTAAAATATTAAAAGACTACAAATAAAGCTCACCGCTTTGCAATATTTTTGGAATCCAGAGACCAGCCTCTTCCTTGTTGTTCAAAATAACTAAAAAGGGTCTATTAAAGATCTGATTTCAATTGGAACAGCAACTAACTGACCAACCCAGCTTACATTACTATATACATGAGTGAGTATGTGTAACTTACGCTGCCTTTCACTGCCACGTCCAAATCTGCATCATCAAAGACAATGCATGGAGCATTGCCACCGAGTTCCAAAGATACCTGAAAATTGATAACTTCTGTGATTAGCCACATCATGCTTTGAAGCTGGGATGCATCAGAAGTCAATAACAACTCAAGCAAAGATTGAAATGCCAAAGACAAAACAGCTATGGGATGCTGATCCTGATATCACACCAGAAGGAATGTGCATAAACAATGGAACAGCAGCCACTAAGATTTCCCCTTGCATTCAATGTCCCTCTCATAATTTAAATTAATAACATTACACAGTGCCCAAAAATAGACAATATTCAATTACAACACAAGCTTTGTTCATCAACATTTCACCTTTTATGTATCAGTCTATCAGATCAATAATATTATCATCGCCACCATTTACCACCTCAATTTAGGGTCCCTGGGTATGTTCTGTCATCTCATAGCCATTTTGCATTGTCATGCATTCCTAGTTTCCAAGTTCTTTTTGGCCTTTATCTTCTCGTTTTAGGAACCTCACAAAAATAGCTGTCCAGACCCATATTATGTTTTTGGCATTTTATAGATCGCTGATTAGCAACTAATACAGAGAAAGGTATGATTGCATGTAACTACATGATGGGGTTAGCCAGAATGTTTTGAACGAAGGTAAGACATGAGACCAACTGTTGAATTTTGGAAGACATAAAAGAATAGGTGGCTGACAGCACTTAGATATTTTAATGAATGCTCATCTGCTGCAACTATTATAGATGATAAGATCAAACAATAGAAAATTACTTCTATGTCTCCCCCAACATCAACAACATGTTTCCCACAAAGGGGTGCTTCTGTAATGTTTGGAAAGACCCTTTACATGAATAGACTTTCATAAAGTGTTTTATGCCATTTCAATTCTTTGGATGTTTACCTTTCTTATTCTTCCTTTCCTTCCTCCATATTAACATACCATGGCTATGTCCACCTTGAAAGATATGAAACCAACTCCATTGCTGATGGTCTCAATTCACAGGGCAGTAGTGATTCTAATGTCTTTCAGCTTGACTGCCAAATTATGCCCCGTCTGGACATTCTTGGCTTCCCTTTTTTTCAGAGAGTAGTGTCATTTATGTAGTTGGTTTTGGATGGACTACTGTTCTATCTTTCATGTACCCACCCACAGACTAAGACAGGGTTATGTCCCATCTGATTTGTACTATTTCCCATTCAGTGATTAATAAAAACCCCTAAGGGCCAGCCTGAATCCTAGAAGTTTGGGCTATTAAAAAAGTTTTTTTGAAAGATATGAAGGCATTATGCAAAATATCGCATTGAGAATATAATCAAGATCTGGATAAATTTAATAAAGAGAACTACATTAACCAAGCACAAAGCAGATACTCCTTGGATTAAAAAACACTGCTGAAGGTCACCACAGATTACAAAAGAGGTCACCACCCTTTTTCTAAGCATGAATGAATAAGCACTCCATATACAAGGCATTCTACAATGTGGATAAGTTATAAAAGATTAAAAGCCCACAAAAGGATCAACCTTTTTAACAGTATTTGCAGAACCTGCCATTAACTTCTTCCCAACAGCTGTTGAACCTGTAAATGTGATTTTTCTTACCTAGTAAAAAACACATGTTAAGACATAAAATGGTCCACAAGTAAGAGCACAACAGAGATGCACATCCACGAATAGACAGGATACAAATACTCAAAGCTGAAAAACCTGTTGACTCTCAAGAAGAATATCACCAATTTCAGGAGCATTTCCCATTACCACATTTAGTGCACCCTAATCAACAAACAGCAGATAATCATAACTCATAAGATAAGCACTAATATGAAGAAAGGAAAAAAGTAATTTTCATGAGGTTTCGTAAAAGTGAGTCAATTCATCAAGGACCCAAATGGATTAAGGGAATTACATACTAAAACAAATGGCTGCTACAAGAACATGCAAATGAATACTTAAGCATGGATTTTGAAATAATGCAAAGGAATGAGCAAGTGTCGACTCTGCTTAGGTAGAGTATCAAAGGTGAGGAAATGGGAAAACTGGGTGGGCACTATGCTAGAAGGCAAGGTCCCCAGTAAGTGTGTATACTACACATGGATGGGGAGGGAAATTTTATCATAATTGTATAGTGAAATCTAGTTAAAATTTTATTGCAAATGGTCAAAGAAGCAGTTGACTTAACCCCATCCAACACCAAGCTACCTGATGTTCCTCACTTTTGACCATCTACCCCTTTAAGTGAGAAAAACAGACTTGCCTATTAACCTTGGGAAGATAAAGAAGAATCCATAACAATATGCTGCTCCATTATAGCATTTTGTGAAGAACAAACATAATGTCAACATACTTATGGTTAGTCCCCATGACTTTTCTCCAACCAGACTTGGGCAAAATAACACAACAGTATCTCATGGGCCACAGACAAGACTACTGACTCTCTTGGTGAGGAGCATGTCTGTGTTACAATAGGATACTTGTGGAAAACACATATTGTGTATACTTTTTGCACATTCCAACCTCTTTTCGTTATTAATCAAATGGAGAATGATTAGGGTATCAACTGGGCCAGGCCATCACGGTGACCCAGCCTTCTAAACCGGGCTTGGGCCAAAAAAATTGACCTGGTCCTTGAGAACAGCCTGAGCCAGATTAGTAAAAAGGCTGGCCTCAGGTTTCTTCAAGCTTGGCCCAGAATCTATCTTTAAAAAAAAAAAGAGAAAATCTAATGTGACATTCATATGCTGCAAAGTTACATGCACATTCTCCTGTACAAATGGAGTGTTAGAAATGAATAATTAAATGAAGAGGGGAGAGAGAGAGAGAGCTTACAGGCATGATTCCAGCTTGAAGAGAGAGCTCAGCTGCTGCCAGAGCTGTCAATGGAGTGAACTCTGATGGCTTAACCACAACTGTGCAGCCACAAGCAAGTGCAGGGCCAACCTGAGGGATGTCCAGTGTATATGATGACATAGAGAAAGAAAATGCAAGTAATCGCAACATTTATATCATCGGGCAGCTTTGACAGCCGGATATCGAATCCAGGATACCGTATCCCTGATAGGCTAACCACAATATTTCCCACCTCCCCTCTTCGATAAGAGGGCTTGCTATCTAGGTTCAAGGGAGGGTTAAGCAAACCAAGCAAAAGGGGGGATATCGTATATGGGCAGATAGGGGACTTATCTACATTTCCAAAGGTGATTAAGGACTATCCTGGCAGATAAGGCCTTATGCACCCTCCCTTTCCCCTCATCAAACTGCCCTCAATGTTTCCAATGGTATAGAGAAAGAAGATGAAAGAAACAGCAACACTTCTACTACATACATTACTATATTGAACACAAGTAAGAAGCTGAGGAAGCATATAACCTTTCGAGTAATCATGGCCAGAGGAAAATTCCATGGGGTGATTGCCCCCACAACACCGACAGGCTGAAAGAAAGACATCAAACACATCATGAATGTGTCGCTATCTTAATTTGATAGATATGGATCCAAACTTTCATTGTCTGTTGCAAATTAAATGAGAACAGTAAAGAAAGGTTAAACACACAGCTCATCTTAGAAGATCAATGCAAAGTAACTTGACTTACGGTTTTCCAGTTAGGAAACATTATAAAACTAGAATATTCCGAAGTTCCGCTAAAATGAACTTGGAAGAAAAATATTAGAAGCCATGGAAAGAAGGATGCACAATTGTGATGTTTCCAATACAGTTTCGAATAAGAGACTCCCATGAAGACAGATGTGATATCTAATATACCTAGAATATGATGTTTCTTTCCAAGTGAAAAGGAAGCTGGCATGGAACTGATTGTTGAAACTACCCTTGGGAGAATTATGTATTTAAAGAAGTGGGCACAATTGCCTCACCTGTTCTCGAGCTCCTATCTGCCCTAAACCTAGCCATACTGAAATGTCCAATCCACATGCTCAAGATAACCAAAGAAGACTTAAAAGTATATTATAAAGGAGGTCAGACACTGATCAGCAAAAGGTTCTAAAGCAGATTCAACTACAACATATACCAGTACCTGTTTCAACACAAATAGCCGACGATCACCTAGAGTTGGTGGGATAATATCACCATACACACGTTTTCCCTCTTCAGCAAAAAACTCAATGAAGCTTGCACCATAGGCAACCTATTAAACAATGTATCGCCATTGTATCTTTTAGGAAGTAGCTTATGTGGATCAAGAAGAATAAACAGCAACATTAACACAAATAATTGCTCCAGAGCAGAAGTCTTTATAAATTACCTCCCCCAATGCCTCCTTGAGAGGTTTCCCTTGTTCCAATGTTATTAGTAGAGCAAGATCTTCCTTATGGGCATTAATTAAGTCATACCTTCAAGTATTTGAAAGATGAGAAATGGTCTATTAGTATTTCTACCACATCAAGATGTTATGCCCATGAAAGCCACGCATTAACAATTGTCACAAGCTAGAAATTTATAATATGTGGATTGTAGCCTTTCAGAAATATGCCAAAAAAAAAGTTAAAAACATGAAACAAAAGACATAAATGAATAACTTCACGTGCATGACACTGATCAATCATTTTTTTGGCATCAAACAATACCAAGTTGGAAAATATGAATAAAAAAGTGCACATATTGTGTGACAACCCAACCAGCTAACTGACCCAACAACCATGTTAGTTGGTAGACCTCCCAAAAAAGTCACCCATCTTGGACTGCTTCCAACTGAGCACGCTTAACTTCGGAGTTCTTTTTCTGCTCGAGCTTCGAAAATGACTAGTCCGAGTTGTTGGTAGTCTATTGATTTAGTCCATTTAACATATTCTTATGTGGGTGTTGGAACGCGGATTTTTCTCTTTCTCTTTTTTCATTTTATTTTTTCTAAATGAATTTCGCCCCGGAGGGTTCCTGTTCATTGTTCTTTTTCACTTTCTTTTGCGGGCGTGCCAGACTGTTTGCGAGAAACAGACAAAGATTTATTTTACGAGGGGTATTGGGTGCGAACCCTGATACCCTCGAATTTCATTTCATTTATTTTCCGCGTGCGCTCGCGTTCAGGGCGATTGGAGTGGTCGTGTACTGGACCGTTCCCCACCGACCGAAGTCGATGTTTCATTTACATCGAGTGTAACACTCGAATACCTTCGAATGCGTAATGTTTATTAAAAGACCGTATGCCGAAATTTAAAGAAGAAAAGACAGATGACAAGTAAATTTCCACAATTTTATTTCAAGCATGCTCATGTCATTTATGCTTATGACATTTACATTTATGCCTTCAATGGGGCTTTATACCTCCACTGGGCGATTACAAGGATTTCGTGTACATGAGTGTCGACGACGAGGTGTTTGTGCCTCCGTCGGACGTTTACATAGCAATGGCTACGTTCGTGTTACCAATGGGGTGTTTGTGCCTCCACGGGGTAACATGTCTCTACGTATGTCTTTTGTGACACCGGAGGACTTAGACATGGGCCTCGACGTATGTCGTTTTATGACACCGGAGGACTTGGGCATGCGCCTCGACGTATGTCGTTTTATGACACCGGAGGACTTGGGCATGCGCCTCGACGTGCGTCGTTTTATGACACCGGAGGACTTAAACATGGCCAACGGGGGTCTTGTAACAACCTGTGGCGTCTCTATGCGGGCGAGCGTAGGAAGGCCCGGCCACGGAGACAAAGCACCAACGGGTGTCGAAGACCTTCCCCGACACGTGCGGCCTATGTAAGCTCACGCACGGACCAGCCGGAGTGTTCGCAGGGGTGTTTCTGGGGCCGAATGGCTTGCTCCAGTCCCTTTTGGCCGAAAGAATGGCGTCCGAGGAGCGCTTTCAAATGGGGGTATGCCTCCCTATTTATAGGGCCTCGGAGGATCGAACCGGCGGGGGTGCGCAGCCCGGCGGGGGTGCGCGGGCGCAGGCCACGAGGCAGCACGAGCGTCGAGGCAGTGCGGCAGAGAGGCAGCGACCGGCGGGGGTGCATCCCCGCAGACCGGCGGGGGTGCGCGCGTCAGGCTGGCGGGGATGCGGCCTGGCGGGGGTGCATCCCCGCAGACCGGCGGGGGGCGCACACCCCACCGAACCGGCGGGGGTGCGACCCCCTGCCGAACCGGCGGGGGTGCCACCCCCTGCCGAACCGGCGGGGGTGTGCACCCCGCCTAACCGGCGGGGGTGCCACCCCTGCCGAACCGGCGGGGGTGTGCACCCCGCCTAACCGGCGGGGTGCGCACCCCGCCGAACCGGCGGGGGTGCCACCGCCTGGCCCCCCCCTTTATAAATAGGGGTGGGCCTCCACCTCCTTGGCCACTTCCTCCGCTTCTTCTCGGGAGAGAGCTCCGCGGGCCTCCCGTTTTCTGGTTTGTTGGTCGTCGGCAGTGCCGTGCTCGTGCATACGTGCACCGCTCGTGCTTCTTCGGCCATCTCACGTGCGTTTGTCCCCGTTTTCTAGAGGCACGTGCATTCGACTTCCCGGAACTCTTCGGCTTCGGGCGCGGCTTCGAACCTCATCTCGGAGGCGGGTTTTCTATCACCCGGAGTACGTGCTCTTTGCCGTCTGTAGACTTCTCGGGGCATCTCGCTTCCGGGTCGCCCAGGATTGCCGCGAGTACTCGGACTCGTTTGTTTCCGACGTCCGCGGGGGGAGAGGTCGGGAGTTTGCTCCCGGTTCCCCCAGGGCGTATTTGTCGCCCGGGGTTTGTTTAAGCCCCGATTTTTTTCGGGTTCAACAGTGGGGTGTTACAATCTACCTCTCTTATATAAGCGACGTCTTCGTCGCTGAGCACATATAGCACATAGTCAAACCCCTAGGCAGTCAGGACTCTAGAGGTGGCCCCCACAAGCTCAAGAGATGGCTTCCATTATGTAGCATTTTCCGTCATTATGGCCTCAAGAGGTGGCTCCCATATTGTAGCACTTTGCCCTGTGTGGCACTTAGCTCTCGCACTTCCGACTGAGAAAGGCTCTGATACCATTTGCGACGGCCCAATCAGCTAACTGGCCCAACAACCATGCTAGTTGATAGACTTCCCAGAAAGGTCACCCATCCTGGGACTACTCCCAACTGAGCATGCTTAACTTCGGAGTTATTTTCCTATTCGAACTCCGAAAATGACTAGTCCGAGTTGTTGGAAGTCTACTGATTTAGTCCATTTAACATATTCTTATATGGGGTGTTACATGTTGGCACCTAAGAATTAAGACATCCATCCACATTTTCATTGCAAAATTGATCTACAACCACAAAATTAAATCCAACAGATGCCTCTGATTGCGATTATAACAATCAAAGATTTTCCTACCATAACTCTTGTTGGATTATTGAACAACGTTTTTGCATTGTTTATGGAAAGTATTTTACACCAAATAAGGTAGTGTATTTATTCCATCACATAAACCATTCATATTGCCCATACAGAGCTATCAAGGTGCAACTTCACTAGAATGTAGATTGACTATATCACACTTGCACAGCTGACCAATAATCTCACTTGCTGACAGAAACTCCAGCTGTCAAATATGAAATATAGACCAAGATTACCTGGTTCTAAGGTGGAATTAACGAAAGGATGCCAGAAAACCAATATTCTCTCAAACTAGGTGATCAAGCTGTTTGCATAAGTTTTAAGAATTGCTTCTTTCCTCATTAATCTATTACAAGAAACTGCAAGAACACCAAAAATCATACTTAAGAGACAAAGAAGATCGACTCTCTTGTTGCCTATAAAAGGAAAGGCAGTTATTTAATGAGGCTGTACTCTTTTATGAATTATCCAACATGCTTATGAATACAACCTTTTAGAGATGGAACATGATCATCAGATGATTAAACTCCCTTTTTTATTTTTTTCCCTCCCCTGTAGCTTTGTTCATTGCAGAGGTAAACTTATCTACTTTGTATACATCCACAAATTCGCAAAAAACTATAGAGGTAAGCATTTTATTGATTGCATGTAGACAGGTATTATAAAAATATAATAGATGTGTGTGCTTATAAATTTGAGTATCTAGACACATTCCATTCAAAGCCAAATTCCCAAAAAATGTTTACTGAAATCCAGTTATTGCACAAACCATTTTCTTAGACGCTTGCTCCTTTCAGCAGCAGTAAGTTTGCTCCAAGCTGCAAAAAAGGTGAACACATAATCACTAAGTTGCAAAAATATCATCAAATATCACATTTTAAGAACCTTCACTTGCTTTGAATGATACTAATCCCAAACGATGATCATGGTTTAAGGCAGCCATGAGAACCAAAACTTTACAAGGCCGTCAATGTAAGCCTCATATAAAATCAATAAACCATGGCAAAATCACCCAAGTAGTAGAGATTCTAGAGAATGTGTGGGACATAAAAAATTATGTGATTAATATAAATCCTTATCCATTAAGATGGCTTCTCACAAAGATAGAATTCAAATTTTCATTTCTGAAACAGAAGATGTGAGATGATAAACATCAGTTGGGTGATGAAACCACATAGACAAATGTCAGTTTGAACTAAAGGAAAGAAACTTGTGAGTCCTGCAAATCAGACAGCTCTGTGGAAAATCGCATGATAAGTGATGATCAAACAAACTAAAACTGGCCTTAATAACATAAAGTTAAATGAGCCCATAATTTATAAAGGTCTTATTGCATTTTAGCTTCCATACAATCAAATGTATTATATGCTGATGTTATTGCATCAGCCGTTTCCCTCCTGCCCATGCATGGCACACTTGTGATCACATCACCAGTTGCAGGATTTTGCACCTGCAAGAAGAAGAGCTTAAACAAGTCAAGAATCTACATATTTCTCAACTTATACTGTTTTCTCTTTCATTTTATCAAATTTCTTATAAGCAACAACATGGATCTTGAAAGTGAGGAATGCATAAAATCCAAAAGTCAGCATCAATGAATTACTGTCTAGGAGTTAGAAATAAAATCCAGGGAATGCAGATAGAAGAGAGTTGAATGTTGTAGTCCATTTGCCAGGTGTAAACATCAAAGACTATGTTGACATTTTTATAAGCATTAAACTGCAGGTGAAACATTGCTTGTTGAAAGCCATACAATCTCTTATCATCCAGATACTCTTCATTCCCCCACAAAAGTCTATTCCTATGATTTGGACACAAATACTGGAGTCAGTTGCAATAGAGACATGCATGTGGGACATGCCAAAAGAATTAGAGTCAAGAAACAAGGCCATGGAGGGCAGTATAGACAAGGACGCCATACAGTCTTCAATAGCATGTAGATAATGAGGGCAACTGAAATCTCTAACATAAAAAAAGATGCAAAAATGTTTATCAAATTAGTGAACCTTGAATATTCAGAAGACTAACTTGAAAACAATTGTTTTAGAATTAAGTTTTGTAATTTCTCCCAGATTCCTGCCTCATCCAGGTGTAGAAGAAAACTCTCATACAAATAAAGTCCACTAGATGGTAGGTCTATTAGTATTTTCCTTTCCACAGGAAAAATTGCAGGTCCTAATTGTACATGGGTATCAATTAAACAGGCTGGCCCAAAGGTCAGATTCACTTTAAGCCTGGCAAAAAAAAGAGGCCCATATTTTAAAAACGACCAAGTACTATGTGCCCCACTACATAATTTGCACCAAGTTTAACAGGGAACCAAGGGCCAATTCTTACATATATATTCAGAAAGAATACATCATTATGACTATAGATATTTGACTTCTATATGTTCCTTATGCGATTGGGGCATTCTACGAGATTGTCCAAGACTATGTTGCTACTTGCTAGGTTGACAAAGCTTCCTCAATCCTGTCCCAGTTTAGACCAGCTCATCGCACCCACCATAGCTGTCTTCATCTCTATACCCTTTTTCCCTTACTGAGAGGAGAACCGACACCAAAATGAGCTCTAGGATGCAAAAAACATTTGGCTATCTGGTTACTTGATAATTTCCCGATGCCTTTGTATGGTACTTATTTTAATGAGTATGAAGATTATGAAATTTTCAAACTAATTTAAATCAATGGACAGTTCCAACTACGTTTAGTTACCAAAAGGAGTTCCAGGACAATAAAAGAGGAAAAGCCCATACTATATTAAAAAGGAAACAAAAGCAAACATCGGATAGAAATCACCGTCAGCCTCCCGCTTAACCAAAATCATCAAGCCAACTTCTGACGACGCACGTCACACTCTAAGAACCCACATGCGTTCTTAAGAGAAGAAAAGAAGAAAAAGGAAAAAGTAACAAACAGAAGCGAGGAACCTGAATGGTCTTCCCATCGTATGCGTCCGTCCATTTCCCTCCTATGAGCCCCTGCGACCTCAGCAGTCCCGACTGCCTTATCCTAGTCGTTGCAGCATGAGGCTCAACACTCATCTGCCCAGAATTCAACCCCAAAAAGGAGAACTATTAGCCTCAGAAACCAACATTTTAAGAAATAGGAACGGGAAATGTTCAGCAGTAGCAGGTAAGCCAGTCGTGATGGCAAGGGGACGGTGCTTCCTCAACATATCCTTCTGCAGTCGCAGGGTTTATCAAAAAGCTTGCATCATTAGAAAGACTAGCCTTGCGGCGAGGCGAGCAAGGCGAGGGAGAGTAGTTGCCGAAGCTCCGCAGACGCAGAGCCCTACGACACATCGCCATCTCTGAAACTTTCTTCGTGCTCAGCCTTCGCCGAAGAAGCTCTTCCTTTCCCCCGCCCCTGCGATGCTCGAGAGTCTAGACTACACTGATGGAACCGCCATTTCCTTGCCTCAAGGGGAAAAAAAAGGGTTAAGGCGGTCTAGAACGATGGCGGAAAACGATCCGACCGGTCTCCGTCGAACCGCACAACGTTCACGGGGTTGATCGCGATTTACGAGGAGATGATTTTTGTTTGGGTTTTATATATATATAATATATATATACAAACATCCTTATTTGTATATATATCTTTAATCTATATTAATTGTCTGAAATATTTTAATCTACTGTAATAATTGTAGTTATACTCTTTACAGGACTATAAGTATAAAAAATTAAAAAACTATTGCACATATACCCCTATAAGAGTATAGCTGCAACTATTATGACAAATCAGAAGTATTTCAGACAATTGATGTAGATCACCACTGACCAAACCGCACCGTCGAGTCATCTCAATGGGGTGACCCCGGCAGGCCTTTTTTTTCCCTTCCCCTCTCACATACGATGCATCTAAGTTATCTAAATAGTGTTTAATTGAGATAAAATTTTAAACATAAGTTAATTAAGAGATCATATAAGTTATAGTAATTTTATTTAAATTTTTTAAATTACTTTTTGTCAAGTAAAATTTATCTCAAAAATCATTAGATCGACTTAATCTCAACATCCAAGGAATCTGAATGGTGTCTAATTGAGATAACAATTCAAATATAAACTAATTAAGAGATGATACAAATTATAGTAATTTTAATAATTTTTAAATTATTTTTTTCAAGTAAAAATTATCTCAAGAACTATTAGGTCGACTTAATCTCAATATTTATGCATCAATAATTTCTGATATTTATATTTTTAGAATCAATATATTTTTCTGGTAATTATGATGACTTCAAATTTTACTTTATTTTCAAGACCGGATTTCGTCCTGTCGAAGTGCGCACAAGTAAAAATAGTACAAGAATTATATTAATAATATAAAAATATTTTAAAATTAAAAATAATTATATTTTATATAAGTGGTCATGTCTTACGTATAATTTACTATCTCTTTTAATTTTTTAGTATCATATTAATATTTTATTATAAATTTAAGACGTTATAATTTTGTTTCTGTTTTCAGATTTTTAGTGTTGTTCTAATGGAATACATTGGTCATATCAAGCAAAGACTAGATCACCCTCGTTCAGGCTATAGAGATTCCGCACTCACTGTTGGTTTGGATCGCTATATGAGAAAGAAAGCCGAGAATAATCTATTGTATCTTTAAGCATAGACATTCATTTGATGTGATTCCAGTTGGAGTTTGTAGAGAAAGTCGTGGGAAACAACTTTCATGAAAAAGCCTCGAAGAGATACCTTGTTTGGGATGTGGAAGGCATAATAATCTCATATATACAAATCATGATACGAGAGAGAATGTGAAGAATAATCTAGTATAACTTTGGGCACATGCCACCAATCGAGGTGATTCCACTTCGAAGACGAAGCTGATGAAGAGTAGAATAACTTTGATGAAGACCTCGTGAGCACATCAGCCCTTTTTCAAATTGTAGAAGGCGTGATATCTCTGATAGTTTTGGAGGATATGAGGTAGAAATGGGATAGAGAAAGGGTGCAGCGTTGAGAATGGTTTTTCCTCTGATTTTGGGGCGATGGGGCTTGGTGAGCAGAGCCTCCAGGAGTCTCTTCACGTGGTGGTAGTATTCTCCTATCCTATAGAGTCTTAAGATGTGTTTAAGAGAGAGATAGAGAGTCCAATCTCGAGTTAGAGAGAGAATCCATACATGAGTTAGCCTTCACCTATCAAATAAGTTTTTTTTTCCACTGTATCTCAACGGTACGGTATGGTACCACTGAGAATACAGCACGATCGATCTGAACAGTACAGGGAACCATGATGTAGATCAGAGATATATATATGTAAAAATCTCTTTTTTGTTTCATGAAATTATTGCTATGTCCCTAATATTTATAAATAACATTTGTGTCCCTTCCTTTCCTAACTTAAGCACCTTAAAACATAAAGAAATATTTTTATAAGATCATTTTACAAAGGTTAATGTGGATTGGAAAATTTTAATTCTATTGGCTAAGATACTCGCTTCCACTTTTTCTATGAGTTAATGAGATATTAAGATTACATTCGTACAATTCACATTAGAAAATAGTTTTGTAATAAATATTTCTCTAAAAAATAATCCATATATACATGTTACAATCCAATCTTTTAAGGGGTATATTGACTCGTTCGTAGAGTGTGGAAGCATATGTAAGAGATTTTTGCATATTAATCCCTACAAATTTAGTTAATTATATATTAGTCCCTCTAATTTGACTATTACCTTATTAATCCCTCGAAACATAGTCGTTAGACATATTAGCCCCTACCGTCTCTTCCACCTGACGAACCTAAACCTAACATTGGTTAAGTTAACTAGTATTTGGGAAATGACCTAAATAACTTAGGTTTAGTTGCCTTTGAGCGACCTCTTCCCCTCCTTCTCCCTCTGCGACTGCAACCGTCGATGGAGCTTTGGACCTAGGGCGAGGAGGGATAACGTTTGCAACTGGCATCTTCAAGTCTGACGACTACAACCAGAAAGAGGACGGATGGCAACGACGAAGGAGAGTGGAGGTGATACAAGCATTGGACCATGGCTGAGGAGGGTTGGCAACCAGAATTGTCAATTGCGAATCTGGCGTATGCAATCGAGAAGAGGCACGACGGCCACCACGAAGGAGAGTGGAGATAATGCCACTTTGTCGAGCAATCGGCCAGAAGAGTGGACATAATCCTACGTTGTGAAGGGGGATTGGTGGTCTAGGTAAGTTTGTATGGCTATGGTTTCAGTTTCACAGTGTGTCATAAGATTATTAATTTCTCATCCTCTAAAGATTGTGTTACTTCCATATAATCTTTGATCGTGAAACATGTTGAAGCCATCCTTCAGATTGACTTACTAGGTTTTGGAAAAATTAAAAATCTGGGAGGAAAGTGTATGATTTAGGGCAAAGTAGGATAGTTGTTGGATTTCTATATTACTACACTAGGTGTATACTAATAGAGGATCTGTCACATATATCTGAGTGGGCAAGTAGTCATTGTCTAGAATTTCATTATGAAGTGCCCAATAGCGGTCCTGTTCTATGTGAGGAAATCATCTCAAGTTCTCAATTGTACGAGGTGATGCTAACCTAGTTGCCATGGCAGAATATGACCATATATGTTAGCATAGTGGAATCCCTGCCAATAGATTCTCGGCCAAGGTATAATTGTGGTGCTTAGACCCATGCCCCCACAGTTGTAGATGTTATTGATGATGATGAGAATGTTGTGGATGTTCAGGATGATGTTGATAAGGATTATGAGATTTGTGGGAACATGATGCAATCTCAGTCAAATGATAGTGACTCAGATTATGTATAATTTCAAGATGAGTATAATGATAGTGAGGAGGCAATGCTTGATTCAGAGGAGGATGTTGCTAGCTCTAATGAGATACATGCCGAGGATAGTTACCATTCAAGGCCATCTACCTCAGACTCAGGGAGATGGACCCATCTCTGATGATCATGGGGAATTACTAGATGTTGACGAGGAGATCCCAAATATATTAGTTGGTTATGTCTTTGCAAACAGCAATGAATACATGATTGCTCTACAACAATATACCATAAAGCATTAGTTTGAATTTAAGCAGGTGAAGAATGATAACCAGAGGATTACTATTGTTTGTGCAAATGTTAGTTGCCATTGGAGAGTGCATGCCTTCAGACTCCATGATGGTGTTATCTTTGTAGTGAAGACAATGCAAGAGGAGCATACATGTTCGGCCACCTCAAGGTTGGATGGTAGGATGGCATCAAATACATGGATCTCATAAAGGGTGAAGGAAGTAGTCAAACAGAATCCTGACATACCCCCTGAAAAATTGCAAATTGATTTGTTGAAGAGGTACAATATTTCTATACCTTATCATCGCATATGGCATGCACAATATTTAGCAAGGGAGAAGATATTTGGAAAAGTTGAAGAAACATATAAATATCTTCCTCAACTACTGAATGAGTTAAAGCATAGTGACCCCACTTCAGTTCTTGTGTACAAGGTAGGATTGGATGGTTGTGTTGCCCAGCTAGCAAGCCCAGAGAGGGGGGGGGGGGTGAATGGGATTCTTTAAAATTCAATTATCTAAACTTGTGCACAAAAATGTTTAACACAACACACTACAATTGATTGTTAGCGTTAGTAAAAGGATAAATAACAACCACAAAATAGACAGGCACACAACACACATGTTTATCCTAGTTCAGACCTCCTCTCCGCAGGAGTCCTACGTCCAGTCCCTGAGCAACAACTCAGGATTCCACTACTCAAGGGTATAGTCCCCCTCAAGGACACTTACACACCCAGCCGCAGCTGGTCTTCTCTTCACAACCCGAAGAGGAAAAACACCACCTTGGAACACCCAGGTCTTCCTTCAATACGAAGGGAACAACACGAAGATGTGTTCGAGGGAAGACAAGCCCCTAGATCAAGCTAATAGAACAATGCTTGATCTGAAGCAAGAATTGAGAGGAAGAGATCTACAATAATGAACTCTCTCAGTACACAAACGCTCTCTCTCTAAGATCTACTCTGGACACAGAGAGCTAAGAGCTTGAATGATGGAGTGAGGCTTCGCTCTTTCTGATGATCGTCAAATTCTCTGATGAGGGCTTGTAAAGAATTCAAATTTCTTGTTCTACGCTGGAGTCATCAGTCTTCAATATATATCTTCTTTTTGAAAACTAGACATTGAAGTATATGTTGTCTCTAAGCTCTGGTATACGTTAGACTGTAGAGCTTCTTGTCAATAGATCTTTACGTTTTATGCATGCAAGGAGAAGATCTTTCTTGATATCCTTTAGCTTCTTATTGTCCAACGTTGTAGTGTGCGATCCTGTCAAAGACCTACACACAATAAATGCTAAACAGTAGACATCTATTGGCTTGTCAGTCAACGTTAGAAGCTAAGCAATAAGACTACACACTAAAATGGAAATGTCATTCTGTCTTACGATAAAGTGCTTTTCCATAGAAGCATTAGACTAGAAGATACTCAGATATATTTCGTACAGAGAAGTGTACAGACGTATTAAATGCATGAATATTGGTGCATAAAGACTTTGACTTTCAAAATATTTGAAGATATATCAAGTCGTTATGATACATGAAACCGATGTGAGTATTGTGGACGGCTCGTTTCCTCGCTGTCCCCGGCCGATCTCCGGACCTCCCGGGAGCTCGCGGACGTCGCCAGACTCTCGTTGGCGATAAAGGGGTCGCTGGTTGGCTTCGTTGACCCTCCGGTTGACTGAGTTGACTAGAGGGAGAACCAAGAAAACAAGCAAAATGGAAGGGAGTATGTGATCGCCAGGGCCTTACCTGTGCCCAAGGAGTGGTATGGTCGCCCCGGTGTGGTCGCCTCGCACAGCGGATGGAGACGGGCCTTCAACTTCTCCTCCTTCGGCCGGCCAAAGGAGAAGAGATCCGCGGTCTTCTACAGATCGTTCCTGCCACAGAAAAGACTCTATTAGAATCTAAGAAGTGCGGTAAATGCTCAAAACGAAATGTGAAAAGCCCAAAAGGAGAGTCCCGTACCGGTTGCGGACTTGAGAAGAGGGGTGGCCAAATGTTATGACCACCCTTCTTCCCTCCGTTTTTGGTTGGGAAACCCCTTTCTAGGTGTGTAGGGAGGTGACCTACGTGCCTAGAGTGAGTGGGAAAATGTGTGTAGTATGCAAAAGTGCTAAAGAGTAAAAGAGAAAGAGAGAGGGAAGGAGGGAGAAGATCCTCGTTCGCAGGCGATGTAGCTCCTTGTAGGGCTCCTCCAATTCGGGAAGAAGCCTCCTAGACGTCCCAACTTGTGAGAGGAAGAAGAGGATGACTTGATGTAGCTTGGGTGCAACTTTCTCTCTCCTTCTTCAAAGGGACAACATGTGGACGTCCAGCCTCCCTCCCCTTTGCTTAGAGGGCTCTAGGGGTGTTAAATAGGCAGTTAGCTCGAGCTCAGCTGCCTTGGATGCTCAAGTGTGAAGAAACACACTTGTACACATGGCAATCCAAGTCTAAAGGCTCCAAGCAATGGGGAGAGGCCACATAGGATTTTTACTGGGTCAAGGGGGTGCCAAGGTGGCCCATATGCCCGTTAGGAACGGTCCCATGCGGTGCATGGCGAGAGAAAGGCGCTAGTGGGCTATATTCTCGGGGTAGTTGCGCAGACCAGGTAAACGAGATTGGCGTCAAACGATCCTGCCGTCAACCCCATGCAGACGTCCATGGATGTGGACGTCAGGATGGGGCAACGTCAAGGGGGATTGCCGCCAACAAGTAGTCGGCGGCCATCGATGCTGCCGTCTACATGGCATCCGAGGCAAGTCAACAAACGGTCAAACGAGGCTTAATGGGCCAAAAGAGCCTTGCGGGAGATGGGCCAAATCTCTCGTCTACAAATGCCCCTCCGAGACATTCGGTCTTGCAAGGGAGCAGAGCAGACTGAATGGTTGGTGTCTCGGTAAACATAGGACACAGAGATTTAATGAGGGATCATCTCCGAGGATAGGAATTCTAGCGAACCAAACGAAAGAGTCAGGCTAGAAACAGATGACGTATCGTCTGAGAGACAAAATAGGGGTAAGAAAAGGGTGATCTACCCGTGTAACTACAACTGCGACCCAATGGCAGGGTCCCTGGTGTGGCCGTATCGGACTTTGACTAGTTTCCGGCGTGTCTGAGTCAAAGGAGTTGTAATATGACAGTTGAATCAGGAGGGTCTCATAACCGGAGCTCGTGGGCTCGCTGGCCTAATCAGGACGTCGGTCCCAAATTTAGGAGGTCATGGAGAGAAGGAGTTGGTTGATCTCTCAAAGGATTATCAAAAGATTCTAACTGGAATCACATGCTTGGAAAGCCTAAAGTCCGGAATTAAGCTCACGACTGGCGAAGGCTCAAATGAACTCAACAAGGCTGGAATGATTATTTGTGATATGCACGGTGGGACAAGTGGAGAATGGTGGCAACAAAGACCCGATATCAACTTGGATATTCATGAAGGGTGGACCTGGTAGGCTACCTGAGCTGGGGAGCCATGGAGCAATCATATGATCGAGGAAAATCACCATTTTTTTTAGTGTTAGTAAGAGAATGTTAGCAGTGAAGATGCATGCTGGTGTGGGTTGCCTATCTAAAATGTAAGTTAGCACCAGAGGAAAATTCTAAAGGCCATACGAATATCTGAGAGATTGCAAACCCATCATGGTTTTTGATAAAGGGGAACTCAAGGTTCACGGTCGCCAAGTTATTCGCCTCTGGTGGGGTCCTATGTTAGACATACCTGTAACGCTCAAGGTCGCATGAGCGTTCCGAATTTTTGAAGCGCAGCTTATGCTTAAGATATCTGCAAAACAATTTGAAGCACAAGATAAAGGACAATGGCCATATAAAGAATAAGACATTGAAAGTATCCGAGGAGTAAACGTCCACATCGATGGCCGCCAGGAACAGGTTAACATCCACTTATGTTGCCGCTAACCTACCACTGACGTCCACCGATCTGGACGTCGACCTGACAGCGGATCAGGCCGAAAATATAGGTGATGGGAGTCTATGAGGACTCTACCATCTCCTACCTCCGTCTCTCCCTGCTCCTGCTGAGAACCAGAGAGCTGAGAGACGAAGAAGCACAACAAGATGGCTCCTCTTCGACCGGACGATCCACAGGCGCGAACCCTGGAGTTCTGAGTGAAGTTCCGGGACACCTGAGCACGCGTCTGGCCAACGGGGAGGTAAGCAATGATCGTTTCTGTTTCTTCCTGGGCTGAAAACGCCCCAAACCTTGCTCTTACAACAACCCACCTTCATGCAGGAAATCCCTGCCTTCCCGAGCCAAGGCCAGGTATGGGCCTTTTCCTGGCTTGTGAACCTGGTAAACGCCCTCACTTTGGACATGCGAAGCTTCATCGAGATGTGGAATCTGAACTTTATGGTGGTGTTGGCGAAAAACATGAAGGACATGTGGTGGGGATTTGACGCCCTGGGGGCGTTGGTGGAGAGATGGCACCCGCACACACATACTTTTGTGTTCCAGGGCTTTGAAGCAAGCGTGCTGCTGGAGGAGGTGGAACTGTTTCTGGGATGGGGGCGATGCTTGGAATATGATGCAGCGACTCCTCTCCTCCCGTGGGAAGAGATCCTCGCAGACATTGTACGAGACAAGAAGGAAGTGCTGCGGATGACAAACAAACATGGGATCTTCTTGGACCGACTGGCCTGGTGGCTGATCCAGCATGCTAGGGAGATTGGCGGAGAGAGGGCGACGCGAGGACTGACGCTGTGCCTGGCCGGGGTATTCTTGTTCCCCACGAGTGGCGATTTCATCCTCTACGAGCACGTTGGAGCTCTTTCTCTGCTGTGGCGCGGGCAGTCACTTGCCCCTGCAGTGCTGGCTCATCTGTATAGTTCGCTCACCACAATGAGCCTAGGCGGACGCACCTGCGGGAGTTTGTTTCTGCTCCAGGTATGGATGGAAGCTCATTTAAAATTTGATTTTGCTGACAGTCAACCTACCCCCTCCAGAATCTTCCTTCGGAGTTCGGTATACTGTAGCAGGGCATGGTATGAGCCGGAAGATGAGATCAAGTGTGTGACAGCACACTTGAAGAGCAGAGATGCCTGGAGGGATCATTTGGCATACTTGGTATTGGATGACTTCATTCCAAGGCCACTCTTCATGAGGACCATTGCGTTCAGAGCTCGGACCAGGAAGACAGGGACTTGTTGCTGATTGGAGCAGGTCAGATGGTGGTGTATCAACCACATCGGTGCCATTGTCAGCTTGGGATTCCACGAGGAATTCCAACTTCATCCAGTTGCACTGATATGATAGTCACCGGACGAAATGAGAAATTGGTGAAGAAGGCTATGAAGACTTGGAAGAAGTACACAGTGAGTAAGAAGGTGGGACTGGCAGTGCAGGAAACTCCGGAAGACATATGGCAGTATGAAGATTTTACTGACACCATTTGCCCCATTTCTTGTGATTTCTTTATGTCCCGCAGGGCAAATGATGTACTTTCCTGAAAGTGTAACACAAATTAGATGAATAAAAGTGGGTTGCATTTGTGTTGAATTGGCTTGAATTGCTTGACTTGTGGAATGTGTGGAATATGTGTACATGAATGGCCTCAAAAGGTTCAAAGGTGTGTGCTGTGAGGACTGAGTGCGGAGGGATTGGCGTCCAGATCGATGGCCGTTAACCACTTGTTAACGTCCAGGTGCTGGTCGCCAGCCATTGAGTCAGATGGGTAGACATCCACACCAATGGCCGTCGATTTTAAACTAGACGTCCCGACCTGGCCGTTTACCAAACTTCGAGGTCTGACATTGAAGAGACATTGACGTCCACACCATGGCCGTTGACGGTACGTCAGCGGCCAGGACTTGACGCCAGGAAAAGGTAAACGGCCTGACCTTGACGTTAAACCAGAAAACTGCCTTTTTTTGAACCGACGCCTTCCCCCGGGCGCCACTTCACCTTCTCCAAGCGCCGGAACCCCCCCCCCCCCCCCCTTTTGATCTTCTTTCTTTCTTTCTACTTCTTCATTCACTCTTCTTCCAACTTCTTCTCAACAGATTCGGATGATGACGAGGGTGAAACGCCAAATGCTTAGAGGGCGCCGCGAACCGGAGGAGGAGGAGGCGGACTCGGCGACGAGTGGAGAGGGTAGCATGGCGGAGGAAGAAGAAGAGGAGGCGGTGGGCGATGCACCAGAGGGGGAGGAGACCGCCGGAGACGACAGAGGAGGGGACGAGACGGAGGCGGATGTACCCCGTCGGCCCAAGGTAGGCTCCTAGATTCTCAGAACTCTGTGGAATGTATGTTTGTAGAATGTGAAAAAGGAGGGAAAACAGGGGAGATGCCGTTGGTTGAGACAGGAACTTGACGTCCACATCGGTGGACGTCGAGCTCCTTTCAACGTCCACCCTTTGTCGTTAAGGTGAACTTGATGGCAAAGGGTGGACGCCGACATAGGAACTTGACGGCCTAAACCTTGACGCTGATTGTAGTACACGGCCACTCTCTTGCCGTCAACTTATACTTAACGGCAATCGATGCTGACGTCAACTTTTCTGTGCTTTCTGCAGGGCAAGGGCCGAATGAGGAGCAGGGTTACCTGGGACCTATGCTGGGCGTGGTTCCGGGCATTGCCAGAGGCCCAGCAGACGAGGATTGCCCGGATGGGGCTTGGGCATTTACTGACGGTACGCCCATTTCATTTAGATGTCCCTTACTTAGAGGCGTTGAGGGAGAGATGGGAGGAGGACTGCAAGGCATTCATCATGCCTTGGGGTCACATGATACCCACATTAGAGGATGTGGCGTATCTGACGGGGTTACCGGTTCAGGGAGAACCGGTAGTAGGGTTGGAGAGGAGGGACTACTACGATGACATCGTAGAGTTGCTAGGGCTAGAGTTCGTCGCTGGGAGGAGGAGGCCGATCTGGAGCATCCTGCTCGGATCACTCTCGGAGGCAGTGGGGTTGAGAGGGGGGAGGAGAGGACCCCTAGAGACACTGGAGGAGTTCTACAGCAGAGTGCGGGGGGCACTGGACCTGGGAGACCGGAGCGATGAGCGCTGCATCCGGATCTTTGTCACCTACCTCTTCGGGCGACTTCTCTTCGCAACACAGTCCTCGCAGATGAACTGCAAGTTCATCTTGCTGCTGCGGGACTTGGAGCAGGCAAGGCGGTACGCATGGGGCGCCGCAATGCTGGGACACCTCTTCTCACTCCTTCCCAGCAGTTCGCGGCGTTCTCAGAGCACCGGGGGCTTCACCCCCTTTCTTCAGGTACGCAACTTTACTCTTAATGCTCATCATTGAATTTCAAATTGATTAAATTGCCTGACTGACATTCTTTTGGTCGCCTTGCAGATTTGGGGGTACACCCGCTTCCCCATGGGGCGCGGTGTACAGAAGGAGGAGAGTCTGGTCCCCCTCATGGCGAGGTGGGAGGTGGCTCCTGACCCGCGGGTGACAGACCGGCGTGCGGAGGACGTGCGCCTTGCACTAGACCACTACCCTCACGAGCAGGTATGAATTTTCCACTAACTCTTGCATTCTACTTTTCCAATTGCTGCTTTTGAATGGTGCGACTGACCAGTGTTCTTTTCTTTTCTCAGGTGGTTTGGACCCCCTATGTGGGGGGGCGGACGCCTCGCACCCGGCGGTGGTGGCGGGCCGACCCCTCTTCGACCGCCACCTCCTCTTGCTGTGCCTCGGGACGTGTGAGGTGCTATATCTGGAGCTGGTGGTGCGGACCTTGGGATGGCACCAGCCGGCCATCGAGGTGCCTTCCCTCGGGAGAGAGGGACATTCACGCCGGCGGTTCTTTGCTGAGGACCGCGATTGGGGAGCAGATCATGGCAGCACAGTCGCCTACTGGCGCGGGGGCGGTGAGCAGGTGGCACGGCAGACGGACCTCCAAGATAGCTCAGCTTATCTGGAGGACTACCGGGCACGGTACGCCGGACGACTCCGGCTAGACCGGCGAGCGGTAAGTGAAACTTCTAACCTTAAGCCTTGGTTGGTGGATTGCCTTATTTGATTCTAACCTTGAAGTGTGAATGGCAGATGCCGGAGTCACAGGCCGTACGCCTTTTGGAGGGGCGATTGGCCAAGCAGGAGGTGGAGTTGACGAGGCTCCGCACCGAAGTCAGGACACTGGTAAGTAACGTAACTTTGATTATAGATTGAATTGAATTGAATTGAATTGAATTGCTAACCAAAGTTCTGTGAATGCATAAGGAGGAGCTAGCGAGGGTGCGCACGAGTCGTGATGCGGGGGCGAGCTCGTCTGCCCAGCCAGCGAGAGGAGACCTGGCAATTCACCTGCAGGAGGCCCTGGATCGGGCGTAGGCGCGAGTGCAGGAGCTCGAGGTAGAGGTAAGACAGTAGGCTGATTATGCTTTTCAATTACGATTCTGACTTGACTTGACATGACTTGCTCTTTATGTGCAGCGGGAGGGGAGCGGAGTGGCGACTCTCCAGGCGCAGATGGAGACTCTGCGGTTGGAGATGGAGACGGAGGTAAGGCACCTAATGTCCTCCTTCCTGGCATGCGTACATAACTAACACCCTTTGCATTTGATGTACAGCGGCGGACCATGGCGGCTGCCATGGAGGAGCTGAGGGATGACCGGGCTACCATGAGGGGACGCCTGCTCGAGGCCAGGGAGAGAGAGAGAGAGGCTGAGGTAGCTCAGGTGCGGATCACCGCGGATTACGAGATACTGAAGGAACGGGTGCTAAAGAAGCGCCGGGAGCAGCAGCGGCAGGCCCAGCAGGCGACGCCCGCGAGGACCGGATCAGCGTTCGCCTCCCTCGACGACATCGTGTCCCTGGGGGATCCCTCCGTGGTACGAGGAGGGTTGCAGCGGCCCGAGGCGTCGACGGCGTCGAGGCCTCCTCTCCCAGACCGGCGTCGGGAGAGGGAGGAGGAGGAGGTGAGCAGCTCACGTAGGCAGAGGCCTAGTGAGGGGGAGCGGAGAGAGGAGTGAGGAGCGGGGCTCCGGTTGTACTTCCAGGGGTATGCCCCTGTCATGATATGTACATGGACCTGATCATCATAGTGGAATATTGTGGACTTTTGTGAGCTTTTGTGCACTTGAGCATTTTGCTTATGTTCTTTGATTCCTGCATTCCACAACACTTAAAGAGAACAGGTTAGTGTAGATCTGTTTTTAGCCCCTTGCCTACGATGTACCTTTCTTGAGATCTGGTCAAGGGGCTAATTTCTAATCAAAGATAGAAACATAATAAAAATAACTGAAAGGGAAATATGCACATGCATTTTTTTTTTCTAATTTTTTTGGCTTTTTTTTTTTAAAATGAGGGAGAAAATACATGAGAAATTATATACAACGTGAAATATATACATCCAAAGACTCTCTTTTTGTTGTTTTTGCATTTTTGTATTTTTTTTGTATTTTTGGACTCTAAGACACATATTCATCACATGTTGTGGTATAGGGTCTACACGATCTACTTAACCACAGAGGCCAAGAGTAAGGAGGGACGTGCATGAAATCTTTGATGTTGGAAATTGCCCCTAGCCTTCTTGAAGTTCTCCACTACAGGGGGCCTTATACGGTCAAATTTGCCCCTAGAGGGAGAAATGGGAGGAAATGTATAGGAAGTCATGTAAGGATTTAGTTCAGACTACTTTCTGTTTCCAAACCGACATCTCATACTAAAAGGACTTAGTCAACATTGTTTTCAGGGGATTTTTCATTTTATTTCGATTTCAGGGGTGGAGGCACGTACTTTTTGCTACCTCCTTGAGTTGGTCAGCCTTTTTCTGGGTACGTACTTTTTGCTACCCTTTTTTGACCTTTTGGCTCTTCTTTTCCCCCATTGAGGCTTGGTTTAGCATTTTGCCCCTTGTCTTTCTTCTTAATTGCCCCTGTTTTTATGATGACTTTTGCCCTTTAGATGGGAGCGGATGGTCCCCTACTTGTAGTTTGCTCCGCCTCCGGACGTGACCGAGTGGGAAAGAATAGGGGAAACACATTGACCGGATCAGACTGTCCGAGTGTACTTGTGATTTTCCAGCCAAAGGGCAATATCTTAACATCGTGTGGTGTGTGAATAAGCCTTACCTCACTAGTGGCCACGTGGAAAGTAGAGACTTAAACCCCAAACCGTTGACCAGTGATGAATGACTGACCGACTGATTGACTAAGGATAGAATTTCTTGAGGTAGACTGCGTTCCACGGGTGTGTTAACTCGACTCCCTCAGCATCTACCAACCTATAAGCGTTCCCTGAATAAACTTCTTTGACAACGAACGGACCTTCCCAATTTTCTTGCAATTTGCTCCTGGGACCTGGTGCTTTTAAGATTTTACGCTTAAGGACCATCTCACCCACTTCAAACTTTCTCTCAAGAACTCGTTTGGCATAAAAACGTGCAATTCTCTGACGATAGACTTGAGCATGGTCAGCCGCTATCATTCGCCTTTCATCTAAGAGTTCAAGTTGTGCCAACAAGGCTTCCCGACGTTGATCAGGATCAAGTTCGGAATCCAATTGAACTCTAAGCGAAGGGACGAAGATCTCATATGGGAGTATCGCATCCGATCCGTATGTCAAAGCATAGGGGGTTTGCCCCGTAGGAGTGCGGACGGAGGTGCGGTAAGCCCAAAGAGCATCAACTAAGCGATCTGGCCAGTCAGCATTGTTATGAGATCTGCATGTTTTCTTTATGATTTTAATGAGAGTTTTATTAGTAGCTTCAGCTTGTCCATTACCTTGTGGATAATATGGGGATGAATGATGCAAATTAATGCCATATTTACCACACATATCGCGAAGCTCTTGTGAAGTGAATTGCGGTCCGTTGTCGGTGACGATGTCCCGAGGCACGCCGAATCTTGCAAGGATGTTGCGCTTGATGAATTGACGACTGTTGAAGCTTTGAATTCTATGAACGCTTCTGCTTCAGCCCACTTCGTGAAGTATTCCGTGGCGGTCAGAATGAAGGACTTCTTACGGATTTCTCCGGTTCTGTCCGCAAGGGGACCGACCACGTCAAATGCCCACATGGCGAAAGGCCATGGTGCGATGAGAGGGTGAAGAGAAGAGGAAGGAGCATGAATTTTGTCGCCGTGCAATTGACATTTAGCACAGTGACGAACAAAGTGACGACAGTCCTCTTCCATGGTGGGCCAATAATAGTGTCTTAGCAACTTTTGGGCAATTGCTCTACCATTAACATGACCACCACATTCACTAGAGTGAGCGGCTTCAACAACATCTTGAGATTCGACTTCATCGAGGCAACGGAGATAGACCCCGCTGAGAGACTTTTTGTACAGAATGCCACCTATGATCTTGTAACGCTCCGAGACGCAACGAATTGCTCGTCTATCGGCCGAGATGGCATAGTCAGGGAAGGATCCATCTTTGAGAAAGTTTTCGATGTCAAAATACCAGGAATGGCCATCTTCAAGGTCAATTTCTGGCTCTTTGGAAAGCGCATGGACCCGAAGGGATGGAGAAGGACGCACGAGCTGAGAGAACCACAGATCGACATGGGAAGGGACTCTTAACCTCTGGACAGAGACGGTTTCCGAAGACTTTCCCAAAGGAATGGGAATGGAAGATGCGAGGGAGGCGAGTGAATCTGCTAGGATATTTTGGGCCCTAGGAGTGTGAACTAAAGTGAGCTTCCTAAACTGCCGGACTACTTTTCCTACCAACTCTTGGTATGGTTTCAGCTTGGGGTCCCGGGTCTGGTACTTGCTAAGAGATTGCCGGAGTATCAACTGCGAATCTCCAATAATCCTTAACTCCTTGACTCCGAGCAATAATGCCATTTTCAGCCCAACTAAGAGCGCCTCGTACTCAGCCACATTGTTCGTGGCTCAGAAGGTTAACTGATAGGCGTGCGGAATGACTACCCCTTCCGGTGAGAGGAGGACTGCCCCTATCCCACACCCTTTGGAATTAAGAGCCCCATCGAAGTAAAGCACCCACGAAGGTTCACCATCGATAATGGCTCCTAACTCTTCATCGGGAAAGCTTTCATCAACGGGAGAGTATGAAGGTAAGGGGTGGTGGGCCAAATGCTCGGCAATAGCGTGCCCCTTGATCGACTTCTGGTTGACGTAGGTGATATCAAATTGATTGAGGAAACTTTGCCACCTCATCAACCGATCAGTCAGGACAGGCTTCTCAAGTAAGTACCGAATAGGGTCCATACGCGCCAGAAGTTTTACTTCATGAGCCAAGAAATAGTGCTTCAACTTCTGGGCAACCCAGACGACGGCCGCGCACGTTCTTTCCATGGCGGTGTACTTCTTTTCAGCCTCATTGAACAACTTGGATAAATAGTACACCGCTCTCTCCTTCTTCTCGTCATCGTATTGGGCCAAAATCGCTCCAGTTGAATCCTCAGTGGTTGACACATAGAGCAGTAAAGGCCGACCCGGGACCGGAGGAGCGAGAACAGGGGATTAAAAAGATAGCTCTTCAATTCATCAAAGGCCTTCTGACATTTATCGTCCCAATCAAACTTCGCCTCTCCTCTAAGCATCTCGTAGAAGGGCTTACAACGGATTGAATGCTGGGAGATAAATCTCTGAATAAACTGGAGTCTGCCAATTAGCCCTCTGATTTCTCTGATATTCCTAGGAGGAGGCATGTCGATTATTGCTTTGGCCTTGTTAGGATCAATTTCAATTCCCCGCTTGCTAACGATGAACCCAAGCAATTTCCCCGAAGAGACACCAAAGACGCACTTCTTGGGGTTCATCTTAAGATTGTGCTCTCTAGACCTTTGGAGAACTGCCCGGAGGACCTCAGCATGGCCATGTCGAGTCTTTGACTTAACCAAGACATCGTCTACATAGACCTCCATGTGCACATGCATCATGTCATGAAAAATTGCCATCATTGCCCTTTGATAGGTTGCTCCCGCATTCTTCAATCCGAAGGGCATGACGACATAACAGTAAGTCCCCCAGGGCGTTGTGAAAGAGGTTTTCTCCTGGTCTTCCTCCACCAAAAGAATCTGGTTGTACCCAGAGAAACCATCCATAAATGACAACACTTCAAAGCCGGCAGTATTGTCCACTAGGACATCTATGTGTGGGAGAGGGAAATCGTCCTTTGGGCAAGCACGATTAAGGTCACGGAAATCTATACAGATTCTAACCTTACCGTCCTTCTTCATTACAGGGACGATATTAGCTACCCACTGTGGATATAGCACAACCCTAATAAATTTGGCTTTGTGCAACTTGTCAACCTCCTCTTTGATCTTGAGTGCAAGCTTAGGATGTAGCCTTCTCAACTTTTGCTTGACGGCCTTTGCGTCAGCTTTTAGGACCAACCGGTGCTCAACCAAAGAGGTGTCGAGTCCCGGCATGTCCTCGTAAGACCAAGCAAATCCGTCGGAGAATTCTTTAAGAATGGCTACCAAGGCTTCTTCTTCTTCAACACTCAAGTTGGCACTAATCGAAAACTGTCTTCGGGGATTCTTCAGTGCCAAGGTTGACCTCTTTAGTGGGCTCGTCTGCAGCCATGGTTGGCTCGTCGAACCTCTTTGTGCCATCCACATAAGAGCTCACTGGGTCCTCTTCTCCCGACCCAAGATCTCCCAACTCACCCTCCTCATCAAAATCTAACAAATAAACTCCTAAACCGTCATCTACAGAGTCACCTTCCTCAAAGTCAGACTCGACGAGAGCAGGATCCTCAAGAAACTCTGGGACTTGACTTAACTTAGCACATCTCTCAGCCAAGGCCATGACAAAACGGGCAGGGACTTGCCTACCCTTCTCCTTGCGCACACATGGCTGAGAGGAACTAGACTCTCCTAAACCTAGACCCGACTCTAAGATAGAATCTAGACCACTATTTACAGGACCGCTATGTACAAAACTATGTACAGGGAAGTGCCCCTAGAGGGGAAAGAGGAAGAGGGATTTATACATGAAAGCGTCGGCCCCTGGCCGAGCGGAGGAGACTCCAGAGCGGATGGGTGCTCGATGGAGACTTCGTATTCCCATTTTTGAAAATTGGCGTTTGTTTTTGGGAGTCAAGGCCAAGAACCATGAGTTGCTGACTCAAGGTAGCCCCGACTGGCGAGATGAGGGATGGAGAAAAGACAGGGGGAGAAAGAAGGGGATTAGAGGTGGATGGAGGAACTGAATTGCGTGGCGGGCACACAGAAGTAGAGGGAGATGGAGATGATGGTGGTGAAGATGGGGGAGAGGGGAGATCAGACCCAAAGAGTGAGAGGAGGCCAAAATCGTCAGAAATGTCCTCTATTTCTACCACCTCATCCTCTTCTTCTTCATCCTCGCTCTCAGAGCAAGGTATTTCATCTATTAAGGGCTCCCTGGTCCCCAACTGTGTCGGCCCCTGGACAAAATGCTCCTTTAAAGTCCAGGTAAGAGGTTGATAGAGTATAAACGGGTTCGGATGGACAGGGTCTGGGCGGAAACCTAGACCGGCCTTGGCTAACAACCTTCTAATAGCCTGGACACTCTGGACCTCTCCTTGTTCGTCCGCGCCTAACCCGCGGCCATGAGCATAGCCGATATTGGCCATCACTTCCCAACCTTTTCCCGGGGGGCATGGGACATGGGGTTCTTCAGCAGGCTGGGGAGGTTGGCTGAGCTCACAGGGTGAGGGGAAGTCAAAGATTGACATGACTGGTTTCTTCCCCTTATCTGGAATAAAAAGATGCGGCATATGCTCTGTGGTGACCGCATTAAGGGTCTCCAGGATTGGAATGCTCTTGATTTTAATGACCCGTCCATTGAAGGGGAATTTGAAGCATTGGTGGGCGGTGGAAGGGACCCCTAAAGTTTGCTCTAGCCAAGGACGACCGAGGATGGCCTTGTAGGCCAGATCGACGTCAAGAACTAGGAATTTAGTGGACATGGTAACGGGTCCGACTTTCAGCTTGAGAGCAATTTTGCCTTTGGCAACCCTTTTGGAGTTGTCATAGGCAGCGATAGTGGAGCAGATCTTCTCCAGATTCTCCTCCCCTAAACCCAACTTCTTAAGGGTCTTCATCGAACAGACATTGATAGATGCCCCGGTGTCGATAAGAGTGGAGTCCACCGAAACCCCATTGAGGTTGATGGTGAGACAGAGAGGAAGTGAACGACACTCGGGGATGGCGAGATCCTTGTCCGAGAAAGAGATTGAGGGTCCTTGGGTGAGGGAGAGAATGGCGCCGGTGACCCTACTAGGAGGGAGATCATCATTGACCATGATCTTTTGGAGAAACTGGAGGAGAGTGGATTGATGTGATGGCGACCTCCGAATCAATTCTAAAATAGACACCCTCGCGGGCGTCTTATCAAGATGTTGGAGAATATCATATTCGGTGCCGGCCGGGGGTGGAGGCCCATTATCTTCCTCATCTTGGGATGCCGCGGAGGTGGAGGAACAATTCGATTCCTGAGGGTGACATGTACGGCCTCCTGGGACTGAGGATGGATGAGCTGGAGGGGTCTGGTAGATGGCTCACAGGTAGGGGAAGTGAGGATGGTGGGATAGGCATCCTGTGGAGGTCGGATGAGCATTAAGGGTCTTTCCTCTAGGATGGCATCTACCGATGTGGAAGGCTCCTGAGACTCGGAAGTGGGACACAGGTACCATTCTTCGAAACCTTCTACCCCCCACTGTTGCTCTCTCCTCACAACCCGGGGTCCTGAGTATATTATGGTATGCACACTCTCTTGGGTTTTGGAGGAGGAAGGATTGTTGGTTTGGTGGTTGGGGAGAGGGTTACTGAAAATGCCAAGGTCTTTCTTGGTGTACCTAGGCTTGGCTATGGCCACCTTGACGTCATCCCAGTTGATTCTCCCTTGGTCATTCATATCATAGACCCAGTCACGAAAGGTAAAGCAATTGTTGATGAAGTGACCATGGGCCCTATGATATGGGCAGTACTTGGAGGTGTCTACCCTTGGATTGATGTTCTCCCTTTGTGGGGGGAGTTGAATTGCATCGCAGGACATGAGGACGAAGAATACGTCCTCGAGAGTCTCAGGAAGAGGAGGGTAATGCGACCTTTTGGGGCCAGGTCGGGTGTAGCCAGTAGGAGGGGGAACTGCAGAGTAAGACTTGGAGGGATGAGATGGGAATTGGTGAGGGTTGGAAGAAGTAGATGGAGGATTGGAGGATTTGTTCGGAGGCCTCAATGGCTGGCTGCAAGCGTTGACGGACTCATTGACAGTCACCCCCTCGGTGGTAGGTGCCGCGGGAGCCTTACGTCCTTTGGGCTTCCCTTTGAAGAAGTGGGGCAGAGAGGAGTCCTTGATTTGGGTCTGGACCACCCTAGCTCAGTTATAAAGATGTGCGAATGAGGGGAACTCACTCAACATCAATATAGAGCGGAGAGCAGGGGTGGTGTTGGTGACCAACATGGTGATGGCTTGGGACTCCGGAATGGGAATGTCTGCCCTAGACGCCATGGATCTCCACCGATTGGCATATGTGACGAAGTCTTCGTCCGACTTCATTTTTTCTGCCACCAAGTCAGGAAGTGTAGGGACTTGGGTGGCCATATATGAAAATGGGAGATGAATCGCTCGGAGACTATGTCGAAGTTAACGAGGTCCGACGCGGGTAGAGAGGTGAACCACCTCAAAGCTTTCCCTTCTAACGATTGTTGGAAGAGGTGCACTAGAAGAACCCGATCGTATAACCATCGGTGGGAATCCATGGTGAATCCGGCAAGATGGTACTGGGGGTCAGAGGTCCCGTCATACTTGCGGTACTTCGGGGCCTTGAAACCCGGAGGGAAGTATACATTAGGAAGCTTATAGTAACTCTGGAGGGAATGAGGTTTTGAAAGGGACAGTGATTCAGCGAGAAGCTTCCTCACGAGTCCCTCCACCTCCGAACGGGGAACAGATTCGGATTGAATGGGGGGTGTGATTTGAACAGGTGGTGAATGGGTGGAAGGAGGAATGAAAATAGGAGTAGGGAACGGGGCGGGAGTAGGGGAAGGAATGAAGGTAGAGACGGGCACCTGGGGTGAGGTGACCGGCCTAGGAGTGGGCCTAGATGTAGAGGCGTTGAAAGGGGACAGGGATGGAGTGGAAGGAGACACCGCTACCCGGATGGTATGCTTGGAAAGCATAGAAATAATTTCATCGGGCGAATAGCGAGACATGAGTTTAGAAAACTCGGGGTCCTCTTGAGCATTTTGGGCTTGAGTGGGGTTGACCCTCAAGCTGACTTCCTCATTGTCGGCCTGGGAGGATGATTGGACTGATTCCTCGGGCTGAACATCAGTGTTTATCATACCGACAATCTCATTGACATTATCATCATACTCAAATGTCGGTTTATTAACCATGTTGACAGGGTCCAACCAAGTGTCCATTAGCACACAACCTACTGTTTTTGAAATGGTTTAAGTTGAAGTGATTACACTGTTTTAAGTGAGAAATGTGGATTTCTACCAAACAACGTTATCAAACAACGTCCCCAAACTTTTTAAAGATCAAAGATCAAAGTTGTGTGTTTAACTTGACTTGATTAAAAGGGCCGTCCACTCAAATTTGACTTGAATCCCGGTGAGTAGGTGAGCTAGATAGGGAGGGTAAAGGTCCTCCTGCCCCGTACCGTGAGGGAATCCACGGAATTTAGGGACTTACAGAGTTTTCCTTGGAGCCAACCCGATTTACCCGAGAGGGAATCCCTGAGTAAAAGGTCGTAAACCAAGGAAGGGTGATCCTAAAATGTGAGGGGAGGCTAGAAGAGGTGAGAAAAATGACCCCCCAGTGACTGAGGACTGTTAGTAACAAACAGTAAGCAAACAGAAACAAAAAAATCACAACAAAACAATAAAAAACAGGGAAAAGCTTCTGTAAAACTAAACGTCCAAGAGGTGGACGCACAGTTCATCAGCAAAGGATAAACATCATGATCGACTGACGCTAACAGACAATAGACGACAAGAGAGATGGACGCTAAACGTAAATAAACGGCAGGAACGGTTGACGTTTACCTGGATAGACGACAAGATCACTTGCCGTCTACCTGGCCGCAGTAAGACCACAGTGGCAGAAGCTGTCCCACCGTGATTGCCAGAAAAGAGCTGTGGACGGCTCGTTTCCTCTCTGTCCCCGGCCGATCTCCGGACCTCCCGGGAGCTCGCGGACGCCGCCAGACTCTCGTTGGCGATAAAGGGGTCGCTGGTTGGCTTCGTTGACCCTCCGGTTGACTGAGTTGACTAGAGGGAGAACCAAGAAAACAAGCAAAATGGAAGGGAGTATGTGATCGCCAGGGCCTTACCTGTGCCCAAGGAGTGGTATGGTCACCCCGGTGTGGTCGCCTCGCACAGCGGATGGAGACGGGCCTTCAAACTTCTCCTCCTTCGGCCGGCCAAAGGAGAAGAGATCCGCGGTCTTCTACAGATCGTTCCTGCCACAGAAAAGGACTCTATTAGACTCTAAGAAGTGCGGTAAATGCTCAAAACGAAATGTGAAAAGCCCAAAAGGAGAGTCCCGTACCGGTTGCGGACTTGAGAAGAGGGGTGGCCAAATGTTATGACCACCCTTCTTCCCTCCGTTTTTGGTTGGGAAACCCCTTTCTAGGTGTGTAGGGAGGTGACCTACGTGCCTAGAGTGAGTGGGAAAGTGTGTGTAGTATGCAAAAGTGCTAAAGAGTAAAAGAGAAAGAGAGAAGGAAGGAGGGAGAAGATCCTCGTTCGCAGGCGATGTAGCTCCTTGTAGGGCTCCTCCAACTCGGGAAGAAGCCTCCTAGACGTCCCAACTTGTGAGAGGAAGAAGAGGATGACTTGATGTAGCTTGGGTGCAACTTTCTCTCTCCTTCTTCAAAGGGACAGCATGTGGAGGTCCAGCCTCCCTCCCCTTTGCTTAGAGGGCTCTAGGGGGTGTTAAATAGGCAGTGAGCTCGAGCTCAGCTGCCTTGGATGCTCAAGTGTGAAGAAACACATTTGTACACATGGCAATCCAAGTCTAAAGGCTCCAAGCAATGGGGAGAGGCCACATAGGATTTTTACTGGGTCAAGGGGGTGCCAAGGTGGCCCATATGCCCGTTGGGAACGGTCCCATGCGGTGCATGGGTGAGAGAAAGGCGCTAGTGGGCTATATTCTCGGGGTAGTTGCGCAGACCAGGTAAACGAGATTGGCGTCAAACGATCCTGCCGTCAACCCCATGCAGACGTCCATGGATGTGGACGTCAGGATGGGTCAACGTCAAGGGGGATTGCCGCCAATAAGTAGTCGGCGGCCATCGATGCTGCCGTCTACATGGCATCCGAGGCAAGTCAACAAACGGTCAAACAAGGCTTAATGGGCCAAAAGAGCCTTGCGGGAGATGGGCCAAATCTCGCGTCTACAAGTATGACTTACGAAATCGATGTGTGAATGAGTCATTATTTATGTAAGTCGTTATGAAAGTATAAACAAATTGTTATGAACAAGTCGTTATAACCAAATTGTTGTCTTACTTATCGAGTCGATGTAGTGATCAAATTGATGTTTTGTTTTATCGAATCGTTACACAGACCAAGTCGTTGTTGTGACTTATCGAATCGTTACAGCAAGCAAATCGTTGTGTAACTTATCGAGCCGTTATAATGACCAAGTCATTGTTGTAACTTGTCAAATCGATGTAAATACCAAATCGATGTGGAACTTATCGAATCATTATGAAAGACAAATCGTTGTGAGAGCAAACTGTTGTTCTCACTTAACAAATCGTTGTGAGAGCAAATCGTTTTCTCACTTATCAAATCGATGTGAAACAGAATCGTTATGAGAGCAAATCGTTGTTCTCACTTACCAAATCGATGTGCGAGCAAATCGTTGTGCTCACTTAAGAAATCGATGTGAAACAAAATCGTTGTGAGATCGAAATCGATGCGATCTCTTAGCGAATCGTTCTGAGATCGAAATCGATGCGATGCTTGTGAAATCGTTGTGAGGCCGAAATCGGTATGTCACTTACCAAATCCTTATGAATATGAAAGCGATAGAGGTAAGGAAATCGTTATGACTATTGAAATCATTATACTTCTCAAGAAGTCGATGTGTATTTAGAAAAATTATATGCTCTGAACTTTAAATGCTTCAGGATAAAAATACTTACAGGTTTTGCTTGACTTTCTTTGATTTATTTCATGTGCTTAAACTTCATAGAAGACTTGTTAGATTAAACCAAATTGGAGTTTTGTTAATCACCAAAATAAATATGTAATTTATCTAAATTACATAGGGATAAGCTGATCATCAATCTCCCCCTTTTTGGTGATGACAAAACAAAACATAAGCATAGACGTTCTGAAATAAATCTAAGTAATTGTGCGGAAACAAAATGAGAAATGTATTTCAGAAGCACTATTTTCTCCCCCTTTTTGTCATTAAGCAAAAAGATATCAGACTGAGACAAAGGAGAAAAAGAAGTGAGATCAAAGAACTTTTCTATTTATCTTGAGGGGTTACAAGGAGGTAGACAGCAGGAGACAGAAGAGAGGCATGCCGTTGTATAATGGGCAAAGCCTTGCGTTCCTGCTCCACAAAATACGCTTGAAAAGCCCCAAAAAAGATAGAATAAGATGACCCCATGTCAGGAAGCATTCTTTTGATATGAAGTTGGCGCTGAGCATCTATAAAGGTGCCGTATTCATCGTTGCCAAGAGAGACCTTGAAGGTAGTGAAAGAGCCAAAACTGGCAAACCGAAAAAACTGGTTGATCTTGATAGGGTAGTGGATCTGATGCTGCAGGAGATCTTTCTTCAAAGCCACAAAAAGTGTGTATCGCGCTACCCACTGAGCATAGGGCTCATGACCTAGATTTATGGAATTCAAATCTAAGAAGGCTTCGGCCGAGAGAGAAGGCTTGCCTGCCTTAAACAAGGAACTGTTCAAAGTTGCCAGCTGAAGGGCAGACTGGTTGTAATGCTTTTCCTAATCGGTGGGTGATAGCCTTTCACTTTCAGATAGAAGAGGTGCAAGAACATCAGATGTGATATGGCTTAGGTGAAATTCCCGGAAGAGGAATCTTTGGAAGGAGGGGAGATGACCCTGTTGAGCTGAGATCCTTCCCATTACGCGAGCAAATCTCTCAAAGATAACAAGTCCAACTGATGAGTCCATGACCAAGGAATGCAGTTTGGGGAGAAACACAATATCTGGTATTTTCAGGGTAGCGAAATCCACTTTGAAGGAACAGTTAACTGGGCTTTCAACTTTAAGCGAAGCAACAACTCTCTGGAATTGACCCAACTGAACTTCAGGCAAATTGTGGAGATAACGATAGTCATTGAAGAGCTGGAAGTACCAGATGAGCTTTACTTCCTTTTGAATGAAGGGTGCCCAGGTAGATTTGTGATGAAGGACAAACCACTCAGAGAGAGTGAGTGGGTGATCCCGGGGAGGAAACTGATCGGACTTCGCAAGTAGAAACTTCCTATAGAGAGCCTTGTGCCCCTTGGCCCACTGATCTTCAGATTTGCATTCATCCATTTGGAAGATTCTAGATTGATCAGCTTTGGAGATGTGGCAATAGGGAAGAACAACATTGAGATGATCAGATAGATTAAGATAAGGAACACCAAAAATGGTGGCAATGATACATTTTTGGAGATATTCACAATAGATGGGTTTTCTTCGATTCTCAACAGTGAGGGAGAACCAGAGAGGAGGAAATTTAGGTTCGGTGGGAAGAGCAGGAGTGCTGGAGAGTTTCCTCCTTTTAGAAGTAGGACTAGAAGTAGGAGAGCCAGTTCTGTGGACATGAGAGCTAACTTCCAGAACTAAGCGGATTGTGGTAATTTCCAACTCATCCTCGAATTGTTTGATAAAGGGACCTTCAAGTTGTGCACTTTTAGGTATAAAGGTAACAAAGGAGGGAGGAGTAGGAGGATGAAGAAATGACTGATGGGTAGGAAGAGGTATGATGGATGGTCCAGCTGAAGAAGGACCAGAAGAGGATGAGGCTCTAGCTGAGGAGGAGGCTGGAGGGTTTTCAATGATAGGAGAAGGTGGAGGAATGGATGTGAAGGTGGCAGGAGATGAGGAGGATTCGGAAGGAAATGGTGTTGGAGATGAGATGGTGCGAGGCATGGGTTGTTTGAAGGTGATAGGTGCTGAAGGAGCTGTGGATGAAGTGGTGGTGAAGGAGGGGCTGGAGTTTGAAGAGGAGAAGGAACAGGGGCATCTGGAGCTACAGCCGGTGCTTCTACTCTTGAAGTTCTAGCCTCGAAAACCATTGGCCCGTTGGCCCCAAAACATCCTCTGCAGGCCCTGATGATCAGTCTGTCCCCAAGTAATTTTTAAATATACATGTATTTTGGTAATTAACAAAACCTTATCAAAGTTCTCTAAGTCTTAAGTACATGAAATACTCCAAGGTCAAGGTCAATCAAGCCAATTTGGTAAGCATTAGATTTCTGAAGCATTAAATCTTTTGAGTCTGTATTTCTCTAAGTCCACACCGACTTCTGTTGAAAGTCACAACGATTTCCTTCTTGTACATCGTTTTGAATAGAGCTATAACGATTTGATATCATAACGATTTCTTTATAAGACTAAGATATCATGTGGTTTCAATCAAATCATTCTCGTAACGATTCCTTAAGTCATCGCAACGATTTCTTTAGAAATCGTAACGACTTGCCCGTCGTAACGATTCCTTAAGTCATCGTAACGATTTCTTTAGAACTCGTAACGACTTGCCCGTCGTAACGATTCCTTAAGTCATCGTAACGATTTCTTTAGAACTCGTAATGACTTGCCCATCGTAACGATTCCTTTTAGAACTCGTAATGACTTGCCCATCGTAACGATTCCTTAAGTTCGAGCAACGATTTCTTTAGCGCTCATAACGATTTGCTTCGCGCAACGATTTCTTTAGTGCTCATATTGATTTGCTTCGCGCAACGATTTCTTTAGCGCACATAACGATTTGCTTCGCGCAACGATTTCTTTAAAGCTCATAACAATTTGTTAAGTGACTATAACGATTTCTTTAATGAATACAACGAGTTGCTTTCTATAACGATTTCCTCAGTATTCATAACGATTTCATAAGTCATATAGACAACGACTTTATGGCTTTATCGACTTGATATTTATTTTATCTCTCAAAGAGTTGAATAGTCAAAGTCTTCTCTTATCTGTCTAACTGCTGTGCATTTAATGAAGACAGAACGTATCTCTGCATGCATGCAGATGATATCCTTTCGTTATCGTGCATATTTTGTCAACATCTTTTAGAAGAAACTATTTGGCATTGCTATTTTGTTGAATACTCACATCAACGTTTACTGACAACAAAAGATAGCCTAGCTGTCTACTGTTCTAGCATTTATTTTGTGCAGGGTCCTAAAGACGTTCTGTCATACAACGTTGGACCATACAGACGCCAGAAGACATTATCTCTTTGCGTGCTCAAATGGATAAAAGATTTTTGAAGCTTCCAAAAGTCAAGCAGTCTAACGTCTATCAATCTAAGAGACAACGGTTACTTCAACGGCCGAATTTCGAAAGAAGATATAATACAAGACAGAAGAGAAGAATAAATACAACGAAGTAGAGAATGCACGTTCAGCGATTCAAATCTTCTGCTAGAATTCTAAGAGCCGAGAACTTCATTCCCTCTCGTGTTGCTCTTTGCTCTCCACTCTGTAGTGAAAATCTTGAGAGAGCTTGTGTAGTTCTGAGAGTCTTCTGTGTTTCTAGATCTTTTACTCTCAGTTCTTCGTGCTTCAGATCGTGGCTTGTAAAAGCTTGATCTAGGGGCTTGAATTCATTCTACTCTCTTTGTTGTGATTCCCTTCGTATGTGAAGGAAGACCTGGTGGGATCCAGGGTGCTGTTTCCCTTCAGTTGTGAAGGAAGACCTGGTGGGTTATCCAGGGTGCTGTTCCCTTCTGTTGTGAAGGAAGACCTGGTGGGGCATCCAGGGTGGTGTAATTCCCTTCGTGTGAAGGAAGACCAGCTGAGCTGGGTGTTGTAGTGTCCTTAGGGGGACTGTACCCTAGTTAGTGGAATCCTGAGTTGTTGCTCAGGGGCTGGACGTAGGACTCCTAAGGAAAGGAGGTCCGAACCAGGATAAGTTCTTGTGTTGAATGGTTGCTTATCTTGTGTGATTGTGCTTTGAACTAACAGTTACTAACCTTCATCGAAGAACGTTTTGTTTTAATGTTTTAAGTACAGGTATTAATCAAATAATTTTAAAGACCCATTCACCCCCCTCTGGGCTTGTCAACCGGGCAACAAGTGGTATCAGAGCGAGTCTCTTCGACAAAGAAAAAGATCCAACGATCTGAAGAGTAAAGATCCATGGCAGCCCAAGGTAACATTGAAGGTCAGTCTGTCAACCGACCCCCTCTTTTGATGGTGAAGATTATGCTTATTGGAAGACTAGAATGGAGTACTTTCTCCAAGGTCACTACTATCAGATATGGTCAATAGTAGAAGAAGGTGATCTCCTGGTCACAAATGAGAAAGCTCAGTGGACAGATGATGACAGAAAAAAGATCTCCTTAAACTGTAAGGCTAAGAGTATTTTGTGCTGTGCACTAAGCAAAAAGGAATTCAACAGAGTTTCGGCCTGCAAATCCGCAATGAAAATGTGGGAAAAGCTTAGAATTACCTATGAAGGCACAGACAAGGTGAAGGAGACAAGAATTGATATTCTTGTTACTCAATATGAAAGATTTCAAATGCAATCAGGTGAGTCCATAACTCAAATTTCAGTCGATTCACAGATATTACAAATGGATTGGCCGGACTTGGAAAAACTTATGAGATTGGAGACATGGTGAGGAAAATTCTTAGATCGCTACCATCCTCATGGACTCCCAAAGTTACAGCCATTGAAGAAGATAATGATCTAAAGAGAATGTCCTTGGAAAAGCTCATTGGGTCCCTTATGGCCCATGAGATAAACATGGAGAGATTAGGAGAATCCTCCAGCAGAAAGAAGCAGTCAAATGCGCTCAAGGCTGATGAAGAATTGTCAGAAGAATCACTGGAAAACAGTGAGAACAACAAGGATAGTGATGATGAAGAAGCTATGCTGTCCAGAAGACTACAACAAATTCTAGCCAAAAGAAAAAGTTTCAATCTGGCAGAAGATTCTTCAAAAGAAATAAAGAGTTTAAGAAGCCAGAAGGAAAAGATCTGAAGAAAAGAGAACCTACATGTTATGAGTGCAAGAAGCCTGGACATATCAAGGCAGATTGTCCAAAGCTCAAGAAAGATGGACACAAGAAGAAAGATAACCTCAGACGATTCAAGAAATACAAGAAGAAGGCAATGGCAGCCGCATGGGAAAACAGCAGCGACTCAGACAGTGGGTCAAGCTCAACCAGTGATGAAGAAGAAGCCAACTTGGCTTTCATGGCAAATACAGATGACAAGGTAACATCTGATTCCTCCTTGATTCCTGCAATGATTCTGATTCTGATAATATAGAGGATGCATTCAATGAACTATATGATAAATATAGAGATGTATCTAAATTATTGAAAGTTAGTAAGAAAAATATTACTTGTTTAGAAAATACAAACTCAGATTTAAAATCTGAAAATGAGCAACTAGAAAAACAGTTAACTGAACTCAAAGAAGAAATGAGTTATTATGTGAAGATCTAAAGGATAAGAATGAACAAATAATCAAGTTGGAAAAACAGGCAGACACAGATGAACTGAAAACAGAAATAAAATCATTAACAGATGACAATTACATTTATCTAGCACATTAGAAAATTCACTAATGGTAAAAACTCTCTAATATTAAAAGGTGCCAGAAGATCAGGTAAGAAGAAAAATGGATTAGGATATGCACCCCCAGACAATGAAGAAACCATAGTTTATCCTAAAATATATCCAACACCTAAATTTGTACCTGAACAAGACACTGCATACAAGACAGATTTCAAATATATAGAAAAAATAACAAAATTATCCTGATGCAGTCACTGTAACAAGTTAGGACATATCATAACCACATGCTCAACAAGACATAAGAAATGGATAATTAAAGGTAAACTCAATGATACTAACCAATCAGGACCCAAAAGAACTTGGGTACCTAAAACTTGATGTTTTTATTTCAGGGTAACACTCGAGCATCCAAATGGTATTTGGACAGTGGGTGCTTAAGGCACATGTCAGGGAATCGGAAGCTATTCACCCATCTCCAAGCTGAAGAAGGAACAGTTACCTATGGAGACAATGGGAAAGGAACAATGATTGGCAGTGGTTCTGTGATCAACAAAGGAAAGACACTCATTGAAGATGTATTGCTTGTCAAAGGACTGAAGCACAATCTCATCAGCATCAGCCAACTTTGTGACAGAGGTCATCAGATTCAGTTTCAAGAGTCAAAGTGCAGCATATTGAAGAATGGAGCAGTAATTTTCGAAGCCAATAGAGAAAAGAACCTATATGTACTTCACCTTGAAGAACTCAAGGATCAAGATGTCTGTTTGGCAGCAAACAAGGATCAATCAACTGAACTGTGGCACAAAAGACTAGGACATTGCAGCATAGATGGCATGAGAAAATTGCTAAAGAAAAATCTTGTGGAAGGTCTGCCAAAGGTCAGTGCAAAAATGGAAGGTGTATGTAGATCTTGTGCTAAAGGAAAGCACACCAAGAGCTCCTTCAAGTCAAAAATGGTGGTAACCATCTCAAAACCCTTAGAGCTCCTTCATATGGATCTATTTGGGCCAATGAGGACTACCAGTCTTGGAGGAAAGAACTTTGGATTTGTCATAGTCGATGATTACTCAAGATTCACATGGGTATCATTCCTAGAGCATAAAGATGACACTTTTGAAAACTTTGTCAGTTTCAGCAAGAAAGTCCAAGAGGATCAGAAGTTTAGTATTATTAGTATTCGATCAGATCATGGAGGTGAATTTCAGAATGAGAAGTTTGCAAAGTTCTGTGAAAATGAAGGGATTGAGCATAATTTCTCAGCACCAAGGACACCACAGCAAAATGGAATTGCTGAGAGAAAGAATATAACTCTATTGGATATGGCAAGAACAATGCTATCGAAATATGATCTGTCAAGGTATTTTTGGGCTGAAGCAGTCAACACAGCAAGCTACATTATCAACAGAGTAATGATAAGGCCAATCCTAAAGAAGACTGCATACGAACTGTTTAAAGGAAAGAAGCCAAAGATCAGCCACTTTAGGACATTTGGATGTCCTTGCTTCATTCACAATAATGGAAAAAGGGACATTGGTAAGTTGGATGCCAAATCAGATGAAGGCATCTTCATGGGGTACACCTCTAAACCCAAGGGCTATAGAGTATTTAATAAGCGCACATTATTAATTGAACAATCTGTACATATTATTTTTGATGAAACTAACCCTTCCTTGAGAAAGGAAGAAGATAGTGATAATGATGATGTAGATGAATTGTCCAAGAAACTAAAGAATACATCAATTGAGGACAAGGATGATCTATCTCTGGAAGACTTACAACAAAAGGAAATTACACATGAAAATCTTCCAAAGGAATGGAGATACAAGAAAGATCACTCACCTGAGAACATTATTGGTGATCCATCTATAGGGGTAAGAACAAGAGGTAATGTAATACCTTGTGATTATCTAGCATTTGTCTCTCAAATAAAGCCTAAGACAGTCAATGAAGCTCTCACTGATGAATCTTGGATTATAGCCATGCAAGATGAACTAAATTAGTTCAAGAGAAACCAAGTATGGTCACTTGTTCCCAGACCATCAGACCATCCAGTTATTGGCACCAAATGGGTGTTTAGAAACAAATTGGATGAGACTGGTGTAATCTTAATAAATAAGGCCAGATTAGTGGCTCAAGGCTATTCCCAAGAAGAAGGTATAGATTTCGATGAAACCTATGCACCTGTAGCTAGACTTGTCACGCCCCAACGCGGAATATCGGAGCGCGAAGGCAGTTGTAAGAAAAGGTATAGAGCAAATACTAGACATCAAACCATTGCACATTGAATAATACTAAATCAAATCTTTCTCATTAATAACTTCTCAAATGTCTAGTTACAACCACTAATATCAGAGCCAATCTATAGGGCCCAATTACATTTCAATAAAAGGAAATAACTAACTACCACTCTAGGATAACATAATGACTCGAGGGTACTCCTGGCTTCACTTTGGTCATTCCCTTCCTCGTGAGTGTATGTGTCATCCTCGGTCTCACCTGAGAACACAACATCAAATAACGTAGGGTGAGCGATAACGCCCAGTAAGATTTAAATCTCAGGCTCAAGCAGGCTTTAAATAATTAATGCATTTATTGGCAGAGTATCTAAAGATAGCAGGTACAAGAGAGTCAAATATAGCAAGAGATAGCACAATAGCACGAGAGCGAGTATAGTTTCCAAAGTAGCACAAGTATCGAGTATAACACGAATAGCAGGATGGCCATAGCACAACTAGCACAAGTATAGTAATAGCACGACGAGTATAGCACTTGTTTGTCATTCCAGACATCGAGAGAGTATAGCACGTTTTGTGTTTTGATTGTCATATAGATAGTCGAGATAGATAGCACTTGAGTGTAATGCCAAAACACTCTGATCATTTAACTCCCATGGGCACTAGCACTTTCGGGCGCACATCCCAGGACCAGATCGGGCCCTTTATATATTGCCAGGCATTGGTTATATGTTTATCTTTAGACAATCAGTCAATGGCCAATATAGAGTACCAAGAAGTAGATGAGAGCACTAGATGAATAGACGAGAAAGTGGAGTGAACGTGAATAGACGAGCGAGTAGAGTACAGATGAGAGCTAGGGGACATTGCACGTAATGCGACGAGTAAACAGGCGATAGTAACAGTTGCACAACACGCGCACGTCGTATGGCAGTCAGGTGGAATTCACGATCTTTCCGCTGGCCATGTTATGCACAAGTCCAGAGGTTCGACGTGATTCAAGGTAAGAGCGAACTTCTAATATCCGTTTGGATCATATTGATCCCTAAAGGGTATCATAGGTGTTAGGGTACAACCGGCTCGTCGACCATGTGGGAATCCATGATCAGAGGAGACTTACGGAGGCCTTGTGCAAGAGTTCACTAGTCCGGCGAAAGGAATATCCGACAGAGAGTCACCACAAGCCAAGTAAAGTGTGTATATAAAACAGGTGCTCGACGTTCTAGAGGAATTCTAGGACAGTGGAGCGTCGATATCGGTACATAACCAACGCGAGAAATAAATACAAGTCCTTTTAAAATAGGGCAATTAATATACTTTATTTCAATAAATTACCAAATACATTATGAGATATTTTCTGCAAGGTTTCAGCCATATATGGATGGTTCATGTGTGTGCTTGTGTAAGAGAAATCATAGATAGAAATAAGTCGTGAAGATGTATTTAAAATTATTCAATATTGCTCCATTTTTAGGCAAGGTTTTTACTGAGGGTATAACTGTAAAAAGGCGTAAGGATTATTTAGAAAGTGACAGAAATATTTTTATGGGTTTTTCACCAAAATTCCTGTGAAGGCGACATAGTCCAGTGAGGATTGCGACAGGGGTAGGCCAGATCGCGACAGGGTCCTGTACGGGTCGCGACAGGGCTGTCTTGTTCAGGCGGCCAGAACGCGACGTAGGTACTGTCGCATTCAGAAAGCGACAAGGAAGGCGTCGCGACGGCTTTAGAAAGCGACAGGTGGTCGGTCGCAATCAGACCCAGAAGGCGACATATCGGCCTATCGCAATCAGGTGGTCTGCGCCTGGCTCTGACAGGAATCAGACCAGGCTTTGGATTGCGGACCAACTTGAATCAAATTGATACAGGGTCGTTCAGAAAATCATAACTAAATATATATGCGATGAAAAATCATGAAATCAGTGGCAAATGAAACCAGACATGTGAGAGTACTTCCAGTAAATAGGGATTCGAGAGAGAGTATGGTTTGAACATGGTTTGAGAACGAACAAGAACAAGTAACTTAGAACATGACATAGGGCGTGAGATGGATTTAATTCGAGTAATATGCTCAACAGAAATTAGGGCTTTCGGGGTCGAAAGATCCCTAACAAGATCAAGTATTTACAATAAAAATTTCATAGCATGGGATCAAGTATACAAGGAGATATGGATTTAACATGATGTCTCGGGGTTATCATGTTTGCAGAACTTCAGAAATTAAGAACAAAAGATAGGATAGATGGAAAAGTATGAAACTTGGGGGTTTCGTTCAAGAGGGTAGGAAGAACCTACATAAAAAGTTTCATGATTTATGCTTGTGAGAATGCCTACCTTTGGATTTATTTGTCTTCTAGGGTTGAAACTCCCACAAACGAGGAAGAAGCTTCAAGAACACCTTCTTCCCACGAGATCCTCTCCTCCTTGACCTCTTCCCCACGTCCAGCAACCTTTGGCAACGAGCTAGGGTTGGCCAAGAGGGTTTATGAGGTGTATTTATGCATATATGAATTCATATTCCTATTTCTACTCTAATTCCTCTAAATTCCGAGATTTCTTAACTCTAACCTTCCTTCCTTGCTTTCCAATCCCTATTTAGACTTGGATGAGATCTAAATTCGTGCTAAACCATATAGGGTAGGTTTAGGAATCCTATTATGACTCAAACTAGCTATTTAATGTATTAAATAACTCTTTTCTATTTAAGTAATACTTTAGTTACGAATTTAGGGTATTTTCCTATTATTCTCCATTTTAAATTCATATTTTGACCTAATAAATTCTAGAGGGTCCATTAAGCAAAGCCCATTACTCTTTTCCATTTAATGGGTTTTTATTTAATGCTCTTTTCATTTAAATGTCCCTTTAGCTAGGTTTTAATTCTTTATTTAAATTTTTATTTTTTTTCGCAAAAATTCAAGTTGCTACATCCTCCCCCTCTTAAAAGAATTTGGTCCCCAAATTCATATGACCTTACAGGAGAAAATGGCTTACCGAATAGATCCGGGTAATTGCGTCTGATAATGCCTTCGGGTTCCCATGTGGCTTCTTCTACTCCACGATTATTCCAGAGGACTTTAACCATGTGGATGGGACGATTTCTGAGTTGTTGCACCTTCCGGTCCAATATCTTGATCGGCTTCTCCTCATACGTCATGTCCTTGTTTAACACCAGATCATCATGACGAATGACATGTGTGATCGTACACATACTTTCTAAGCATGGAGACATGGAAGACATTGTGCACACTTGCCAAATTTGGCGGCAAGGCCAGTCTGTAAGCAACTTCACCAATCCTTTCAAGTACTTCGAAAGGACCAATGAATCTTGGACTAAGTTTTCCTTTCACTCCAAATCTTTGAATACCACGGGTAGGAGATACCTTCAATAGCACATGATCTCCTATTTGAAATTCCAGATCCCGTCTCTCTTATCAGCATAGCTCTTCTGTCTAGACTGAGCAATCTTGAGTCGATCTCGTATCATCTGTATATCCCGGGTTGTACTTTGTACCATGTCAGGTCCTAACCATTGTTGTTCTCCCACTTCATTCCAGCATACATGAGATCTACAATTCCTGCCATAAAGTGCTTCAAATGGTGCCATTTTAATACTCGCTTAGTAACTGTTGTTATAGGCGAACTCAATCAAGGGTAAGTGTTCATTCCAATGACCCTTGAAATCTATGATGCATGCTCTTAACATGCCTTCTACAATTTGATTTGTCCTCTCAGTTTGCCCATCAGTCTGCAGGTGAAAGGCAGTACTAAAATTAAGCTTCGTACCAAGGGCAGTTTGCAGACCTTTCCAAAAATGAGAGGTGAACCTTGGATCTCGATCTGAGATAATAGATGACGGAATACCGTGCAACCGCACGATCTCCTTGACATATAATGCAGCTAGCACCTCCACAGACCATGTACTCTTTATGGGTAAGAAGTGCGCAGATTTGGTCAACCGGTCAACAATGACCCATATGGCGTCGAGCCCACCACGAGTCTTGGGTAAACCCATGATGAAGTCCATGCCAATGCTTTCCCATTTCCATTCCGGAATATCAAGTGGTCTGAGTACTCCCGCAGGGCGCAGGTGTTCCGCTTTTACCTGTTGACATGTGAGGCAATGAGCTACATGCTCGGCTACTTCCCTCTTCATATTCGGCCACCAAAATGTTCTTTTCATGTCTTGATACATTTTGGTACCTCCCGGATGAATAGTGTACTTAGTTTGATGAGCCTCATCCATTAGTTTCCTTTTTAGGGCTTCGTTGTCTGGGACACAAGTTCTTCCTTGGAATACTAACCTTCCATCTTCAGTCATGGCAAAATCCGGTCTGTCCGCTAAGTTTCCTTGACACGAACCAAGAATGGATCGTTGTCTGTTGCATCTTGATTTCCTCCGGCAGATCGGATTGAATCTTG
>CM024758.1:135330539-135632297 GCA_014218235.1 Colocasia esculenta | reverse complement strand
CTTGCTATCCTCCCTTGTGGTTTTCCCTTTCTATCTCCAAAAAAGCGGAAACCTATCTATGAAGAATATCTTCAAAAGGTAGTTTTTGCCCACATTTTTGGCCTTCCCTTCCAAATCTTTCTGAACATCTCACCACTATCTTTCCTATACCCATCTATCCTAAGCCTCATAGTCCAAAGTCTTCTCCATGACTGAAGCCAAAACTGAAGAGCAGTGGGCTCGAACCATAAAGATCTGTATAGTCAATTCCGTCGAGCTCAAGCTGCCAGATTTCCTCCTAGGGAAGCTCCTCTTCCCTTTTAGGAATGGTTCCAGATCCCCACAAACATCTGTTTGGCCCCTTTCATTCAGAAGAGATCAAATTCATCCGCCAGTATCAGATGTACAATAACTACTGCTATGTACATCGCCTCCCTGAATCTCAGTTGGGCCAATTTCGTGCAGCCATCAGGGCCCTTAGTTCAGCGCAGCTCATTCTTAGTCTCTTCAGGTTGATTTTGCCACCTTGGTTATCCCTAATATAGTGTTCCTTCCCCTCTCCATGCCTTGATTATGGAATCTTCTGTGGGAACACTTATCTTTGAGCGAGCTGCAAGGGTAATGGCCAAATTATTTGTGCAAGATGGCCGTGACTTATCCTTCCCCATTCGTCTTTAGGCAGTATCTTCAGGGGCATATCAAGGCAGATGTTCTGGCCCCCATTCTCTCTGAATGTGAGCGGTTGTCTCCTGAAGAGTGGCGAAGCTTTATCCGTTGTCTGCTCAGCAGCTCAGTGATCTAATGCTTCTTAGGCCAGTTCAAATCTACCTCTCTTGTCTCCTGGTGAATTTTGGATGCCAACTCTCTTCACCTCATCAGGGACTCCTATCTGACCTGGGTCGAAAGATACAAGTTTTCTTTGCTTTAAAGCAAGAGCTTCGGTCGCTTAAGATTGACTATCCCCTCAAGATTGAAGCTTTCCTTAGGTTTGCCCAGCTTTGGGTCCTTCTTAACTTACAATTAGCTCTGGGCCGTGTTAAGTATAGGGACTTCATTCAGATCAAAGACAGCTTCATATCAAAAGGATGGCTCCCGCTATGGACCCTCCTATCAAATTGACTTTGGGGCCTTTCAAGCCTCTTTGAAGAGCAGGAACGCCAGGCAATCCCTGTACTCGCGTTTTGGCTCCTTGTTATCCCCTGCTTATTACTTATCTGTAAATCCTCAACACTGATAAATATATGTTGGTTATCTACCCTTCCATCTTTTCTCTTCATTCTTTGTCACAGAGTACTTTTTGTTTAATGACAAAAATGGGGAGAAAATTAGCATGTCTGAAATACATTCCGAAAATCTTTAGCTTTAGAAAAATACTTAGCATGTTTGAAATACTTTCCGGAAATATTCATGCTTATTGATAATTTTTTTGTCATCACCAAAAAGGGGGAGATTGATGATCAGTCTGTCCCCAAGTAATTTTTAAATATACATGTATTTTGTAATTAACAAAACCTTATCAAAGTTCTCTAAGTCTAAGTACAGGAAATACTTCAAGGTCAAGGTCAATCAAGCCAATATTGGTAAGCATTAGATTTCTGAAGCATTAAATCTTTCGAGACTGTATTTCTCTAAGTCCACACCGACTTCTGTTGAAAGTCACAAACGATTTCCTTCTTGTACATCGTTTTGAATAGAGCTATAACGATTTGATATCATAACGATTTCTTTAATAAGACTAGATATCATGTGGTTTCAATCAATCATTCTCGTAACGATTCCTTAAGTCATCGCAACGATTTCTTTAGAACTCGTAACGACATGCCCGTCGTACGATTCCTTAAGTCATCGTAACAATTTCTTTAGAACTCGTACGACTTGTCCGTCGTAACGATCCTTAAGTCATCGTAACGATTTCTTTAGAACTCGTAACGACTTGCCCGTCGTAACGATTCCTTAAGTCATCGTAACGATTTCTTTAGAACTCGGAACGACTTGCCCATCGTAACGATTCCTTAGTTCGCGCAACGATTTCTTTAGTGCTCATAACGATTACTTCGCGCAACGATTTCTTTAGCGCTCATATCGATTTGCTTCGCGTAACGATTTCTTTTGCGCACATAACGATTTGCTTCACGCAACGATTTCTTTAAAGCTCATAACGATTGTTAAGTGGACTATAACGATTTCTTTAATGAATACAACGAGTTGCTTTCTATAACGATTTCCTCAGTATTCATAACGATTTCATAAGTCATATAGATAACGACTTTATGGCTTATATCGACTTGATATTTATTTATCTCTCAAAGAGTTGAATAGTCAAAGTCTTCTCTTATCTGTCTGACTGCTGTGCATTTAATGAAGACAGAACGTATCTCTGCATGCATGCAGATGATATCCTTTCATTATCGTGCATATTCTGTCAACATCTTTTAAGAAGAACTATTTGGCATTGCTATTTTGGTGAATACTCACATCAACGTTTACGGACAACAAAGATAGCCTAGCTGTCTACTGTTCTAGCATTTTTTGTGCAGGTCCTAAAGACGTTCTGTCATACACTTGGACCATACAGACGCCAGAAGACATTATCTCTTTGCGTGCTCAAATGGATAAAAGATTGTTGAAGCTTCCAAAAGTCAAGCAGTCTAACGTCTATCAATCTAAGAGACAACGGTTACTTCAACGGCCGGATTTTCGAAAGAAGATATAAATACAAGACAAAGAGAAGAATAAATACAACGAAGTAGAGAATGTACGTTCAAGCGATTCAAATATTCTGCTAGAATTCTAAGAGCCGAGAACTTCATTCCCTCTCGTGTTGCTCTTTATTCTCCACTCTGTAGTGAAAATCTTGAGAGAGCTTGTGTAGTTCTGAGAGTCTTTTGTGTTTCTAGATCTTTTACTCTCATTCTTCGTGCTTCAGATCGTGGCTTGTAAAGCTTGATCTAGGGGCTTGAATTCATTCTACTATCTTTGTTGTGATTCCCTTCGTGTGTGAAGAAGACCTGGTGGGATCCAGGGTGCTGTTTCCCTTCAGTTGTGAAGGAAGACCTGGTGGTTTATCCAGGGTACTGTTCCTTCTGTTGTGAAGGAAGACCTGGTGGGGCATCCAGGGTGGTGTAATTCCCTTCGTGTGAAGGAAGACCAGCTGAGCTGGGTTTGTAGTGTCCTTAGGGGGACTGTACCCTAGTTAGTGGATCCTGATTTTTGCTCAGGGGCTGGACGTAGGACTCCTAAGGAAAGGAGGTCCGAACCAGGATAAGTTCTTGTGTTGAATGGTTGCTTATCTTGTGTGATTGTGCCTTGAACTACAGTTTACTAACCTTCATCGAAGAACGTTTTGTTTTAATGTTTTAAGTACAGGTATTAATCAAATAATTTTAAAGACCCATTCACCCCCCCTCTGGGCTTGTCAACCGGGCAACAGGCCCTGGTGGCCAGTCTTCACAGCTTCAACATTATCTTGCACTGGAGCTGCTACCCTCTTCAACATTCGCTTGCCTTGGCCAAGATGGCCCTGAGCTGCTATCAGGTGCTGCAGGAGGAGGAGCAGGAGGGGCATTTGTGGACTGTGCCCTCCCCTCACCAATCTGCAAGTGCAGCTATAGACTCCTTAATGCTAATGAGCCTCACTTCGCACCCATCTCACTGCATTTCTGAACATTCCCATCTCCTTAGATGTCGTACTCTGGCTTATGAAGATAGATGCAATATCTGATTGCACAGAGTAGAGAATCTTCCCTTGTTCATCCAGTCTATCAATAATAGGCTTCATGTTGATCTTCAGTTTGCTCTTCTTCAGCCTCTTATGTGGCTTCCTGGTGAGTAAAGGATCTCAGGAGCCATCCCTTTTGCTTGTGTCCTTGCCCTAGCAATGGGCTTCACATATCAAAACATAGCCTCTTCATCTGAGGCGCTTTCCCAATGCTTCTGTAGCAACCTGAATTTTTGAGAAAAATAAAAATTTAAATAATAATTAAAAACTCAGCTAAAGGATATTCAATGAAAAGAGCAGTAAATAAAACCCATTAAATGGAAAAGAGTAATGGGCTTTGCTTAATGGATCCTCTAGAACTTATTGGGTCAAAATATGAATTTACAAATAGTAAATAAAAAGAAAATACCCTAAATTCGGAGTCTTAATATCTCCTAAATAGAAAAGGACTCTTTAAGCATTAAAAGAGGCAATAAGAGTTGGAATTGGATTCCTAAGCCTACCCCTTATGATTTAGCACGAATTTAGATCCCATCCTAACCTAAATAGAGGTTGGAAAGCAAGAAAGGAAGGTTGGAGTTAGGAAATCTCGTAATTAAAGAGCAATTAGAATAGAAGTAGGAATAGGAACCCATACATGCATAAATACATCTCTTAAACCCTCTTGGCCGACCCTAGCTCGTTGCCAAAGGTTGTTGGACGTGGAGAAGAGGCCAAGGAGGAGAGGATCTCGTGGGGAGAAGGAGTTCTTGGAGCTTCTTCCTCGTTCTTGGAGATTTTAACCCTAGAAGACAAATCGAGTCAAAGGTAGGCATTCTCACAAGCAAAACTAAATCAAATCCATCTATAGGTAGTTCCAATCACCAGGAACAAAAGCCCTCTTGTTTCATAATTTTTCATCGAGCCAATCTTTTGTTCTTGATTTTAGAAGTTCTGCAAACATGATAACTCCGAGTCATCATGTTTGAATCATATCTCCATGTACACTTGATCCCATGCTACGAAATTTTTACTGTAGACACTTCATGTTGTTAGGGATCTTTTGCCCCTGAAAGCCCTAATTTTTGTTGAGCATGTTGCTCGAATTAAATCAATCTTGCTCTCTGTATCATGTTCTATGTTACTCGTTATTGTTCATGCTCAAACCATGTTCAAACCATGCTCTCTCTCTAATTCCTATTTACTGGAAGTACTCTCGCATGTCTAGTTTCATTTGCCACTGGTTTCATGATTTTTCATCGTGTATACAATTAGTTATGATTTTCTGAACGACCCTGTATCAAAATCTGATATTTCTGGACCGCAATCCAAGACAGAGCAGAACTCTGTCAGACTCAGGCCATGGACCTGAGAACGCGACGGCCCGATAGGTCGCGTTCTCAAGCCCGTCGCGACGCTTTCCTTGTCGCGTTCTGAACGCGACAGTACCCTACGTCGCGTTCTGGCCTTCTGTCCTGGCAGCCCTGTCGCGACCCTTTTCAGGCCCTGTCGCGATCTGCCCTGACCCTGTCGCGACCCTTACTGGCCTACGTCGCGTTCACAGGATTTTTGATGAAAACCCATAAAATTTAACAGTCATACACGCAGTAAAAACACCTGTTTTAAAATGGAGCTATATTGAATGCTTTAAAATACATATTCACGACTTCTTTTCTATCTATGATTTCTCTTACACATGCACACACATGAACCATCCATATATGGCTGAAATCTGGCATAAAATATCTCATAATGTATCTGGTAATTTATTGCAATAAAGTATATTAATTGCCCTATTTTAAAGGACTTGTATTCGTTTCTTGCGTTGTTTATATACCGATATCGACGCTCCACTGTTCTAGAATTCCTCTAGAACGTCGAGCACCTGTTTTATATACACACTTTACTTGGCTTGTGGTGAACTCTCCGTCGGATATTCCTTTCGCCGGACTAGTGAACCCTTGCACAAGGCCTCCGTAAGTCTCCTCTGATCATGGATTCCCACATGGTCGACGAGCCGGTTGTACCCTAACACCCATTACACCTTTAGGGATCGATATGATCCAAACGGCTATTAGAAGTTCGCTCTTACCTTGAATCACGTCGGACCTCTGGACTTGTGCATAACATGGCCAGCGGGAAGATCGTGAATTCCACCTGACTGCCAATACGACGTGCGCGTGTTGTGCAACTGTTACTATCGCCTGTTTACTCGTTGTTTTACGTGATGTACCCTTAGCTCTCATCTATACTCTACTCGCTCGTCTATTCACGTTCTCTCTACTATCTCGTCTATTCATCTAGTGCTCTTAACTATTCTTGGTACTCTATATTGGCCATTGACTGATTGTCTAAAGATACAATATAACCAATGCCTGGCAATATATAAAGGGCCCGATCTGGTCCTGGGATGTGCGCCCGAAAGTGCTAGTGCCCATGGGAGTTAAATGATCAGAGTGTTTGGCATTACACTCAAGTGCTATCTATCTCGACTATCTATATGACAATCAAAACACAAAACGTGCTATACTCTCTCGATGTCTAGAATGACAAACAAGTGCTATACTCGTCGTGCTATTATTATACTTGTGCTAGTTGTGCTATGGCCATCCTGCTATTCGTGCTATACTCGATACTTGTGCTATTTTTGGAAACTATACTCGATCTCGTGCTATTGTGCTATCCTGTTACCTGTTGTGCTATCTCTTGCTATATTTTGACTCTCTTGTACCTGCTATCTTTAGATACTCTGCCATTAAATGCGTTAATTATTTAAAGCCTGCTTGAGCCTGAGATTTAAGTCCTACTGGGCGTTATCGCTCACCCTACGTTATTTGATGTTGTGTTCTCAGGTGAGACCGAGGATGACACATACACTCACGAGGAAGGGAATGACCAAGAGTGAAGCCAGGAGTACCCTCGAGTCATTACGTTATCTTAGAGTTGTAGTTAGTTATTTCCTTTATTGCAATGTAATTGGGCCCTATAGAATGGCTCTGATATTAGTGGTTGTAACTAGACATTTGAAAAGTTATTAATGAGAAAGATTTGCTTTAGTATTATTCAATGTGCAATGGTTTGATGTCTAGTATTCGCTCTATACCTTTTTCTTGCAACTGCCTTCGCGCTCCGATATTCCGCGTCGGGGCGTGACAGTTTTGTGGTATCAGAGCTTAGGTTATCCTTAAGTATAGGGTGATCTAGGTTGACCAGCCTCGACTAAGAGTCAGTAATCCTACCTATGAGAGATGTGGGTAGAACCATGGGTAATCAGCTAAAATAAACTCACACACGCACAAATTAAACTCTTAATCAACATTATAACTATCAAACTATTTTGTAGGAACTACACAGCTACAATGACTGTGGAACGTGCCCAGATGAGAGGCATGCAACAGTCCCTCCAGGAACTGACTCGTGCTATACTACAAGCCACCCAGCAAGGCGGTGGTAACCGTGGAGGGAACCAACCGGGTGCAGGCGAGCTGCATCACAATTTCAGGGGTCTGAACCCGCCTAGGTTCAGTGGTCTACGGATCCAGATGAAGCGGAGCACTGGCTAAAGGAAACGGAAAGGATCTTTCGTGTAATAATGTGCGGACGGAGACAAACTCCTATTAGCGACATTCTAACTGGAGAAGGATGCCCGCACATGGTAGGAGTCCGTGGAAGCCACAAAAGCTAACGGCCAATTTACTTGGACCGAATTTAAGGAAGCTTATACTGCTAAGTACTTCTCTGAACGAGTACAGGAAAAGAAAGATGCTGAATTCGCTGCTCTTAAACAAAAAGCCTGACAGTAGCAGAATACGAAGCCCAGTTTTCTAGACTGGCAAAATATGCTGAACATCTGATCAACACTAAGAGAATGAAGGCTAAGCGCTTTCTAAATGGCCTTAAGCCTCAGTACAATACTCAACTGGCGCCACTCGACATACAAACTTATGCTGAGATGGTTAAGAAGGCCCAGCTACTAGAAGACGCTACGGACTTCACTGACCGTATCAAGGGGAAGTTCGTAAAGAAAGAAATGACATCGGGACCGGCAACTGCCAAGCCGACCAACGGCAAAAAGTGTCCTTTCCACCCAACTGAGGGATCCAGCCAAGATAGGAACCCAAGGTCTTCATCCCAACACTCCAGCAAAAGGTAACTGCAAGCACTGTGATAAACCTGGACACACCGCTAATGAGTGCTGGAGAAAATCCGGAGCGTGTCTGCGCTGCGGAAGTCGTGAGCATCGCATACCCGAGTGCCCGATGGCTGAAAAGGCTGCTGCTGTTGCGGTTGAATACCTCTACCATAGTCTGCTCTCGAGGATATGGGCAATTCCTTGCTAAATGTCCTGGCTGTCCACAATTATAACATTTGAGAGATGGAGGTACTGATGGCTGCCCTGCCGTACTTTGCTGAGATTCTTCTGGAACAGGCGGCCTATAACCACGACCTTGCTGAAACCCTGTTGCCTGCCTCTACCACGACCTCCTTGGAAGAATTTCTTGATCTTCTTGCCCCATTTTCCTATTCCAGATGATGAAGAAGCTCCGGAAGGTGCTTTTCCCTTACTAACCCCTCCTGACGATTGCGGATACCGAAAGCTACCTGAACCTAAACCACCTGCCTGAGATTGCCCTTGTCTGGCCCGAACAGTCCTCTCAAGTATTGCTGCTCGCTGAGCTACCTCCTCCACTGTTCTACACATCAATGGAATCACTGCATCTTGCAATTCTGGTCGCAATCCTCGAATAAAGTATTCCACCATCATTGTGTTATCCGTCATTACATATGGGGCATACCTACTCAAAGTTATAAATCTCATCTGATATTCAAGCACCGAAAGATTCCCTTGCTGAAATGTTCTAAATTGCTCTCTTTTCATTTGCTGAATTTGCATTGGGAAGAAGAATAATTAAAGACTGACAAGAATTCCGACCATAGAATAGTATCCTCCGCCCTGCCTGTAAAAACCGTCTACATCTTCAATCGCCACCCTTCCTGCGCAAACCCTCCTAACTGGTATGCCGCAAGTAACACTCTATCTTCATGGGGACACCTCATTATTGCAAAAACCCTCTCAATCTCATGTTTCCAATGTTCCGCCGTATCTGGGTTGGGGCCTCCTGAGTATGTAGGGGGCTGCAATCTCAAAAATTATTCCACAAGCACCATAGTCCCCTCTCTAATCACTAGTCTCACTGGAACTACCGTTGTACAGGTACTACAGGAGGTACCTCTACTCCGAGTGGAAATGGAACTGGAGCTACTGATACTGTCTCCTCTGGTAATGGTGGTACTGCTGCCGCTGGTTGTACCGGTGGTTTCTGATCCAATCTCACTCGAATCTCTGTCAAACTCTCCCAAATTCTCTCCATCATTCTCTGGGTAGGATCCTCTCCTAACCCTTTTCCACCACCTCCCACATATCTCCTTTCGGCCATTACTATTCCTGCACAACATTATTCCAACAACACAATACACAAGAAATCAATACAAAACCAGAGTCACTACCAGCAGTGGGTTACAGTGAAGATATAGCTATGTATTTCCAATTCCTTTATACTCTTACGGAACTTGCTCTGATACCAACTGTGACGGTCCTCGCCAATCAGACCCGCTAACCTGATAGCAAGTTTGATTCGAGTCCGCCTCCCGCGAACGGGCCGAAGCCTCGCAAATGAGAAGCGCACTGCTATGCCTAAGAAACAGGGCAGGCTGCAAGCCCTGCACAATAAATAAACCATCGAGGAAGGTGGCGTGGTAGAAGGTACCCTGCAAGTCTTTTCTTTGCCAGCATTTGTTTTTTGATACTGGAGCTACTCATTCATTATATCTCAACACTTTGCTGATACCCTGACTGCAAAACCTACAGCCATGGGTTGTGAATTCTTTGTCACAACACCCTTGGGGGAGAAGGAGAAACTAAACCAATACTTTCCATCTGCCGATGTAATGATCGGAGACCATAACCTAAAGGCCGACCTGGTATGTATGTCCATGGAAGGGTATGATGTCATATTGGGAGCTGACTGGTTGTCCACATATGGGCAAGCGTCGATTGTAAGAAAGGAAGGGTGACGTTTAGTGACTTTCCTAAATTAGCATTCACTGGGATTAGACATAAGAAGTGGATGTCTCTAGTCTCCGCCTTAAAAGCCCATAACATGATAAGGAAAGGATGTTTTGCTTTCCTTGCGGCCGTCATAGTCGAAAAGAAGGGTTCAAAAATAGAAACATCCACATAGTCCAGGACTACCCAGATGTATTCCCTGAAGACTTACCCGGAGTTCCCCCTGAACGTGACGTCAACTTCGCCATTGAGTTGACTCCTGGAGCTGCCCCGGTATCGCGTCAACCGTACCGGATGTCGCCTGCCGATTGAAAGAACTAAAAGCACAACTGATGGAGCTGCTAGAGAAGGGGTTCATCAGACCAAGTACCTCCCCTTGGGGAGCACCTGTGCTATTCGTCAAGAAGAAGGATGGGTCGATGAGACTATGCATCGACTATCGTCAACTCAACCAATTGACCATCAAGAACAAGTACCCATTGCCTAGGGTCGATGAACTATTCGACCATATTCTGGAGCCCAATACTTCTCCAAGATCGACTTCGATCTGGTTATCATCAAATGAGGATCAAGGATGACGATATCTTCAAAACGGCTTTCAGGAGCAGGTATGGACATTACGAATTTGTTGTTATGCCTTTTGGTCTAACCAATGCTCCTGCAGCCTTTATGCAACTCATGAACAGCATATATCGGCCATACCTTGACAAATTTGTGGTCGTCTTCATCGACGATATCCTCATATATTCAAAGACCAAGGAAGATCATGAAGAACACTTGAGGACCGCACTGCAAGTCTTACGAGACAACAAACTATATGCAAAATTAAGCAAGTGCGAGTTCTGGCTCGAAGAAGTGTCTTTCTTGGGCCATGTCATATCAAAGGACGACATCTCTGTTGATCCTTCCAAAGTCGAAGTTGTACTCAACTGGGAGAGACCAACCAACGTCACCGAAATAAGAAGCTTCCTAGGACTGGCTGGCTACTACAGGCGGTTCATCAAGGACTTCTCAAGGATCGCCGTACCACTCACGCGCCTGACACGAAAGGAGAATCCCTACTCCTGGAGTAAAGAGTGTGAGAAGAGTTTCCAAACTCTCAAAGACTACCTTACCTCAGCACTCGTTCTCGCTCTACCAGTAGAGGGAGAAAGTTTCTCTGTCTATACTGATGCCTCAGGAATTGGGCTAGGCTGTGTACTAATGCAAAAGGAGAAGGTCATCGCCTATTCCTCAAGGCAATTGAAGACGCATGAAGTCAACTACCCTGTGCATGACTTAGAGTTGGCTGCCGTGGTCTTCGCATTAAAAATCTGGAGGCACTATCTCTATGGTGAGCAATTCACTGTCTATTCAGATCATAAAAGTCTAAAGTACCTATTCTCCCAGAAAGAACTCAACATGAGGCAGAGAAGATGGTTAGAATATCTAAAGGACTTCGATTTCAACATCCAGTACCATCCAGGTAAGGGAAACGCCGTGGCTGATGCTCTTAGTAGAAAGCCAATGGCATCTATCTCAAGTCTAGTCCTTGGCGAGATGCAATTACTTGAACAATTCGCGAGGCTAGACTTAAATATTGAACATAGGGATGATCATGTTTTGATTGCCAATCTCAAGATCCAATCCGATCTGCTGGAGGAAATCAAGATGCAACAGGACAACGATCCATTCTTGGTTCGTGTCAAGGAAACCTTAGGACAGACCGGATTTTGCCATGACTGAAGATGGAAGGTTAGTATTCCAAGGGAGAACTTGTGTCCCAGACAACGAAGCCCTAAAAAGGAAACTAATGGATGAAGCTCATCAAACTAAGTACACTATTCATCCAGGAGGTACCAAAATATCAAGACATGAAAAGAACATTTTGGTGGCCGAATATGAAGAGGGAAGTAGCCGAGCATGTAGCTCATTGCCTCACATGTCAACAAGTGAAGGCAGAACATATGCGCCCTGCCGGTGTACTCAGACCACTAGATATCCCAGAATGGAAGTGGGAAAGCATTGGCATGGACTTCATCATGGGTTTACCCAGAACTCGTGGTGGACTTGACGCCATATGGGTCATCGTTGACCGGTTGACCAAATCTGCGCACTTCTTACCCATAAAGAGTACATGGTCTGTGGAGGTGCTAGCTGCATTATATGTCAAGGAGATCGTGCGGTTGCACGGTATTCCGTCATCTATTATCTCAGATCGAGATCCAAGGTTCACCTCTCATTTTGGAAAGGTCTGCAAACTGCCCTTGGTACGAAGCTTAATTTTAGTACTGCCTTTCACCCGCAGACTGATGGGCAAACTGAGAGGACAAATCAAATTGTAGAAGACATGTTAAGAGCCTGCATTATAGATTTCAATGGTCGTTGGAATGAACACTTACCCTTGATTGAGTTCGCCTATAACAACAGTTACCAGGCGAGTATTAAAATGGCACCATTTGAAGCACTTTATGGCAGGAATTGTAGATCTCCTGTGTGCTGGAATGAAGTGGGAGAACAACAATGGTTAGGACCTGACATGGTACAAAGTACAACCCGGGATATACAGATGATACGAGATCGACTCAAGATTGCTCAGTCTAGACAGAAGAGCTATGTTGATAAGAGAAGACGGGATCTGGAATTTCAAATAGGAGATCATGTGCTATTGAAGGTATCTCCTACCCGTGGTATTCAAAGATTCGGAGTGAAAGGAAAACTTAGTCCAAGATTCATTGGTCCTTTCGAAGTACTTGAAAGGATTGGTGAAGTTGCTTACAGACTGGCCTTGCCGCCAAATTTGGCAAGTGTGCACAATGTCTTCCATGTCTCCATGCTTAGAAAGTATGTGTACGATCCTACACATGTCATTCGCCATGATGATCTGGTGTTAAACAAGGACATGACGTATGAAGAGAAGCCGATCAAGATATTGGACCGGAAGGTGCAACAACTCCGGACCGTTCTATCCATGTGGTAAAGGTCCTCTGGAATAATCGTGGAGTGGAAGAAGCCACGTGGGAACCGGAAGGAACTATCAGACGAAACTACCCTGATCTATTCGGTAAGCCATTCTCTCCTGTAAGGTCATATGAATTGGGGACCAAATTCTTTTAAGAGGGGGAGGATGTAGCAACCTGAATTTTTGAGAAAAATAAAAATTTAAATAATAAATTAAAACTCAGCTAAAGGGATATTCAATGAAAGAGCATTAAATAAAACCATTAAATGGAAAAGAGTAATGGGCTTTGCTTAATGGATCCTCTAGAATTTATTGGGTCAAAATATGAATTTACAAATAATAAATAAAAAGAAAATACCCTAAATTCGGAGTCTTAATATCTCCTAAATAGAAAGGACTCTTTAAGCATTAAAGAGGCAATAAGAGTTGGAATTGGATTCCTAACCCTACCCCTTATGATTTAGCACGAATTTAGATCCCATCCTAACCTAAATAGAGGTTGGAAAGCAAGAAAGGAAGGTTGGAGTTAGGAAATCTCGTAATTAAAGAGCAATTAGAATAGAAGTAGGAATAGGAACCCATACATGCATAAATACATCTCTTAAACCCTCTTGGCCGACCCTAGCTCGTTGCCAAAGTGGTTGGACGTGGAGAAGAGGCCAAGGAGGAGAGGATCTCGTGGGGAGAAGGAGTTCTTGGAGCTTCTTCCTCGTTCTTGGAGATTTTAACCCTAGAAGACAAATCGAGTCAAAGGTAGGCATTCTCACAAGCAAAACTAAATCAAATCCATCTATAGGTAGTTCCAATCACCAGGAACAAAAGCCCTCTTGTTTCAAATTTTTCATCGAGCCAATCTTTTGTTCTTGATTTTAGAAGTTCTGCAAACATGATAACTCCGAGTCATCATGTTTGAATCATATCTCCATGTACACTTGATCCCATGCTACGAAATTTTTACTGTAGACACTTCATGTTGTTAGGGATCTTTTGCCCTGAAAGCCCTAATTTTTGTTGAGCATGTTGCTCGAATTAAATCAATCTTGCTCTCTGTATCATGTTCTATGTTACTCATTATTGTTCATGCTCAAACCATGTTCAAACCATGCTCTCTCTCTCTAATTCCTATTTACTGGAAGTACTCTCGCATGTCTAGTTTCATTTGCCACTGGTTTCATGATTTTTCATCGTGTATACAATTAGTTATGATTTTCTGAACGACCCTGTATCAAAATCTGATATTTCTGGACCGCAATCCAAGACAGAGCAGAACTCTGTCAGACTCAGGCCATGGACCTGAGAACGCGACGGCCCGATAGGTCGCGTTCTCAAGCCCGTCGCGACGCTTCCTTGTCGCGTTCTGAACGCGACAGTACCCTACGTCGCGTTCTGGCCTTCTGTCCTGGCAGCCCTGTCGCGACCCTTTTCAGGCCCTGTCGCGATCTGCCCTGACCCTGTCGCGACCCTTACTGGCCTACGTCGCGTTCACAGGATTTTTGATGAAAACCCATAAAATTTATTGCTCTCACTTTCTACACGTCTTTTTAACAGTCATATACGCAGTAAAAACACCTGTTTTAAAATGGAGCTTTATTGAATGCTTTAAAATACATATTCACGACTTCTTTTCTATCTATGATTTCTCTTACACATGCACACACATGAACCATCCATATATGGCTGAAATCTGGCATAAAATATCTCATAATGTATCTGGTAATTTATTGCAATAAAGTATTAATTGCCCTATTTTAAAGGACTTGTATTCATTTCTTGCGTTGTTTATATACCGATATCGACGCTCCACTGTTCTAGAATTCCTCTAGAACGTCGAGCACCTATTTTTATACACCTTTACTTGGCTTGTGGTGAAATCTCCGTCGGATATTCCTTTCGCCGGACTAGTGAACCCTTGCACAAGGCCTCCGTAAGTCTCCTCTGATCATGGATTCCCACATGGTCGACGAGCCGGTTGTACCCTAACACCCATTACACCTTTAGGGATCGATATGATCCAAACGGCTATTAGAAGTTCGCTCTTACCTTGAATCACGTCGGACCTCTGGACTTGTGCTTAACATGGCCAGCGGGAAGATCGTGAATTCCACCTGACTGCCAATACAACGTGCGCGTGTTGTGCAACTGTTACTATCGCATGTTTACTCGTTGTTTTACGTGATGTACCCATAGCTCTCATCTATACTCTACTCGCTCGTCTATTCACGTTCTCTCTACTCTCTCGTCTATTCATCTAGTGCTCTGAACTATTCTTGGTTCTCTATATTGGCCATTGACTGATTGTCTAAAGATACAATATAACCAATGCCTGGCAATATATAAGGGGCCCGATCTGGTCCTGGGATGTGAGCCCGAAAGTGCTAGTGCCCATGGGAGTTAAATGATCAGAGTGTTTGACATTACACTCAAGTTCTATCTATCTCGACTATCTATATGACAATCAAAACACAAAACGTGCTATACTCTCTCGATGTCTAGAATGACAAACAAGTGCTATACTCGTCGTGCTATTATTATACTTGTGTTAGTTGTGCTATGGCCATTCTGCTATTCGTGCTATACTCGATACTTGTGCTATTTTTGGAAACTATACTCGATCTCGTGCTATTGTGCTATCCTGTTACCTGTTGTGCTATCTCTTGCTATATTTTGACTCTCTTGTACCTGCTATCTTTAGATACTCTGCCAAAAATGCGTTAAATATTAAAGCCTTCTTGAGCCTGAGATTTAAGTCTACTGGGCGTTATCGCTCACCCTACGTTATTTGATGTTGTGTTCTCAAGTGAGACCGATGATAACACATACACTCACGAGGAGGGAATGACCAAGAGTGAAGCCAGGAGTACCCTCGAGTCATTATGTTATCTTAGAATTGTAGTTAGTTATTTCCTTTTATTGCAATGTAATTGGGCCCTATAGAATGGCTCTGATATTAGTGGTTGTAACTAGACATTTGAAAAGCTATTAATGAGAAAGATTTGCTTTAGTATTATTCAATGTGCAATGGTTTGATGTCTAGTATTGCTCTATACCTTTTCTTGCAACTCCTTCGCGCTCCGATATTCCGCGTCAGGGCGTGACACCTTCTCTGAACTGATCATCAAAGGGGGTACTAGCAGTGCGCTCCCCCTGCATAGGAGCATCTTCCATCTGCACATCCTCACTGTGGCCTGTTGCCACATCCTTAGAGACGACATTTTGCTCCCCTAATGGGAGCTTCTTCCATCACAATGTCTCCCTCTGCAGCTAGATCAACTAAGATCTCTGGCTCCACATGAGTGCTGGTTATAGAGTCCAGCACATCCCGAAGTATTGAAGCTACCCGGGAGGAGGGAGGCACAACCTCTCCAATTTGCCCAACGGGTTCAATGAATTCTTGAGGAATGTCCTCAATCCTATGCTCACTAACCATTGGTACTTCTGTGCTGACCTCTGCTTCAGTTCCCTGAACATTTGCTGCTGCTGCTGGCTGCTCTTCTTGGACTGCCGTCATTTCTCCCCTGACCATTTCCTGCTGCTCTTGGATGACTGGTACTTCTGCCCTGACATCCTCTTGCTGAACTTTAACCGCAGGTTCTGCTGCTGCTACCTCCGTCTAAGCTGCCTCTTCTTGGACCTCTAGGGCTTGGTCTTCTTGGGCTTCACCAATGATAACTTCGCCCTCAGCTACTGAAGTCTTGGTCCAAACTCCAGTAACCAACGAGAAGCCACTCTTCTTTAAATTTCTGCTTCGAATTGCTTGGCCCATTTTCTCATAAACTGCCCCAACAACACTGATGCCATAATGTTGGAAAATCTTGGTGAGCAAGTGGGCATATGGAAGGGACACATTCAATTTACTTTTCTTGTCCCAAATTTGTGCACTTGCAAATTTCATCCTCTCCAAAATAACTTCGGCCATGTTAATGCTCTGGTTCTGAATGGCCCAATACATCATATCGGAGTCGGCCTTTGTGCAAGTGGAGAAGGTCGCACTCCTAGGAACCAAAATCTGACACACAATAAAGTGTAATAATCTATGAAAGCATTCAACTGATTGATGTCGATTTTTCCATCCTTCAACTTGTATTCGGGCCAACGATCCCCAAACCCTTAAGATTAATGTCCACACTGTCTACCCCGCTGTGACCGGTGGTAGAAACTCCAAACAGTGACTCTAACAAACCATGAGTGATGTGAATATGGGTTCCTCTGACAGAAGATGTCAAACACCCATCTGCCTCTGACTTCAGACAAACATAGAAAGCTTTAACCAAGTCAGGGTAACTTGCCTCTGAAAGAGTAGCAATCTCCATCCACTTCATTCTTTCCATAGCTGCCACGATGCTGTGCATCCCTGCTTCTCCAGGTCCACGATATCCACTACTTTGTTGCCGCACATCTTCATCTTCACTGAAGTAAACCCTTCCTGCTGCTCTGTGGTGAGGAAAGCAGCCCCATAGCCCCCGACACTGCCAGAAACTCCAGAAACGACCATGGATTTGAACAAGAAAAGGTTCTGGATGGTCGTGAGGAAGATTGAAGCAAAAGCCCCAGGAGATTTTTCGTGGGAAGGGATGAAAGTTGAAATCGCAAAGAGTCGATGCTGGGGACGATAGAGTTTTTGTTCCAGCAAGTCGAAAGAGACGAGAGCGGGAGGTAAATCGTTGCAACACAGATTTCGGGATTTAGAGAGAGATAGAGTGACTTTTGAAAGGATGACACCATAAATGCAGAAAATGACAAAAAAAGAGCAGGTCGAGATAGATAAATACTTTTTAAATCAAGGAACCGTCATAGAGATTTACGATGCAAGCAATATTTAGGGAATTTGCTTAATTTCATAAGAGAGAATAATCCTTATTCTGAAATAATAATTATTTCAGTTATATACAGATAAGTCTATCACAAATTACACATACCTAATTCCCTTCTAAGAGAAGTAAATCTCTCTTCAGGTAAGGCTTTTGTGAAGATATCTGCTAACTGATTTTGAGTATCAATAAAGGAAATATCTATATTACCATTGGCTACATGATCACGATTAAAATGATATCTAACCTCTATATGCTTTGTCCTTGAGTGTTGTACTGGATTTTTGGTGAGATTAATGGCACTGGTGTTGTCGCACAACAGGGGAATTATGTTGATGTGGAATCCATAATCCTCAAGTTGCTGCTTAATCCATAGGAGTTGTGTGCAACAGCTTCCAGCCGCCACGTACTCAGCTTCAGCTGTTGACAGTGCTACTGAATTTTGCTTCTTGGAGGACCATGAAATCAGACAACCTGCAAGAAATTGACAACATCCACTGGTGCTTTTTCTATCTATTTTGCATCCAGCGTAGTCAACATCAAAATATCCTACTAAATTAATTTCACATGAACTTGGATACCATAATCCTAAATCATGAGTTTTAGCTAAGTATCTAAAGATCCTTTTGACACAAGTTAGATGAAACTCTTTAGGATCTGCCTGATACCTAGCGCACATGCATACACTAAATAATATATCAGGTCTACTAGCAGTTAAGTAGAGTAAAGAACCTATCATACCTCTGTAGAGCTTTTGGTCTACTTTCTTACCATCTTTATCACTGTCTAACCTTGTTGATGTACTCATTGGTGTTGACAGTGGCTTGGCGTTTTCAAATCCAAACTTCTTTAGTAATTATTTGATGTATTTGGCTTGACAAATATGTGTGCCTTCTCTTCCTTGTTTGATTTGTAATCCAAGGAAGTAGTTGAGCTCCCCCATCATGCTCATTTCAAACTCTCCCTGCATAAGCTTTTCAAAATACTTGCAAAGAGACTCGTCAGTAGAACCAAAATTATATCATCAACATAGATTTGTACAAGCAATGCATTTTTGACTTTGGACTTAATGAACAATGTGCTGTCTACTTGACCTCTAATAAAGCCATGTTCTAATAAAAATGTACTGAGCCTTTCATACCAAGCTCTAGGTACTTGCTTTAATCCATACAATGCCTTATGCAATTTAAATACATGATTCGAAAAATCAATATCATCAAAACCAGGAGGTTGTTCTACATAAACTTCCTCCTTTATGTATCCATTCAAAAAGGCGGATTTTACATCCATTTGAAAAAGTTTCAAATCTAATGCTGATGCATAAGCAAGTAAAATTCTGATTACCTCAAGTCTAGCCACTGGTGCATAGGTTTCATCGAAATCTATGTCTTCCTCTTGGAAACAGCCTTGAGCTATCAGTCTGGCCTTGTTTCTAGTGATCACACCAGCTTCATCCAATTTGTTCCTGAACACCCATTTGGTGCCAATCACAGGATGATCTGATGGTCTCGGAACAAGGGACCATACTTGGTTTCTCTTGAACTGGTTAAGTTCATCTTGCATGGCTAATATCCATGATTCATCAGACAGTGCTTCATTGACTGTCTTGGCTCTATTTGAGATACAAAGCTAAATAATCACAAGGAATTACATTACCTCTAGTTCTTACCCCAACCGATGGATCCCCAATGATGTTATCCAATGGGTGATCCTTTTTGTATCTCCATTCCTTTGGAAGATTGTCATGTGATATGTCTTTTTGTTGTAGATCTTCCAAGGGTGGATCTCCTTGTCCTCGATGGATGAGTTCTTTAATTTCTTGGATAGTTCATCTGCATCATCAACATCACTATCTACTTCCTTTCTCAAGGAGGGTTAGTCTCATCAAAAATAACATGCACTGTTTGTTCAATTAATAGACTATGCTTATTAAATACTCTATAACCTTGGGTTTGGAGGCATACCCCATGAATATACCTTCATCAGACTTTGAGTCCAGCTTACCAATATCCCTTTTTCCATTGTTGTGAATAAAGCATGGTCATCCAAAGGTTCTGAAGTGACTGATCTTTGGCTTCTTCTGTTTGTAAAACTCGTATGCAGTCTTCCTCAGAATTGGCCTGATCATCACTCTGTTGATTATATAGCATGCTGTGTTGATGGCTTCGGCCCAAAAATACCTTGGTAAATATATTCTGACAACATAGTCCTTGCCATATCTAATAAGGTTCTGTTCTTCCTTTCAGCAACTCCATTTTGCTGTGGTGTCCTTGGCGCTGAGAAGTTATGCTCTATTCCTTGATTACACGAACTTAGCAAATTTCTCATTCTGAAACTCTCCTCCATGATCTGATCGAATACCAATAATGCTGTACTTTTTGTCTTTCTGTACCTCTCTTACTGAAGATGACAAAGCTGTCGAATGTATCATCCTTATGCTCCAAGAAGGATACCCCTGTAAATCTGGAGTAGTCATCTACTATGACAAATCCAAAGTTCTTTCCTCCGAGACTTGTGGTTCTCAGGGCCCAAATAGATCCATATGTAGAAGTTCTAAGGGTTTTGAGGTTGTTACCACAGTTTTTGACTTGAAGGATGACTTGGTGTGCTTTCCTTTTGCACACGCCTCGCAGACACCATCCATTCTTATACTTACTTTGAGTAGGCCTTCCACCAAATTTCTCTTGATTAATTTTTCATCCCATCCAGGCTGTAGTGGCCCAATCTTCGAGGCTAGAGATCAGTTGACTGCTCTTTATTCTCTGCCAGACATATGTCCTAATCTTTAATTCTTCTAGATAAAGTACGTACAAATTCTTTTCTCTGTTAGCTTCAAAAATGACTGCACCATCCTTCATGATACTGCACTTTGATTCTTGAAATTGATCTGATGTCCTTTATCGCACAGTTGGCTGATATTGATAAGGTTGTGCTTCAGTCCTTGACGCATAGAACATCTTCGATAACAGTTTTGCCTTTACTGCCTACTGATCCGCTACCTATCACAGTCCCTTTTCCATTATCTCCATAAGTGACTGTGCCTTCTTCAGCTTCAAGATGGGAAAATAGCTTTCAGTTCCCTGTCATGTGCCTTGAGCATCCGCTGTCCAAGTACTATTTTGATGCTCGAAGGTTTACCTACAATGAAATCACTAGCTTTAGGTACCCAAGTTCTTTTGGGTCCTGATTGGTTAATATCATCAATTTTGTTTTTAATTATCCATCTTTTATGTTTAGTTGGACATGTTATTTTAGTATGACCTAACTTGTTGCAGTGACTACAGCAAGATGTTCTACTTACTTTTTCAGTTGGAATGTATTTAAAGCTTGACTTATATGTTGTGTCTTGTTCAACTACAAACTTAAGTGTTGGATATATTTTAGGGTATACTACTGTTTCTTATTATCGAAAGGAGTATAACCTAATCCATGCTTCTTTTTACCTGACCGTCTAGCACCTTTCAGTATTAACGTTGTTTTACCGTTTGTAAATTTTTCTAACGTGCTTCATAATTTTTCATTTTCTATTGTTAATGTATTAATTTCCTATTTTAATTTATTTATTGTTTCTTGGTTTTCCAAGCTTGCTAATTGTTCATTTTTATTTTTCAGGTCCTTACATAACAACTCATTTCTCCTTTTAGTTTAGTAATTTGTTTTTCCATTTGCTCATTTTTAGATTTTAAATCTGAATTAGTATTTTCTAAGCATGCAAGATTTTTCTTACTGACTTTTAATGATTTACATACTTCTTTATATTTACAGTACAACTCATTAAAAGCGTCTTCTAAATTATCAGAATCAGATTCGTTACATGAAGAGAAGGATGAGTCAGATGTTACCTTTTTGTCGAGTTAGCCATGAAGGCCAGGTTGGCCTTTTCTTCTTCTTCTCCACTAGAACTCGACTCACTGTCTGAGTCGCTGTTGTTGTCCCATGCTGCTGCCATGGCTTTCTTCTTGTATCTTCTGAATTTCTTGGAACTATCTTTCTTTCTACTTCAGTTTTCTTCAGCTTTGGACATTCTGCTTTGATATGTCCAGGCTTCTTGCATTCGTAACAGATGGGCTCAGCTCTCTTTGATTCCTTTCCTTCTGGCTTCTTGTAATCTTTGTTTTTCTTGAAGTATCTCCTTCCAGACTGGTACTTCTTTCTAGCTAATATCCTTTGTAGTCTTCTGGAGAGGAGAGCTTCCTCATATTCACTGCTTCTTATGCTTTCGTTACCATCTGAAGATTCTTCTGATAAGTCTTCTTTTTCTGCCTTGAGAGCGTTGGAGTGCTTCTTTCTGCTTGATGATTCTCCCAACCTTTCCATGTTGATCTCATGGGCCATTAGGGACCCTATGAGTTTTTCTAATGACATTCTCTTCAAGTCATTTGCTTCTTCAATTGCCGTTACTTTGGGAGTCCATGAAGCTGGTAAAGATCATAGAATTTTCCTGACCATGTCACCCATTTCATAAGTCTTTCCTAGACCGGCTAATCCATTTGTGATGTCAGTGAACCTGCTGTACATCTGTGTGATAGTCTCTCCTGACTGCATCTGAAATCTTTCATATTGAGTCACCAAGATGTCTATTCTCGTTTCTTTTACTTTATCTATGCCCTCATAGGTGATTCTCAATTTTTCCCACATCTCTATGGCGGATTTGCAGGCAGAGATCCTGTTGAACTCTTTCTTGCTAAGAGCACAACATAGAATTCTTTTTGCCTTGCAGTTGAGAGAGATTTTCTTCTTGTCGTCTTCCGTCCATTTGTCTTTTTCGTTCGTGACTAGAAGATCTCCTTCTTCAACAATCGACCAGATCTGATAGTCGAGTCCTTGTAAGAAGAACTCCATTCTTGTTTTCCAAAGTATAGTCTTCACCGTCGAACAAAGGTGGCCTGTGACTGACTGACCTTCGAAGTGACCTTGGGCTGCCATTTGATCTTTTCTCTTCAGATCGTGGATCTTTTTTGTCGAAGACACTAGCTCTGATACCACTTGTTGCCAGCTAGCAAGCCCAGAGGGGGGGGGGGGGTGAATGAGATTATTTAAAATTCAATTATCTAAACCTGTGCACAAAAACATTTAACACAACACACTACGATTGATTGTTAGCGTTAGTAAAAGGATAAATAACAACCACAAATAGACAGGCACACAACACACAGGTTTTATTCTGGTTCAGACCTTCTCTCCACAGAAGTCCTACGTCCAGTCCCTGAGCAACAACTCAGGATTCCACTACCCAAGGGTACAGTCCCCTTCAAGGACACTTATACACCCAGCCGCAGCTGGTCTTCTCTTCACAACCCGAAGAGGAAAAACACCACCCTGGAACACCCAGGTCTTCCTTCAACACGAAGGGAACAACACGAAGATGTGTTCGAGGGAAGTCAAGCCCCTAGATCAAGCTAATAGAATAATGCTTGATCTGAAGTAAGAACTGAGAGGAAGAGATCTACAATAATGAACTCTCTCAGTACACAAACGCTCTCTCTCTAAGATCTACTATGGACACAGAGAGCTAAGAGCTTGAATGATGGAGTGAGGCTTTGCTCTTTCTGATGATTACCAAATTCTCTGATGAGGGCTTGTAAAGAATTCAAATTCCTTGTTCTACGCTGGAGTCATCAGTCTTCAATATATATCTTCCTTTTGAAAACTAGACGTTGAAGTATCCGTTGTCTCTAAGCTCTGGTATACGTTAGACTGTAGAGCTTCTGGTCAACAGATCTTTACGTTTTATGCATGCAAGGAGAAGATCTTTCTTGATATCCTTTAGCTTCTTATTGTCCAACGTTGTAGTGTGCGATCCTGTCAGAGACCTGCACACAATAAATGCTAAACAGTAGACATTTATTGGCTTGTCAGTCAACGTTAGAAGCTAAGCAATAAGACTACACACTAAAATGGAAATGTCATTCTGTCTTACGATAAAGTGCTTTTCCATAGAAGCATTAGACTAGAAGATACCAGATAATTCGTGCAGAGAAGTGTACAAACGCATTAAATGCATGGATATTGGTGCATAAAGGCTTTGACTTTCAAAATATTTGAAGATATATCAAGTCATTATGATACATGAAACCAATGTGAGTATGACTTACGAAATCGATGTGTGAATGAGTCGTTGTTTATGTAAGTCGTTATGAAAGTATAAACAAATTGTTATGAACAAGTCGTTATAACCAAATCGTTGTCTTACTTATCGAGTCGATGTAGTGATCAAATCGATGTTTTGTTTTTATCGAATCGTTACACAGACCAAGTCGTTGTTGTGACTTATCGAATCGTTACAGCAAGCAAATCGTTGTGTAACTTATCGAGTCGTTATAATGACCAAGTCGTTGTTGTAACTTGTCGAATCGATGTAAATACCAAATCAATCTGGAACTTATCGAATCGTTATGAAAGACAAATCGTTGTGAGAGCAAACTGTTGTTCTCACTTAACAAATCGTTGTGAGAGCAAATCGTTGTTCTCACTTATCAAATCGATGTGAAACAGAATCGTTATGAGAGCAAATCGTTGTGAGAGAAAATCGTTGTTCTCACTTACCAAATCGATGTGGGAGCAAATCGTTGTGCTCACTTAAGAAATCGATGTGAAACAAATCATTGTGAGATCGAAATCGATGCGATCTCTTAGCGAATCGTTTTGAGATCGAAATCGATGCGATGCTTATGAAATCGTTGTGAGGCCGAAATCGGTATGTCACTTACCAAATCCTTATGAATATGAAAGCGATAGAGTTAAGGAAATCGTTATGACTATTGAAATCGTTATACTTCTCAGGAAGTCGATGTGTATTTAGAAAAATTATATGCTCTGAACTTTAAATGCTTCAGGGTAAAAATACTTACAGGTTTTACTTGAATTTCTTTGATTTATTTCATGTGCTTAAACTTCATAGAAGACTTGTTAGATTAAACCAAATTTGAGTTTTGTTAATCACCAAAATAGATATGTAATTTATCTAAATTACATGGGGATAAGCTGATCATCAGGTTGTTTTCAGAGGGTGTTCATTGCCTTAGGGGCAAGCAACACTGGTTTCAAAGACAGATGTTGTCCAGTGTTGGGCATTGATGGTTGTCATTTGAAAGGGCATTACACTAGGATTATTGTAGATGTGGTTGCTATGGATGGAAATAATTATTGTTGCCCATTGCATATAGGTTGTAGAGGGGGAGAGTATAGACTCATGGACCTAGTTTTGCACACGCTGAAGAAGGCCATTGCACATCTATAAGGCATTACTTTCAAATTGACATGGAAAAGGGAATTGACGTGGCTGTGGGGGATATTTTTCTAGATGCAGAGTATAGGTAATTACAATGACTAGGCTTACTATTTTTATGCTTTTCTATGTCCATGCTTGCTTACTATTTATGCTTAACAATGACTATGCTTACTGTCTTATGCTTAACAATTTCAGGTTTTGCATGCAGCACCTTTATAAGAATTCAAGAAGAGATGGCCATGCCCAGCGTTATAAAAGGCAACAAGGATGTGGACGCGACATTGTTGACTATGTACTTTCGTTGTCTAGAGTTCGTTGCACATGTCAAATTGCTCACCTTCTCTAAACTGTCTCACAAATTTAAAATAGTAAAGAAATAAAGTGTTCTTGGTTGTTCTGTGTCGTCTCTGCTACGCCTGCAACACTCTCTCAACAATCAAACACAGAAGACGAAGAAGAAGCAGCACTCGAATCCTTTCAAATGCTGAAAACCCTCAATCTCCCTGGATCACCCTCCTCTCCAGCAGCCGAAGAATTGAAAAAATAATACATCTACCTCCAGCAGCTCTACAACAACAGCCGAACTTCCCCGGAATGTTGAACAAAACCAGATGCTGAGGACCTCCCGGATGTCTTCACAAAACACAGAAGAAAGGTGAAATTAAACTGGATCAAACTCTGCTGCACAGAAGAAATGACGCAATCCACACAGAAGAAATGGCAAAATCCACACAGAAGAAATAGCAAAAGCAGCACAGAAGAAATGAGAAATTAAACTAGATCAAACTCTGCAGCACAGAAGAAATGAGAAATTAAACTGGATCGAACTCTAAACACAGAAGAAATGGGAACATAAATTGTCCTCCCAGCAACTGCCAACAGCAAGAAGAAAACCCAAACAAATCCCAGTCGCCTCCTTTGGAGCCGAACTCTCAAATGCTCAAACCCCTTACAGAAGGAAAGAAGAAATTCTAAAAAAATTGCAATTCTGGATCAACTTCCCCAGCCCAACTAGCCGAACCCTCAAAAGAAATACTAAACAACCCGGAAGAAAAGAAAAAAAACTAAACACTTCAAAAAATCGAACTCCCCCTTCTGAGGACCCTTGGGGTCCTTTTATAGGCTTCCTGGAATCCTTCCAGGCGAGCTCCTCACACCTGCCTTCGCCCAGCTTCTGCGTCGCACGCCCAGCGGCACACGCTCCAGCAGCACACGCCTCCTCAGCAGCTTCGTGCGCACACCCGCCTCTGCACGACCCGGCTGCGCACCACGCACGCAGCTGCTGCGCACGCCTCTTCTGCCAGCCTCACGCCCCCAGATCACCTGAGCACCGGATGCGCACGCGCGCCGCGCCCAGCAGCTCCAGCTTCGCACGGCTAGCCCGCCTCGGCTTCTGCATCGCGCTCCAACTGCACCGCCACAACCGCGCACCCAGATCACCCACCGTCCCAGCTCAGCAGCCCGCACCCAGCTGCCTTCACAGCTCCATCGCACCAGCTGCCCTGGTTCCAGCAGCACACCAGCCACCCTGGCCTCTGCACCAGATCCCGGCCTGCACAGCTTGCCACCGCCTCCCAGCAGCTCCACACGCCCTGGCCTGCTTCCAGCAGCTTCCAGCTGCTTCCGCCCTTGACCTGGTGGGAATAAAAGGGTTTAAATGAGAGAAATGGTATTGGCACAATGCGCCGATGGTAGTGCAAAGAAATGTTGGCACAATGGACTTATGAGGGGGGTATGATGGTATTGGTTGGGGTATTAACAATTTTATTTGTTTAAAAACTCACACTTATCTACTACAAGATATTTACAAAAATATTATTGCAACAGAAATTATTTATATACAACATTATTTACAATTATCTTTTATTTCCCAAAGTGTATCTGTGCAAAGAAAAAATGAACCTAATTAGTCAATATGAAAAAGAAATAGTAAATTGTTGAATGAAAATCTAACAAGTGTATTCTACCCCAATATCAACTAATATGTTCAAAAACCTATTTATGGATGAAATAAAAATTATAATAAAAAATGCACATTATTATGGACAAAGGCTGTCTAAAATTAACTGTATGTATGAAATTTAACACGAAATTTTTACAATTATCACTCCCCCCTACTTGAACATTGCTAGTTCCTTAGCAATAAAATTACTCCAAATGTAGGACTAGAAGATGTAATGGCTCATGCTAAACAGTCATCATGTAAAAGATTAATGTAAAGATACGTCTTTCCTAATTGTAAGGGCTTATGGCAAGAAATTAGTGCACAAATGATAGCTCACTTAAGAGTTCACATCAGTCCTCATGGAGCTTCTCTGCCTCAGCTAGTAATTGAGATTAGATTAATTCGAGGGAGAAGAAAAGAATTGTGGAATAAGATCATTGCTCAGTCAGATTGGGTTGTTTCTCTCAGTTCCATTCTTCCCAACTTCCTTGAGGATTATTTCTCTGAGTTGAGGACTTTGCCTCTTTATTTGCACTTTGTGCACTCATAATTTTTCTTTCTTTTTCATCCATAATGTTGCACAACCCATCACTTTTCAAGAGTAGCGAGTCCAACTTTACTCAGATCCGGAGCAATTTTTATGGATATATTTTTTTCCTTTTTCTTTTGCTTTTACTTTTTTTTTCTTTCTTTTCTTTTCTTTTCCTCTTAAGAGAAGGATGGGTTGTCAGGTTCCTTGATCCCACGCCTTCACTTCCTTCACAATTGACTTAAGGGGAAGGGAGAAAACCAATCACCTCTCTCCTACTAGCCTTAACAAATTTGCTACATTTGGGTTCAGCTAGTCTAAGTGGCTGTGTAGTGTGTGTATGAAAACTTCTTGCCATAAATCCTTACATAAGGTAGACATGAGATACATGTAATCCTTTACTAGAGGCTACCTAACATGGATGCTTGCAAGGGAATGAGACAACTTCACAATTTTAATGGTTAAAGATCAGACCCATAGTATGTGTTTTGCAATGCCAAGCATTTTTATTCAAAGATGAAACATTGTGAAATTTTTATTTGCATATGTACAAGCTAAAAAAAATGAAGCATTGGTGAAGACTATGAATGCATGCTTATTCTACCTCTCCCACCTACTTATTTATAGGAAAAGAAAGCAAGACAGAGAATTACTTGATAAAGGAAATCTGTACACATGGGTTGCCTCCCAAGAGCGCTAAGTTTATCGTCTTCAACCAGACGCAATTAAGCTCCATTTGACTCATCTAGCTTGGTAGACTCAATTTCATGGAAGATGGGCTTTCAAAGAAATGCTTTCACCTTTGTCCATTAAGAGTGAATGATTGTTCAGTTTTAGAATCAAGAATAATGACAGCACCATTGTGATAGGCTTTGACGACAGTGTAAAGACCATCCCATCGGGACTTCAATTTTTTTCGAAAACAGACAAAGCCTAGAATTAAACATCCAAACCTTATCATGCACTTGAAAAGTTTTTCTATGAATGTGTTTGTCATGGAATGCTTTGGCTTGGCTTTATAGATCTTGGAGCTTTCATAGGCTTTATTTCTGAGCTCTTCTAGCTCATTTAGCTGAAGGGTTCTTTGTTGACCAGCTTGGGCTAAATCAAGATTTACTTGCTTAATAGCCCAATAGGCTCTATGCTCAAGTTCTACCGGCAGATGACAAGATTTTCCAAAAACAAGCCGGTAAGGGGACATTCCAATGGGAGTCTTGAAAGCAGTTCGGTAGGCCCACAATGCATCATCTAACCTTTCTGACCAGTCTTTCCTATCAGGCCTAACTGACTTCTGAAGAATGTTCTTAATCTCCCTATTTGATACTTCAACCTGGCCACTGGTTTGCGGATGGTAAGGTGTTGCTAGCTTATGGGTGATCCCATACTTCCTTAGGAGGGTCCTAAATTGAGTGTTAATGAAATGAGGTCCTCCATCACTAATGATTGCCTTGGGCCACCCAAATCTCGAAAAGATGTTTTTCTAAATAAATTTAATGACCACTTTATGATCATTGGTCTTTGTGGCAATGGCCTTTATCCATTTAGACACATAATCAACAGCAACTAAAATGTGTGTGTATCCAAAGGACGGTGGAAAAGGTCCCATAAAGTCTATTCCCCATACATCAAAGGACGGGGTTAAGAGGCATCATATCCTTCTTAGAAATGTTTCCCATGGTTTGACATCTAGGACATGCCTTACAAAATTGGTGGGCATCCTTAAACAACGTAGGCCAATAGAAACCAGAGTCTAAGACCTTAGCAGCGGTCTTCTTTCCTGAAAAATGCCCTCCACAAGCAAGAGAATGGCAAAACTTGAGGACACTTTGATGCTCACTCTTAGGGACACATCTTCTTATCACTTGGTCTGGTCCTATGAAAAATAGCTCCGGGTCCTCCCAAATAAAATACTTGTCCCTAGCAAAGAATCTTTCTCTTTCATTTTTGGTTCAATCTCCAGGTACTCGTCCAATGACTTTATAATTCACAATGTGAGCGTACCATGGAGATGAAATATTGGAGACAGCTAAAATGTGCTCATCTGGGAAAGCATCTCTAATAGGCATAGAGTCTGGGGCAACTATTCTGGACAAATGGTCAGCTACCACATTCTTGGACCCTTTCTTATCATGAATTTCCAAATCAAACTCCTGTAACAATAGAATCCATCTGATCAATCTAGGCTTGGCATCCTTTTTGGCAAGTAAATGCCTTAAGGCAGCATGGTCAGTGAAGACAAGATTTTAGCTCCTAAAAGATAGGATATGAACTTCTCTAAGGCAAAGACAACATCTAGGAGCTCTTTCTCCGTAGTTGTGTATCGAATCTGAGTGTCATTCAATGTTCTGCTTGCATAATAAATCACTACAGATCCTTTATCAGTTTTCTGACCCAAAATAGCACCTATTGCAAAGTCTGAAGCATCACACATTATCTCAAATGGTAATGACCAGTCTCGAGATTGTAGAATTGGAGCTCTGGTCAAAATGTCTTTTAAATCCTCAAATGCTTTATGACAAGCTTCGTCAAAAATGAAAGGAGTGTCCTTTAACAAAGAAGTCAATGGTCTTGCAATTTTGGAAAAGTCTTTGATGAACCTCCTATAGAATCCAGCATGACCAAGGAAGGATCGAATTTGTTTGACAGAGTTGGGAGGAGGCAATTCAGAAATGAGATTTATCTTGGCTTTATCTACCTCTATCCCTCTCTTTGAGACAATCCCCTCCTTTACGATGAAGTGGCTCTTTTCCCAACTTAAAACAAGATTGGCATTAATGCATCTTTTGAGCACTTCAGTCAAATGGTCGAGGCATGAATCAAAGTCACTTCCAAACACAGAAAAATCATCCATGAAGACTTCTAAGTAATCCCCAACCATGTCTGAGAAGATAGACAACATGCAACGTTGAAAAGTTGCAGGGGCATTGCACAGCCCGAAGGGCATGCGTCTAAAGGCAAAAGTTCTAAATGGACATGTGAAAGTGGTCTTTTCTTGGTCCTCAGGGTGAATAGCCACTTAGTTATACCCTGAATATCCATCAAGGAAGCAAAAGAATTTTTGGCCTGTAAGTTTCTCTAAGATTTGGTCAATGAAAGGCAAGAGGAAATTGTCTTTCTTGGTCATCGCATTCAATTTGCGATAGTCAATGCACACTCTCCATCCTGTAGCCAGCCTAGTGGGAATGAGCTCACCCTTTTCAGTTTGAATTACAATTAGTCTTGACTTTTTCGGCACAACTTGAATTGGACTAACCCACTGGCTATCAGAGATGGGATAAATGAATTCAGCATCAAGCCATTTGACAATCTCCTTCTTAACAACTTCTTTCATGTTGGGATTAAGCCTTCTTTGCATTTCTCTTGAGCTTTTAGCATTTTCTTCCAAGTATATGCGATGTGTGCACACTGAAGGACTTATCCTTATCAAATCATCTATTGTCCAACCTATAGATTTCTTGTGATTTTTCAGGACTTCAATCAATTTCTTCTCCTGCCCTTCCTCAAGATCACTAGCAATTATGACGGGCCAAGTCTCATTCTCTCTTAAAAAGATGTACTTTAAACTAGCAGGGAGTGGTTTTAGCTCAACCTTAGGAGGACACTCTGATAGAATTGATGGATCATTATTCTGAAATAGGGAACTAAATTGTCCTTCCTCTCCCTAAACCCTAGAGCACAGGGTTGGTCTACTGCTTCTTCCACACAAGATTCTTGCAAGGAGTCTACCACTAGACAACTCTCTCCTTCAACATGATGCCTAGATACCCTAAAAATATTGATACTAACCTGCCTATCCCCAAATGATATATCCATCATCCCGGTAGCACAATCAATGTTAGCTCTAGCTGTGGCCAAAAAAGGTCTACCAAGGATAATGGTGGACTGAGTTAAATCTTGAGGAGTGTTCATGTCCAGAATGATGAAATCGACAGGGAAGTAACAATCATTGATTTTCACACTGACATCCTCAACTAAGCCTTTAGGAGTGGTGACAGAACGATCGGCTAGTTGAAGGACAACATAAGTGGGTTTCAATTCTCCTAACTTGAACTTCTTAAAAATAGCAGAAGGTAGGAGATTGACACTGGCTCCCAAATCTAAAAGGCCGCTTTCAAAAGTGACTCCACCAATGGTGCAAGGAATTAGTGGAGTACCTGGATCTTTGAGCTTTTTAGGGAGTTGGTTCAAGACAATGGAACTCACAATTTCTGGAAGAATGATTGTTTCAGTTTTATTTCTCATTTCACGTTTTGGAGTACACATTTCTTTTAAGAATTTGGCATAAGCAGGCACATGCTTAATGACATCAAGGAGAGGAATGTTGATGTGAACTTGTTTAAAGAGTTCCAAGAGTTCTTCATTACCAGTTGGTTTGTTTTTGGATTTTGGCTTTAAAGCTTCAGGAAAAGTGTGACGGCCCTCATTATACCGGTACGGTTATACCAACCCACGTCGGTATAGCGAGAGTCCTCACAGTGGGACATTTACCCAACGATACATACAGCTGAGATACACGCGAATATACAACAGAGTAGCGGAAGTAAAAGACAACTGTCTTCATTCATTCATCATCCACATTTAACATACATGAAGTTTGCAATTAACAAAAGGGAACTAAAAGTTCACATAATTTAATTCGCTGAAATTTAAATACATAATGTCCACACTTATACATCCTTTTCATAATAACTCTAGTACAATGTTCAAATTGCATACTATGAAAATGCACAAGTCACAAAGAAACTCCAAAACTAGCTAATCTCCGCGCTCGGAGTCCGTCTCTGCTGCCTCCTCCAAAGGTGCCACGTCACCAACTACACCTGTACGCCGAAGCAAGGAGTGAGTCCAGAGACTCAGCAAGAAACACTACCCATAACATACACGTATAAATCTTAGTGGTTTCTACATGCACATTTACCATTTGCAACACATGGCATGCTAGTCATTTTAAAGTTTCAACCTATCATGAAAGTTTTACAAATTTACACATGGATCATGCTTTCAGATTTCTAAGAATAAAACTTTACCTACCACATGCTCTCTATCCAGTTTACTCATGAATTTTTGTCTTTAAAGGACCAAGACATGAGAGCTACCAACATGAACATTGTGCATATATGAAAGGAAACACAACTAGCATGGATCTTACATGTTTTTAAACACATACATAACCATTTTCACATGCTTTAAGTTGCTGATTTCATATGGTTTAATGGCTATAAACCTATACATGAGAGTTACAATATTGCGTAAAACATATCATGTGAACAAACAATCATGCTATCTTGTACCCGTTTTCACCAATTATCCCTAACATGGATTCTAGGCATCTTTACACATATAAACATGATGATAACAACATAAGATTTCTGATTTCACATGGTTTCAGATTTGTCTCACATGGGTTTCAAAATCATAACCTCTCATTTAGAATTTCACATTCTCTTTACACAAGTTTCCTCTTTCACATGGTTGCACTTTACACATACACATTTCACATTTGTTCACTTACACATTTACACATGAACACATACACATTACACATTACACATTACACATTTTAGGTGCCGTGACACATAGTCCAAACCACCAAAGAAGGACATATACACATCACATTACACATAGACGCCATCTAGGCATTCCAATGGCGACTCTTGGACTGCGCAGACCGGGAGAACAAGTCTCCACCCTAACCAGTGGTACTTGTCCACCTCCAGGATTTCCCCCTAATGCCCTTAGGGTCACTTAACACATTGAACTTTCTCAGGGGGACTTTTCCCTGATACAGCTCCACTGCCCTCTACGGAAGCAATGTCACACTTGGCACAATTTACACATTTACACATTTTACCGATTTACACATGGTTTTACACATATCACTTTTCATCTCATTCACTTTCTCACTCACATGCACATCTCTGTTTTTTTCTAACATGGAACTACAGATTTCAGGAATTTAACGCACAGTAAACACACTAATCATGTTGGGTTGAGGCAATATCTAATCACATTACGATCATATGCATGAATTATCACATTTCACATGAAAAATACATAACTTTTTATGTACTGATCCAAACGACCTGAAATTTTAACCACTAGCTGTTTTCGGGTTCAAAATTATACCCTCAATTTTTCAGATTTTTCTGAGCTACATAGAATTTACAGTAAATAAAACACCTAATTAGCATGCCATTCACAATTTAACTTAACATGGGGTTTAACACATCTTGTAATTTACCACTTACTGTTTTAACAGAGGCTACTAATATGTATACATGATTTGAGAATACGAAATTACCCTAAAGCATACATCTATAGATTAATCATCACATCCATTCTTGCATGCTTTCATTTTATTCTACCGAATCGGATTTATTAGCAAGTTACACAAGCATGGATAATTTACTGAATTTGCAAACACATATACTGACCCACTAACCTTCATGATCAGACCAAAACCAAGACATTCGTGCTAATTCTAATCATGAAACCTAAATTTGCAAGAATCTCAATAAGTCATGCTCACAAGTTCAAGGGGTACCATTTCCCACATTCACCATCACATCCCACATTCATTCACACATCACAATTAACAATATACATAGAGTATAAGGTTTACCATATATCCTCATCACGGAAACCATATCGAAATTATTGTAGAAGAAGGGCAGAACATTTCACTGTTCTGTTCTGAGGAACTTGGCGGCGGTCTCTGGCCGCTGACTCAGGGTCAGCGGCATGGTCGATGGACGCCAATCATGATCTGGGCGTCCAGGGACCTTGCCGTCGAATCAGGTCTGTGCAGAAACACAGACTCGAGCTCTGAAACTTGGGTGAATGGGAGGGTCTAGGACTCGAGGAAAAATGCTCAAAAATCATAAAACCGACCTAGACTCATAAGGGAACACCATGGATAGGTCACTTGCCTTTCAAAAATTCCTCCAAGGGATCTAGGGCTCGGTGAAGACCTCCTTGGGCAGTCCCAAGAAAGTTGCAGAAAGGCCTCCAAGATCACCTTCCTCCGGGTTCTTGGATGAGCTCCACGCCAAGGGGATGTCGGGGAAGCCTCCTCCTTTGGTCCAGCTACCTTCTTGAAGCAGTGGAACGCCGGATCAAGCTTCAGGGGGTCGGATTTTTGGGTGCTAAGTGGGGGTTTTTCTCACAGTTTCTCTCTAGGGTTTTTCTTCTTCTTTTCCTCCTCTTGCAAGGTGAAGGGAGAAGTGGGGAGAGGCCATTTCGGGTTCAGACATAAGGAGAGTCTCTCTCCCACTCACCATGCTGATTTTACAGCCTTCAGAGCCGTTGGGGACAGTCCCCCAATGGTTGGCTTACCTTGCTTCAGAAGTTTGCAGGTCTGCTGCGCATGCAGGCCAGAGAGATTGGCGTCCATATCGCTGGACGCCAGGATTAGTGTGGGCGTCCAGGTCTGGACGCTGACATCACCTAGGCGGCCTGGGGTTGACGCCAAGGTGGCCTTCGGCCAGAACTCTAAATCATGCAGAAAACCATGCATACCATGCGTATATACATGCAATGTGTATATGGTATTATATCCATACTATCACCATTCAATACATGCATTATTTATTTTTAATATAAACACATGCATACGTACTTGTACTAATTAATACGTACATAAATATGTACATACATACACAAGCACAAATATACACACACATAAATACAAATAATGCGACGGAAATTCGAGGGCCTTACAAAAAGGGACTCTTGGAATGTAACAGCTTGGGTCTTCATTCATTTTGACTTTATCTAGAGGTTCTTCAGTCATTTTCTCTTTTCCCTTGGATTGTTCTTTTTCAACATTTTCTTCAATCTCTTCTTCAATTTCAGTTTCAATTTCATTTTCTGTATCCTCATGCAATGTTGATATGTGTGGGTGAGGATTTATTCTGATTTTTCCACTTCTTAAAGTAGACACAGTTTTTGCATTCTCTACTTGGGGGCCCCTAGCTTGGGCAGGAGGATGGTTCTGTTGTATAGGTTGACTCTGGTCTTGTGGTGCTGGAATGTTCTGGACAAAAGCTTGTTGTGGGTTTGGTGGTGGAAGTGCATTTTGGCGAGCAGGTGGTCTATACCCCTGGGTTTGATGGTATTGCTGGTTCTGATAAAATCCGAGAGGGTTGTTCCTTGGGTTTGCTATCGTTTGACTTGGCAACTGACTTGACTCCCTCCTATGACATACATCAGCAATCTGTGACTCTATCCTTGCCAAATTTTGTTGGAAATTTGGTTTTGATTTTGATATTGATTTTTTTGTTCTTGCACATTTTGGCATAGAGTCGCCATCATGTTTTGGAGTTGATTTATTTTATGTTCCCAATTGGGCTGAGGAGGTGGTGGTCGATATGAAGGTTGCTGAAAATGAGCAAATTGATTGGAATTTTGATTTCCTTGGACTTGTGGAGGTTTGGAGTAAGAAGATTGGCCAAATCCCAGATTCTGATTGGGATAGGATTGACCGTACATGGATTGCTTAAAGGAAGGTTGAGACACTTGTTCATATTGATTTTTCCAAGAAACGTTTGGATGGTTTCTCCAACCAGGGTTATATGTGTTAGAATATGAATCATATGAGGGTTTGTAGAAACCTTGGGCAGCTTGGACTTGTTCTTGAATGAAAGAGGGTAATTGGGCAGTAGTGGGACAAGTATTAGTGGAGTGAGCTGAGCTAGCACACATAGCGCAAGTTTCAGATGGTTGAGAAATTTTGGGTGTGGCTCGCCCAGTTAAAGACAGTAATTGATCAAATTTTTGTTCCAACTTCTGCTCCAATCTCTGATCAAGTCTATCTAACAAATCTTCTACCCTAGAATCTGATTCTCCTCTCCCTCTTAATTCATACAACCCTGCCTTCTTTACAGGTCCTAGTGCTCTCTCATAAGAGTGGAGTGAGGCATGATTGATAGAATTCTCACTCAATGTTTCAAACAGATTATATGCCTCATCCTCGCTCTTAGTCATGAATGCTCCTCCACATGAAGCATCAACCATCTGCCTATTTGATTCTGTCAGACCTTCTTAAAAAGCTTGGACTATTTGCCACCTCGACAGACCATGGTGGGGACATTTTCTAAGCAACTCCTTTAATCTCTCCCATGATTCATGCATTAACTCTTCCGGGTGTTGGGAGAATCCAGTTATTGCTCTTCTCATGGTGTTAGTGCGGCCAATGGGGTAAAATTTCTTCAAAAATTCCTGCTGCATTTCTGTCCATGTTCTGATGGTTCTCCCTATGGTTCCTAACCAATGTTTGGCCTTATATTTCAAAGAGAATGGAAATAGGGTCAGTCTTAAGGCATTTTCAGTGAAATTTTGGATCCTTACAGTGGAACAAATCTCTAGGAACTCATCTATATGCTTATAAGGGTCTTCATTGGGATTGCCATAGAAGGATGACAACATCTGAATGGTTCCTGGCTTGATTTCAAAGTGATTTGCAGGAATTTCCGGCCCGATGCAAGTAGCAGGCTGATAATCAGAAGGAATAAAGTACTCCTTCATCTGTCTGGGTGCGACCTCCTCTACATTCCTAGCAACTTGGTTTTGATTTTGGTTGGCCATCTTATGAAAGAATTTTTCAATCTCGTCTATAGGTTGAGCCAAATCTATGTTTAGGGAGCGTCTACCAAGCATGCACAGTTGAAAAGCCTTCTATTTTTAATTTTTGAACTTTTTAAATTTTTATTGATTTTTGATGAGTTTCTATAAACAAACACAAATAAACAAACAAACACTTTCAAAACAAATTAACCTAAACACTAAGTGTTCCTTGGACCTATGTTATTTTTCTCAAAATCAGATTTATGCTTGCTTAAATCCAATCCTAACTTTCTTGTACCGGCCAGGTAAGAGGTGGAGTAGAGGGAGGCCCCCCTTGCTTTCGCAAGGACCCAATTAAATAACCTCTAGCTCACTTAAGCATAAGCTTTTTAACCTCTAATCCTAGACCCCAGACTTAAAGAGAAGTTTTGAATTTAAAAAAGGATAAATCTAATTATGAACCCTAGGGCCACGTCTACTGATTTTTATTGAAAGTTTAGACAAATGCAAGAATGTGACATTTTTTGTGATTTTTGGGCAAAGGAAAGGGTGATGAAATCCCTCACCTTATCTTTTTTCTAAAGGGTGATGCCCTTAAGCAATCCCTTTTACAAATGTGAAATGCAACAAAGCGAGTTCAAACAAGGATTTTTATAATGCTAAGTCTAATGCATGAAACAAGAGATAGAAATCTTACCTTTCCCCCGCACTCTTCAATGCAGAAAAAGAAATGGAATTAAAATGATGAATGTCCTAAAACAAGTGATTCTAATCTTAAGAAGATGAATTTTTTAATTGCAAAACAAACGGCTTACAAGAAAGAGCATTTGGAAAAAAAATTTAGATTTTAGAATTTTTATTTTTATTTGGTTTTGAACTAAATGAAATGAAACTTAACTAAGAAAATATAAAGTGATACTTTAAACTAATTCCAAACCATTCAAACCACCAAAAGGCCAATTATTACATGCCAATGAGAAGGAAATCTCTGTACATGCACAGAGAATACATGAAAGCCTCGCTACAAGATTCACTCACACTCTTCTATCTAAAATTTTGAATTAAAAGCAAATGTAAAAACAATCAGCAAGCTCTCCTCTCCAATGGGCTCAAATTTCAAGCCCAATCTCCATGTTCCACTTCTTGTGCAAATCTGAAATAAGAAGCCCAATAACAAGTCACTAAGAGGCACAATGCAAATAAAATCAAATGAAAGCAGATTTAAATCAAACTCTAATGCCTCACCGGCAATGGCGCCAAGATGGACGCGACATTGTTGACTGTGCACTTTCGTTGTCTAGAGTTTGTTGCACATGTCAAAATGCTCACCTTCTCTAAACTGTCTCACAAATTTAAAATAGTAAAGATGAACCAGCAAAGTGGTTAGAACATGTCATTTCCACAGGGAGACTGAATAAAGCTTGATTTAAACTACTTTGAAAACTCAAGTCTACAAATAGCTCATCACTTCAGAATTAAACTAAGAATTCTTGACAGCAGCCCAAACCAAACAAACAAACATCCACAAAATCTTCCCCAGGATCATCATCTCATGAAACACAGACAACACATTAGAACATTCCAAATGAGACCAGTGACAAGTTTAAAAATCTTGCAAATCTAGTAAAACTATCCATACAAAATCCTCACAGCTTAAAAGAGACACCAACTATAAATGAAATTTCTTAAACTATAGCAACAATATGAATTTCTCAAAATTCCTCACAGTCCGAGGGAGAGAAACACAAAGGTGCACAGAGGGAAACATTCTAATGCATTCTGAAATCAATCTCTCCTTGCAACTCAACAGGTCAAACACAATGAAGAAATAAGCAGAATTGAAAATAAAAGGAAATTGATACCACTGTACCCTCACATTCGAGGGATCAAACAAAAAAAAAGAGTTCTGAAATAGAAATTATCAAATAACTGGTCGAACAATTTGAAGTAGACAAAGAACACAACAATTTGAAGTAGGCAAAGAACACTGCGCTACACATGGATGCAACCTTTAATTCTGAAATAATCTGGAATTCGAAAAAAAAAAATTCAAAAAATTCACAACTCAATCTGGACTATGTAGCCTTCTGGAAACTCTCTGGAAGCCCTTTGGACTCTCTCTGGAAGCCTTCTGGACACCAGACAGCCTCAGAACAAGCCAAGAAATAAAGTGTTCTTGGTTGTTCTATGCCGTCTCTGCTACGCCTGCAGCACTCTCTCAGGAATCAAACACAGAAGACGAAGAAGCAGCAACACTCGAATCCTTTCAAATGCTGAAAACCCTCAATCTCCCTGGATCGCCCTCCTCTCCAACAACCGAAGAAATGAAAAAATAATACATCTACCTCCAGCAGCTCTACAACAACAACCGAACTCCCCGAAATGCTGAACAAAACCAGATGCTGAGGACCTCCCGGATGTCTTCACAGAACACATAAGAAAGGAGAAATTAAACTGGATCAAACTCTGCTGCACAGAAGAAATGGCATAATCCACATAGAAGAAATGACAAAATCCACACAGAAGAAATAGCAAAAGCAGCAAAGAAGAAATGAGAATTAAACTAGATCAAACTCTGCAGCACAGAAGAAATGAGAAATTAAACTGGATCGAACTCTAAACACAGAAGAAATGGAAACATAAATTCTCCTCCCAGCAACTGCCAACAGCAAGAAGAAAACCAAACAAATCCCAGTCGCCTCCTTTGGAGCCGAACTGTAACGTCGCTTATTTTCGGATCCTTTTTGGATCGTGTGTGTTGTGGTTGCGATGGCCGTTGTGAGGCCAGTGTGGTGTAGACGCGTGGTGTGTGCAGGTGTGGTGCAGGTTAGGTCCCGAAATGGAATAGGACCTGCTGCAGTTGAGTTGGAGTTGGCGGCCAGGGGTGGTCGTTGACTTGTTGGCGTCCAGGTAAGGTGCCGTTGACTGCATAAACTTAACGGCATAGGATGTGGACGTTTGTGGTGGCGGTTGCCCTAAGCGGCAGAGGGGTTGACGCCAACCTGAGAATTCTGCAGGTTATAGGGTCACCCGAGAGCAGGTTTTCTACCTGGTTCTCTTTCTCTCTTGCCCCAGCTTCTTACCCCCGTGTCCCTAAAGCTTCCAACAGGTACAGGAGAGTGGTTGGAGGATCGTGGGACGTGTGGCGTTGCCGAATCGCGCGAGGAAACGCCGTGGCGTGGTGCAATTCCCGTGGGAGCTCGCGGAGGGTTCGGTGTGAACCGGGAGATTTCGGGAGGTTTGAGCATGTTCTGAGGTAGGGAATGACCCTTGTAGTTCTTATAGATTGTAATAGAATAATTAGAAAGCATGAAACTGCATGAAATGGCAATTTCGGGTCATGGTATCTATGCGGGGTTCTAAGGGTGGTTTGATGAATTAATGGTTAATTCATGTAGTTTAAATCTTAAATGATGCATGTTTGGCTTGGAAAATAGTTTCCTCATATTTTCTCGTAGTTTTGATGATTGTAAAACCTGTAGAATCGATCTAGGGTTTCTGCAGGAACAGTGGTTGAAGAGCTTAGCGTCAACATCGATTGACGCCAGGCTCATCAGCCGGGATATAGACGGCCATATCCATTGCCGTCTACTTCCTCTAAGCGGCAGTCGATGTTGCTGCCAACCTGTGTATAACAGAAGTGACCGTTTATGGTATTTATCGATAATGAATGGTTCGTTGGCACTTGTGGTGCACTGAGTGCACCTGGTTTGATATTTAGCATACAGGGTATGCAGGTTGTTACTCTCTTTCGAGGTGCGTGTTGTTCACGCAAGTCCAGTAGGGTTCACGTGTGGTGGACTGTTGTTACTTGAGGTTTACGTGAGGTTTCACGTGGTTTGTGTGTGACGAGCACGTGGTTTTGTGTACGTGGCAAGTAGTACGACGCCTATCGTGGTTACCTCTCCAGTTGGGTGCCCCAGGTTCTTTGTGAGCCAGGCTGTTAGCTCGGGGCTTTCTCCCGGTACTTGTGTTGTACCGTCGAGGTCTGTGTCGTCTGACCTGGACACCCTCACTCCTGTGTTTGAGTTGTACGTCCGGCTGAGGGAAAGACGACAGTGGGACAGTGACACTTGTGTTGTCTTTAGTCACTTGTAGCGCGCTCGTAGTTGGGGGTACGGACACCAGTAGACGTACTGGACCCCAGCTAGTCCTTTTCCAGTGCCTCACTCTAGAGAGTTCCGGGCCAGGATATCTAGAGGTGTCAGGCGTGGGCCTGTGACCGTGTGGTCCGCAGGTGGTGGTGTTTAGTTGGTCTCCACAGTTGCTTGACCTTTTCACGTGGAGTGGCAGTTGGACCTTTCATCCGTGGCTGCGAGACTGAGAGGTAGACTGTGTTAGCTTGTCCGAGTCAGTTTCTGGTGTCGCGAACCAGTTCACGTGGCTCGTGTTTGGTTGTCTCTACTTTAGCTTGTACACCTGTTGGGTTTGCCGTTTAATTATTACAGTTGTTTTACGTAATCGGCAGACGGTGAGTACTTTTACAGCTTTCATATCCTGCTTAGCTGTTCTATAAATTGTTGGTACTGTTTATTACTTTTGTACCTGTGGTTTTGGTTTGCTCGGTGTTGGGGGAGTTCCCTACTGAGCCAGTGACTAGCGAGGCTCACCCCTACCCCCCACAGGTATAGGCGAGGAGGACGTTTCTCGACCATCGTCCAGTTTAGAGCCGCGTCGTAGCGGTGCAGGGTCAGTACCTCCAGCTGTGTAGTAGCAGCTCCAGCAGTGTAGTGTAGTTAGTTGTTTATTTTTCTTCAGTTGTACCTCGAGGTATGCCCCAGGATCTTGTACTTCTTTTCAGTTTTGTGAAAATATGGCTATGTAACTTGTGAAATATATATATAAAATGTGGTGTGTTTCTTTGTGTTTTCACGGACTGTAGTTTGGTATCCCTTGCGAGGCTTCGGCCCGTTCGCGGGAGGCGGACTCGGATCAAGTACGTTATTGGTTTAACGGGGCTTGGCCGAGGCGTTCCGTCACAGTTGGTATCAGAGCAAGGTCCGTGTTAATATAAGGGAACTAGAAAGATACATAGCCTTATTTCGGTGTTTGTACACTGCTGGTAGGGACCCTGGTTTTGATAATTTGTTGTTTTGATTTTTGCTTGGTGTTTTATTTATGTAGAAATTTCTAGAATGGCTGATAGAAGAGATTGGGGTGGTGGAGGAGATGATCCGGAGGAAAGTACTCAGCGTATGATAGAAAGGATCTGGGAAAGCCTCACGGATATTCGGGCAAGGATGGATCAGCAGGCGCCGGTACCACCGGTTGCAGTGCCACCTGGAGATGGAGAGACTGTACCTATTGCTCCAGTCCCGCCAAGAGTAGAGGTGCCTTTTGTAGCACCTGTGCCACCACCAGTGTTATTAGCAGAGGAACCAGTGATGCAGGTGGAGAAATTTCTGAGATTACAGCCGCCTACTTATTCAGGAGGGCCGAATCCAGATACAGCGGAGCACTGGGTTCATGAGATTGAAAGAGTCTTTGCGACTATGAGATGTCCAACAGCAGATAAAGTTGTATTAGCTGCTTATCAATTGAGAGGTTTTGCATTAGAATGGTGGCGACTGAAGATGCAGACCACCTTTGCAGGCAGGACAGAAAAGGCTATTACTTGGTCGGAATTTCTTGATGTATTTAACGATACATTCTTTCCGATCCAAGTGCAACAAGTGAAAAGAGAGTAGTTTCAGACGCTCCAGCAAGGTAACTCTTCAGTTTTAGAGTACCAGATGAGGTTTATGGCTCTCAGTCGTTATGCACCTTATGTGGTATCAGATAATAATATGATGGTTGAGTATTTTATTAGAGGTTTGAGAGTGGAGTTGCAGGATGCAGTAGTACCTCTCATGTGTAAAACAGTGGAAGAAGTAGCCCAGAGAGCAGCTACATTGGAGAGGTCTATTCGAACTCGTCAGGTGGGCGAGTCAGGCTCAGGTAGCTTTCGGATGCCGCAACAGTCAGTGGGTGCAAGTAAGGGTAAAGCACCAGCAGGACCTTCTTCATCAGGCTTTGGGAAATGGGGTCAGAAATTGAAGCAAGCATTTAAAGGTAAAGGAAGAGGATGGGGAGGTCGTCAGTAGTTTCAGCAGGGCCGAGGTAGGCCTGAGGTGGAGGAGTCGCAGCAAAGTACTGCCAGGCAGCCTATTACTCCACCAGGATATAGATGTTATAATTGTAATCAGCCGAGGCATTTGATCCGCAATTGTCCCTATCTAAGAGAGTATGGGTATGGAAGAGGTGTGCAGCAGCAGCAGCCTCAGCAGTTTCAGCAGCCACAGGCAGGTCGTGGCAAAGGAGCACCGCAGCAGCAGGAAGAGGCCGGGTTATGGCTATCACCCGAGCCCAGGTAGAGGCATCGAATATGATAGAAGGTACTTTACCTCTTTATGATTATTCAGCAAGAGTTTTATTTGATTCGGGTGCCTCTCATTCTTTCATTTCCGAAGAATTTCTGGATTGTATAGCTCATCCTTTAGAGGAAAAGTCTTGTGAGTTAGTAGTGGAGGTCCTTCGGGTGAGTTCTTACTCACTTCGAGCTATGTAGATGAAGCTCCTGTTATGATTGAAGGGAACCGGATGCCGGGTCGGTTGTATGCCCTGCAGTTGTCAGATTATGATATTATTTTGGGTATGGATTGACTTGAGACTTATGGAGCAATGTTAGATTGCAGAAAGAAAAGGATCAGATTTTGTCATCCTAATGGTGCAGTATTGAATATCAAGGTATGCCTTTTTATACCTCTAAATTTCTAATTTCTGCAATTAAAGCTAGAAAGTTGATTAATGCTGGATGTGTGGCTTATTTAGCCTCGGTAAGTCTGGTAGAAGCTAGTCAGTCAGTGGAAGCAGTTCCCGTGGTTAGGGAATTTGCTGATGTTTTTCCTGAGGATTTGCCTGGTTTAGCTCCACATAGAGAGGTGGACTTTTCTATTGAGTTGCTGCCAGGTACCATGTCGATTTCTAAAGCTCCTTATCGGATGGCACCAGCAGAACTTAAAGAATTGAAAAAGCAATTAGAAGAGCTGTTGCAGAAAGGGTTTATTAGACCGAGTCATTCCCCGTGGGGAGCGCCGGTTTTATTTGTGAAAAAGAAAGATGGAAGTTTTCGAATGTGCATTGATTATAGAAAGTTGAATGATGTGACCATTAAGAATAAGTACCCGTTGCCGAGGATAGATGATCTGTTTGATCAGTTGCAATCAGCAAAAGTGTTTTCTAAAATTGATTTGAGGTCCGGGTACCATCAGTTGAGAATTAAAGAGGAGGATATAGATAAGACAGCTTTTAGAACCAGATATGGTCACTTTGAGTTTGTGGTTATGCCATTTGGGTTGACCAATGCTCCTGTAGGTTTTATGGATCTGATGAATAGAATTTTTCATCCGTATTTAGACCAATTCATTGTGGTCTTTATCGATGATATTCTAATTTATTCAGTATCTGAAGAGGAGCATGCAGCTCATTTGAGGTTTACTCTGCAGTTGTTAAGGGATAATCAGTTGTTTGCTAAATTCAATAAGTGTGAATTTTGGTTAAAAGAAATTCAGTTTTTGGGTCATGTTATCTCAGCTAAAAGAGTAGCAGTGGACCCAAGTAAAGTGGAAGCAGTGATGAGATGGGAAGTGCCTAAGACAATAACCGAGATTAGAAGTTTTCTGGGATTAGCAGGTTATTATAGGCGCTTTATTCAAGATTTTTCTAAGATTGCAGCACTTATATTGACATTACCGGCAGGGAGTGGTGGTTTTGTGCTGTATACTGATGCTTCAAGAAGAGGACTTGGCGCAGTGCTTATGCAGCATGGCAAGGTGATAGCTTATGTGTCCAGGCAATTGAAGCCGGCAGAGGAGAATTACCCCACTCATGATTTGGAATTGGCAGCAGTTGTGTTTGCTTTGAAAATGTGGAGGCATTATCTGTATGGCGAGAGATTTGAGATCTTTACAGATCATAAAAGCTTGAAGTATATCTTCTCGCAGAAAGATTTGAACCTTCGCCAACGCAGATGGATTGAATATTTAAAGGATTATGATTTCAGTTTGGCTTACCATCCGGGTAAGGCCAATGTTGTAGTAGATGCCTTGAGCAGAAAGGCATATGTAAGTTTGATGATGATTAAAGAATGGAAGTTGTATGAAGAGGTAATGGAGAACTCCTTGTATGTGCCCAGTAGTCAGCGACGGGCAGTACTAGCTGCTAGTGCTGTAGAACCGTCTTTGTATTGGCAGATTGTTGAGGCTCAGAGAGCAGATGTAAGTTTAGCTGAAATTGTGAAAATGGAAGGAGTTACCATTGATAATAATTGTGTGGTTAGGCTCAGAGGCAGGTTGTTTGTTTCAGCAGAGAGAGAAGTAAAGCAGCGGGTGTTGGAAGAGGCTCATAAATCTAGGTACACTATCCATCCGGGTAGTACTAAAATGTACCATGATTTGAGAAAGCATTTCTGGTGGCCTCTTATGAAAAAGGAAATAGCAGAGTTTGTTGCAGGTGTGCTATCTGTCAGCAGATTAAAGCAGAACATCAGAAGCCTGGAGGTTTGTTGCAACCGTTGCCCATACCACAGTGGAAATGGGATGATATTGCTATGGACTTTGTGGCAGGTTTACCAAGATCGAGTTTCGAGCATAATGGAATATGGGTATTTGTTGATAGATTAACCAAGGTGTGCAGATTAGTGGCCGTAAGTATGTCTTGGACAATGGATAAATTAGCAAAAGTTTATGTTGAAAGAATTATTCCATTGCATGGTATTCCGAAGACTATTGTGTCTGATAGAGATCCAAGATTTACTTCTGATTTTTGGAGAAGTCTGCAGAAAGTAATTGGTACTGAGCTGAGATATAGTTCCGCTTATCATCCCCAGACAGATGGTCAGACAGAGAGGACCATTCAGACGATTGAAGATATGTTGCGAGCTTGTTGTTTAGTTTGGGGAGGTAGCTGGGAACATCATTTGGGAATGGTTGAGTTTGCTTATAATAATAGTTATCATACCAGTCTTGGGATGGCACCGTATGAAGCTTTATATGGAAGGCCATGTAGAACCCCATTGAAGTGACATGAAGTGGGAGAAAGGCAGTTAGTGGGTCCTGAATTGATTCAGCAAACCACAGAAATAGTGAAGCTTATTAAAGAAAAATTGCAGGCAGCTCAAAGCAGGCAAAATAGTTATGCAGATATTCGAAGGAGACCACTTCAGTTTGAAGTGGGAGATTTTGTTTTCTTGAGAGTTTCCCCGAGTAAAGGTATTATGAGATTTGGTAAGACTAGGAAGTTGAGCCCGAGATATGTGAGACCTTTTCAAGTGTTAGAAAGAATTGGGGAAACAGCTTATAGGCTGGATTTGCCAGCAGATTTTGCAGATGTTCATGATATATTTCATGTTTCTATGTTAAGAAAGTGTATTGAAGATCCAGCTCAAATAATCAGATATCAAGGTGGTGACCTGAGGCCGGATATGACTATGCCAGAGTATCCGGTGCAGATCACAGATCGAAAGATAAAGAAGCTGAGAAATAAAGAAATCGAGTTGGTTAAAGTGAGATGGGAAAATAGGTTGGGCGGTGAGGATACCTGGGAGTTAGCCGAGGAGATGGCTAAAGGGTATCCCTATCTGTTTGAATAAGCTTTTGTATTTCTTTTTAGATGATAGTATTTGTAAAAATGTGTATGTTTAAGTTGTTTAACTTTGAGTTGTGTTATGAATTTCGAGGTCGAAATTTTCTTTTTAGATGATAGTAATGTAACGTCGCTTATTTTCGGATCCTTTTTGGATCGTGTGTGTTGTGGTTGCGATGGCCGTTGTGAGGCCAGTGTGGTGTAGACGCGTGGTGTGTGCAGGTGTGGTGCAGGTTAGGTCCTGAAATGGAATAGGACCTGCTGCAGTTGAGTTGGAGTTGGCGGCCAGGGGTGGTCGTTGACTTGTTGGCGTCCAGGTAAGGTGCCGTTGACTGCATAAACTTTAACGGCATAGGATGTTGACGTTTGTGGTGGCGGTTGCCCTAAGCGGCAGAGGGGTTGACGCCAACCTGAGAATTCTGCAGGTTATAGGGTCACCCGAGAGCAGGTTTTCTACCTGGTTCTCTTTCTCTCTTGCCCCAGCTTCTTGCCTCCGTGTCCCTAAAGCTTCCAACAGGTACAGGAGAGTGGTTGGAGGATCGTGGGACGTGTGGCGTTGCCGAATCGCGCGAGGAAACGCCGTGGCGTGGTGCAATTCCCGTGGGAGCTCGCGGAGGGTTCGGTGTGAACCGGGAGATTTCGGGAGGTTTGAGCGTGTTCTGAGGTAGGGAATGACCCTTGTAGTTCTTATAGATTGTAATAGAATAATTAGAAAGCATGAAACTGCATGAAAATGGCAATTTCGGGTCATGGTATCTATGCGGGGTTCTAAGGGTGGTTAGATGGAATTTAATGGTTAATTCATGTAGTTTAAATCTTAAATGATGCATGTTTGGCTTGGAAAATAGTTTCCTCATGTTTTCTCGTAGTTTTGATGATTGTAAAACCTGTAGAATCGATCTAGGGTTTCTGCAGGAACAGTGGTTGAAGAGCTTAGCGTCAACATCGATTGACGCCAGGCTCATCAGCCGGGATATAGACGGCCATATCCATTGCCGTCTACTTCCTCTAAGCGGCAGTCGATGTTGCCGCCAACCTGTGTATAAGCAGAAGTGACCGTTTATGGTATTTATCGATAATGAATGGTGCGTTGGCACTTGTGGTGCACTGAGTGCACCTGGTTTTGATATTTAGCATACAGGGTATGCAGGTTGTTACTCTCTTTCGAGGCTGCGTGTTGTTCACGCAAGTCCAGTAGGGTTCACGTGTGGTGGACCGTTGTTACTTGAGGTTTACGTGAGGTTTCACGTGGTTTGTGTGTGACGAGCACGTGGTTTTGTGTACGTGGCAAGTAGTACGACGCCTATCGTGGTTACCTCTCCAGTTGGGTGCCCCAGGTTCTTTGTGAGCCAGGCTGTTAGCTCGGGGCTTTGTCCCGGTACTTGTGTTGTACCGTCGAGGTCTGTGTCGTCTGACCTGGACACCCTCACTCCTGTGTTTGAGTTGTACGTTCGGCTGAGGGAAAGACGACAGTGGGACAGTGACACTTGTGTTTGTCTTTAGTCACTTGTAGCGCGCTCGTAGTTGGGGGTACGGACACCAGTAGACGTACTGGACCACAACTAGTCCTTTTCCAGTGCCTCACTCTAGAGAGTTCCGGGCCAGGATCTCTAGAGGTGTCAGGCATGGGCCTGTGACCTTGTGGTCCGCAGGTGGTGGTGTTTAGTTGGTCTCCACAGTTGCTTGACCTTTTCACGTGGAGCGGCAGTTGGACCTTTCGTCCGTGGCTGCGAGACTGAGAGGTAGTCCTGTGTTAGCTTGTCCGAGTCAGTTTCTGGTGTCGCGAACCAGTTCACATGGCTCGTGTTTGGCTGTCCCTACTTTAGCTTGTACACCTGTTTGGGTTTGCCGTTTAATTATTACAGTTGTTTTACGTAATCGGCAGACGGTGAGTACTTTTACAGCTTTCATATCCTGCTTAGCTGTTCTATAAATTGTTGGTACTGTTTATTGCTTTTGTACTTGTGGTTTTGGTTTGCTCGGTGTTGGGGGAGTTCCCTACTGAGCCAGTGACTAGCGAGGCTCACCCCTACCCCCACAGATATAGGCGAGGAGGACGTTTCTCGACCATCGTCCAGTTTAGAGCCGCGTCGTAGCGGTGCAGGGTCAGTACCTCCAGCTGTGTAGTAGCAGCTCCAGCAGTGTAGTGTAGTTAGTTGTTTATTTTTCTTCAGTTGTACCTCGAGGTATGCCCCAGGCTCTTGTACTTCTTTTCAGTTTTGTGAAAATATGGCTATGTAACTTGTGAAATATATATATAAATGTGGTGTGTTTCTTTGTGTTTTCACGGACTGTAGTTTGGTATCCCTTGCGAGGCTTCGGCCCGTTCGCAGGAGGCGGACTCGGATCAAGTACGTTATTGGTTTAGCGGGCTTGGCCGAGGCGTTCCGTCACACGAACTCTCAAATGCTTAAACCCCTTACAGAAGGAAAGAAGAAATTCTAAAAAAATTGCAATTCTGGATCGACTTCCCCCAGCCCAACCAGCCGAACCCTCAAAAGAAATACTAAACAACCCGGAAGAAAAGAAAAAAAAACTAAACTCTCCAAAAAATCGAACTCTCCCTTCTGAGGCCCCTTGGGGTCCTTTTATAGGCTTCCTGGAATCCTTCCAAGCGAGCTCCTCACACCCGCCTTCGCCTAGCTTCTGCGTCGCACGCCCAGTGGCACACACTCCAACATCACACGCCTCCTCAGTAGCTTCGTGCACACGCCCACCTCTGTACGATCCGGCTGTGCACCACGCACGCAGCTACTGTGCACGCCTCTTCTGCCAGCCTCACGCCCCCAGATCACCTGAGCGCCGGATGCGCACGCGCGCCGCGCCCAGCAGCTCCAGCTTCGCACGGCCAGCCCGCCTCCACTTCTGCATCGCGCTCTAGCTGCACCGCCATAGCTGCGCACCCAGATCACCCACTGTCCCAGCTTAGCAGCCCGCACCCAGCTGCCTTCACAGCTCCATCGCACCAGCTGCCCTGGTTCCAGCAGCACACCATCCGCCCCTGGCCTCTTCACCAGATCCCGACCTGCACAGCTTTCCACCGCCTCCCAGCAGCTCCACACGCCCTGGCCTGCTTCCAGCAGCTTCCAGCTGCTTCCGCCCTTGACCTGGTGGGAATAAAAGGGTTTAAATGAGAGAAATGGTATTGGCACAATGCGCCGATGGTAGTGCAAAGAAATGTTGGCACAATGGACTTATGAGGGGGTATGATGGTATTGGTTGGGGTATTAACAATTTTTATTTGTTTAAAAACTCACACTTATCTACTAAAAGATATTTACAAAATATTATTGCAACAGAAATTATTATATACAACATTTATTTACAATTATCTTTTATTTCCCAAAGTGTATCTGTGCAAAGAAAAATGAACCTAATTAGTCAATCTGAAAAAGAAACAGTAAATTGTTGAATGAAAATCTAACAAGTGTATTCTAGCCCAATATCAACTAACATGTTCAAAAACCTATTTATGGATGAAATGAAAATATAATAAAAAAATGCACATTATTTATGGACAAAGACTGTCTAAAATTAACTATATGTATGAAATTTAACACGAAAAAGTTTGCAATTATCAGACTGCAGCCAAATCCTACACGCTTCAAGGATATTAAGTAGCTATTTTTGATATGGAAAAACTTGATGCACATGCTTCCAACAATTTGGAGAATCTACGTTGTGCATGTGCACGATGCCAATTTGGTGACAAAGGTAAGGTGACATACATAACCAACTGTCACGTCCCATCATTTAATATAACTATAAATGTCGGAACGTGAACGCATGAGAAATCAAGAGTAAACTTTGAACTATTTGAGCAGAAGAATGCTTGAACTTTACTAAATAAAAATAATTATTCATTGACAGTCTATAGGTATTACATGACTCTCCATTTACAATTCAAACTTAAATGCCTTAAAGGTTGGTCTCTCAGCCCACAAATCCTGATGTCCCGCCTTCTAAAACCGTAGATACCTGAAAGAAATAGGATTTGATGAGCTAACTAGCCAGTAGGATTCAAATTCTCAAATCAAAAGGATTTAGTTATATACTGATCAAGGAAAAAGACTAGATTGATATCACAGAAGAACATGTAAGCATCATATCATGGCAGTTAAAGTGGGACAGTAGTACTGTAATACAAACATGCTCAGGAATTCACAATGAATCTCATAATTTGGCTCACATATATGTTCACACAGGACAGGTAACATGATGACCATAATCAGACAGTATTTTATGCTATGCCAAACATCCAGTTGCCCTTTATCATTTCGTACGGTCAGAAAATGAATTCGGGTGCTCCTCCCAGGACTGGACCAACCCTATTTGCACAGGCATATCAGTCAGGTGGGGTCCAAGGACCCAATAAATGTCATCATCATCAATTAATCATATCTCACATGGTGTTCAAGTATTTGAACTCTCAAGACATCAAGTTACATGAACTCAATTACCGAATACAGGAGAATGGACTCAACAGAGTGCCATTCGTAGTTAACAACTTCAAGGATAACTCAAGGGTGAGTAAGGTACACCAAGAGGGTAATCTTTACAATGGAATGACAGTAAACACTAAGGCAATTAGGGGGGGGGGGGGGGGGTAACTTGGTAGGCTAATATGGTGAAGTTTAAGCAAGAGTTTTATCATAAAAAGTTGCTGAAATACAAGGCAGGACAAGTGCTGTCGACAGCCAGGAAGGGGCTGTCGACAGATGACAACAGACAGAGCTCATGTTTTCTAGCTCTGTGGGTATCTGTCGACAGCAACAAGAGGGCTGTCGACAGATACACACAGTCCAGAAATCTGGAGTTCTGGAAGACATGCGCCTATCGACAGCTTTGGGCTGGCTGTCGACATGTAGCAGTAGAACTTCCAGAAATGACTTTAAATCCATCCTAAACATCTTAATTATAGAACTTATAAACCAAGGCATGTTTTATATCAAATAGAAGAGTCTAATTGGAGTTCTCACAGTGGTTTATAAGCTAAACAATCGAGATGAAACAAGAGACTTACAATTCAAACTTGGCTAGCTACAAACTAACATAGTGTAGTACTGAAAGTATAGCCTTGATAGCAATGGTTTAATGGAAGATTCCTACATGATGGACTCTAAACCACAAAGTGTTTCATGAATCTAAATCAAGACTTGAAGTATCAATCATCTAAACCGAAGTCTTCATACTATTCTAAAGATGATTGAGACTTCTACAAAACTCTATAGCATGTACAAGGATCAAGGGTGGAAGAAGAGGATAGGAGTTAGTTTCTAAATTGGAACAAGGTTGTTCCTCTTCCAACAAGAGTATTTCTATCATGACTGGAAGAAAAATAGAAGAACTACAGGTATAGCCACTAGTTCAATCATCAAGAAATTCTTATCATGTGTGGAAGACAGATCTGAACCAGAGGGAGATGAATCCTACACCTGAATAGCTAGGAATCTACTACAACGTGATACTGGAAGAAGATCCTTTCCAAACAGGGATCATATGAATCTCGAAGAGTAGCTTCTACAGCAATACAAGATACACAAATAGTGCTAGAGGTACTCATGACATTAGAACATAAACTTGAACATCCAAACAGTAGGTTCTAAAGAATGTTCAAGAACATGAGTTAGAGAAGAAAGAAAGAGAATCAAATCCTACCTAGCTAGAAGAAGATGATCCTTCCCTTCGAAGAGTTCACAGCCAACAAGAAAAAGATGACACTGGGGTGCAGTCGTTGCTGTCCACGAATAGCTACAATTTGTAGCTTCTCAGGTACAATCAGTGAAGGTAGTAGCTTCAGTAGTAGCAGCTCCCTCATCAACAAAAGCAGCAACAGGAAGAACAAGAAGGGGGTGTAGGTACAGATGCTGGAAAGGTGTGTGCGAAAGGTAAAGTAGCAGTGGTAGCTTTGGTTGGAGCAACTCAACTCCTACTGGAGCACAAGTGCAGCTATGATTCCACAGGAGCAGCAAGAGCAGGAAAGAGATAGGAGCAAGAAGGGAAATCCCACACGATGGGTGAAGGGAAGCTTATATAAGCTCCCAACCTTCACGCATGCTTGGCACGTCGGCCATGCATGTGTCAAGGTTTAAACCCCTTAACCATACCAAAGCCACCTGGTTCATGCAACCATTATCATGGTTACACTATGAGATAATCGTGTAAGCCTCCCCTTAGTAAGGTGGCTCACCCAGCCCCCAACACATGGGCAAGCTTAATTCTTTAGATAATCCTTACCGTAAATAGCCCATAATTCAGCTGGCCCAAAGATCCTTATGTAAATATGTTCAAATGATGTCCATTTGTATTGAAATTTCAGTCATAAGCTAATGTAATTGTTTTACAAATTATGGTGATTTTAGTTTAATTTTTAGAATTTATTTTACAGTAGGTGAAAAATCACCCAAAAAATGGTCGCGTTGACTTAATCCCGAAATTCGTATGTCGAAAAATTTGGATATTTACATTTCTGATATCTCCACATTTTTTGAAAATTATGGTATTCTCAGATTTTATTTTCGTTACAGTTTTTCGGTGTCGTCCTGTGGGAGCGCGCACGTCCGAGTACGACACTGGGGAAACGTTCATTAATGCTAAACATTTCCAAATATCAATTAATTCAACCTAAGAATAATGGTTAAGTCTAAGAACCTTATTTTTCAAGTTTCTCAACTAAATAAAAAAATTCGGGGTGTTACACCAACAACCTGTTAGAGTCATTTAATTCGTTTGTTGGTGATTCCAGAGGCCTACCCCTAGTAGATATGTTAAATTGCATTAGGCAGAAAAATAAGGGTGAAGATGGATGCTAGGAGGAGACATGCTAGGAGGTTCAAAGAGAAGTTTGTGCCACGGGTGTTGGATACTTGACTGCAATTATGAGAAAGTTGGGAAAATCTGCAATGAGATATTCCACTGATTTCATGGCAGAGGTGGAGAGTCCAATAGAAAGATGTGTCGTTAAATTGGATGAGAAGACTTGCTCTTGTAGGAAATGGCAAGTCAATGGACTACCTTGCCAACATGTTGTCGCTACTGTGAATGCTCGTAGGGGCTCCAAATCACTCAATTTGTTGATAGATGTTATCCATTGACGCATATAGAGCGTCATATGCCCCAAGGCCGACCTAGAAAAAAGAGGTTCAAGCTGATGATGAAAATGATAAGGCAACTAAGGACATCATAAATACACTAGAAATCATCAATGGGGTCACCACAAAAATACCTGCAAAGAGCCCCTCTCAGTTCCCCAATCTGAAGTTACAAATGAAGGTGTTGGTTCGACCGGTGTCACTCGAAAGTAAGTTTGTATTACAATTAAGTGTCTTTGCTCTTCCTTTTCCATGCATAATGTTCGTAACTATTACACAGGGAACATGAAGACCACCAAAGTTTGTAAACGTAAGTGGTAAGGTTGGCCACAGTAGCACTGGAGGTGGTGAAGGGCCAGGGCACAACCGAGGGATGGGCATGCGAGGAGCCAACCACAATACTAGTAGGGCTAACAATAGTGAAACAACCTCCCGAGGAGAGGTATGATAGCAATTATGCGCATTTAGTTTCATTAACTTTACTTTTTTTTTTAAAGCGTCCAATGGGTCAGCAGCTAGGAGAGTGCACCTCCTCCCAGAGGGAGGAAATGTTCTCACTCCACTAGGCGATCCATCAAAGGTAGAAATTTTATTTCAAAATAATGAGAATATGAGGTACACCCGACGCCATGAATAAAATCCCACCAGCAAGGGACCTAAAAATAACACCACCCAGTGAAGACATAACATGAAGAACCAACTAAGGCTACCGAAAGTTGGGTAACCCAGCTTTATCAACAATCAACGCTCCCCTAGACCTGGCAGAAAGACTGCTAAAGACGGAAAAGACTGTGTTTGATTCTGAGAACAATCATAATTGGCCAATGAATCAGCAACCTGGTTTCCCTCCCGATATGTATGCAAGATCTTCGGCTTAAGGATCTGTATCATATTGCAAATTCCCCGCCACCAAGGGAAGATAGCCCAGTGAGGACACTGCCCGCAACTGATCGCTCTGACAAGAAGAGCAGAGTCCGAATAAAGAAAGGAAACATGTATATGTCGTTCAATAGCCAAACGCAGCCCATCATGGATCGCTCTTGTCTCAGTCAAAATACTGTTCCCTGTGCCATAATAAAAAGCAAAACCACAAAGATAATTTCCATGATTGTCCCTAATGCAACCACCGCCTCCACATTTACTTAGGTTACCTTTGGAGGCCCCATCCACATTAAGGCAAAAGTTGACCACTTGAGGCATCCACTTAACCATAATTGGAGCTTTAGTTGTGACCAAAACTTTGATATTAAAAGAATTCAGGATATCAGCATGGTTACTAGAAATGGGGCGAGTGAACTTGACGGTATTTATGATCTTTTGCACATTGAACAAGATAGATCGCTTGACATAATCCACAGTCCGAAGAATACCCTCCATTCGGGCAGTGCACCTGAATTTCCAAACTTCCCAGAACATGAGCAAACAAGTAACCATACCAGCAAAATGATAGGCCGAGTTCATGTTGGAATTGGAAATAATACTCCAGCATCTTGTTGTAACATGGTCACTCTAATTATTTTATTGTTCAGTAAGGGCGCAATCCATCTCCAAAGCTCCTGAGCAATATCACTAGAAATGAACAAGTGATCCATAGTTTCTTGCTCATGAAACTTGCAGCACACACACTTAGACACAACTGGGATACCACAATCCACAATTCTAGAGTCCACCTGGACCGCCCTGTGCAGCAACTTCCAAACAAACATAGTTGAACGGGGAGGAATAGCGTGGTGCCATAATTTGGTCCAGGATCCTCAGCTAACACCCTGGGCAGAGGCTATAGAATATGTAGATTTAACAGTAAAACCGCCCATAGCATTCCCTTCCCAAATAAACTCATCCGGCTGGTCGGTTAAGAGAGCCTGAACATGGTGAGGGTGACACCCATATATCTCCAAACATTATTATTATCATCCATAGCCATATCCTTAACGGAGATATTAGGCCACTGCTGATCATTACTAACCACATTCCTGAGATCATGCATAATAGTATTTTCTCCAATCCATTTGTCTTTGAAAAAATCCACTGTGGACCCATCTCCTCCGAGCCACCTGATATTAGCCAGCACAACCTCCCTAGCTTTAAGGAAAATTTCCTTAGACACGCCAATAGGGAAAGGGGTATAGATATCCCAAAGATGGGACTGTCTGATAAACCTTTGTTTAGCATACAAGGACCAAAGGCAATCACCATGAATAATATTCCAAATTTGCTTAGCAGCCATAGCAACCTGTAAGGTGTCCAAATTTCTGAAATTAAGACCACCCTCAACATAAGATTTTTTAGAAGAGTCCATGCTACCCAGTGCCGTCTCTGAATGCTGTCCGCCCCCTGCCAGAAAAAATTTGCACATATCCGATTAACTTCTTTATAGATCGATTTAGGAATAGAAATGGAGCTTGCCATATAAACTGGAAGACTCAAAAGAACTGATCTAATAAGGACAGCACGACCTGCTTGAGATAAAATTTTAGCTCTCCAACCAGAAAGCTTACGAGTAACATTATCAACCAAGAACTTATAGTCTTGAACTTTCAACCTACTAGATTTCAAAGGAATACCCAGATATTTCATACAACCATGATGATGCCTATAACCAGTAAGACCAGAAATCTGGGACACCAACATAGTAGGCGCCTTAGCAGAAATTTGGAAACAACTCTTTCCCGCATTCACTTGTTTTTTTTTTTTTTGATAACGAGGAAATCTCGCCCCGTGTGGTTTTGTGGGCTCAGGGATTGGTGTTCGTGAACTCCAAGATCAGGACTTGACAGCTCCTACTTTCCGTGTACCCGTATTGCCCTTACCCCACTTGATCAGAAAAACCCCGGATTTACACACCTCGAGGATTACATGTAAATCAGGTAAGCCCCCCCCAGGAATCGAACTCGGGACCTCTTGCTTTTAAGCAAGAGTTCTAACCGATCGACCCAACCGGCCCATAACTTTTTTCATAAGTCTGAATAAATTGCAACATGTTTTTCACATTTCTAATACCCGCATTCATGAAGACCAGAGCATCATCTGCATACAGAAGATGAGAGATCTGCAAACACCGTCTAGGGCCACTATAATACTTAATAAGACCATTGCTGAAAAGGTTCCTCAACCCTCTACTAAGCACTTCTGAAGCAATGATATAGAGAATAGGTGCCAATGGGTCACCCTGCCGAATTCCTCGAGAAGACTTGAAGTAACCAGAAATAGAACCATTAAATTTATGGAAGACCAGCAATTTGAGAGCATCATACCAATATAAGAGATGAACCTGTTAGAGAAGCCAAACTTCTTCATAACCTGCAGGATAAAATCCCACTCCATGTGATCATATGCTTTTGCCATGTCCAATTTGAACAAGATGTTATGACCTCTAACTTTCCGATCAAGGTTTCATTAACTTTACTGATTTTAATACATTTACTAACCATGTAGATCAAACAGTTTCGGTCGAGGATAGGGCAGCACAAGCACCAGTATTGCAGTCATCCATGTGCATACAATGATTAACATGGAGAGCCAAGCTTCCATCAACTTCACGCATAGTCATCCATGTTCAACCTCCAACAGCATACTTGTAATTGTGAGTTTGTAATTACACATGTAAGCTCCACAGTCCACTCAACAAACACTCTTGATATATCCCTCTAACAACTCTCTCAACAATATGTGTAGGACTATGATCGTCAACTATGATGTGTTGCTGGGAAGGATGATGTTTGTGTTGGATGCATATGTTATGCTACTCTTTAAGATGGACAACTATGGCCTTGATGTAGTCATCTTTTTGTACACATTTATGCTCTCTTCTGGTGTAACTGAAGTATAGGTGTACGTGGGATGAGCAACAAGAGGGGAGGGGTGAATTGGTTGTCGCCTATTTTTTTTTTTAAAAATTAAACAGAATAGATTAAACTCAATTAAGACAATCTATAAAATGATGTGCATAGCGGAATATGACAATAGAATCTGCAAAACCAACTATCCTAGCGTGTAGAGAACGGAGGTAGAAGATATGGATCAAACCATAAGACACGCAGGATTTACAGTGGTTTAGCAAACACACCCCTGTGTGTGCCTACGTCCACTACCTTACGCGCCGTAAGGATTTCCACTACTTGTTTCCAAGTACAAGCGTAAACCCCCACACACACGAACAATTGTTTCCGGGGACAACACAAACCCCATCTCATTTCCAGGGATGAGACAACCCAGTGTGTATGCGCGCATGCACTACACACCCACAACGTGATCGCAACCTGAGCACACACACACTACGATGATGTTCAAAACGAAATTCAAACAACTCAATAAGCACATGATAGTGGGAAGAGAGATAGAATAGTAAACTCAAGAATTCCCCCTGTCTGAAATATGGAGAGTCGTTGTAGAAGCAAGATCGCCAATGTAGAACTCTCCAGGTGAAGAACCACGATCTGATCACCCAAGCCCATGTCCTTCTGATGAAGATCAGCTCCTTGGAATGTTTGGAAGTCTTTTGGATCAATAAGAACTCGTCTTCCAACCTTCTGGATGATCATGGCTTCATATAGATCTATCCAGGACAAGAAACCAATGTTCTGAACTCTAGGGCACAAGATGGAATCTTGGTGTGTGTGGAGAACTCTCCCAAATCATGAGAACATGTTGTATTTATAATCCCAAAGAATTCCTCAAAGTTTGGAAGAAGTTGGATTTTTGTAGGACTTTGTTTAGGAAAGTCCGTATGCAGAAACGTCGGAATTGGTCGACCAAAATCTTTAGATCGGTCGTCTGATTTCTTGACTATCCCAGTGCCAATATGTACTGGCTAGGTTGGTCGACCGAAATCCTCAAATCGGTTGTCCGATTTTCTGCTTAGTCATCAATCGATTGGCCCTTTGTTCTTCAATCAATTGGCCCTGACTTCATTAATCGATTGGTCTTTACATGGTCGGTCGACCGATTCTTTAATGTCGATCGTCCTATCTCCTGATCTGTCGACACCTTCAGTGCAAGTGTCGACACCTCTTGATAATCGGTCGACTGATTTACCAAAGTCAGTTGTCCGATTGTGTCAGTTCTGTAGTTCTTCTTCCAGTCTTGTCTTTTCTTTTTGCCCAAGTCTTGGGCTTTGTAATGCCCCTTCAAGTGCGACTTGTGAATACTTTTACTGCACACTTAACACACAAGTTAGACCCTCAAATCACATATAAAAATTCAAACACTTGGGTCAAGAACATGAATTATACTTAGTTTTTTGTGATTTTCTCAACATGAGTTAAACTTAATGTTTTTGTGATCATCAAAATCTACAGAGTATAACAATCTCCCCCTTTTTATGATGACAAAATACTTGTAGAGTTTTCACACAAAACACAACATAGATGCAAATAGTTCTTTTTTTTTTTGCTTTTGATTGGCATGCATTCATGTAGAAATACTACTCCCCCTAAAAAAATGCTTGACTCTAACTCTTCGCTTTTCCGTTGGACACAAACTCTCCCCCAAACCAAAATATAAAATCTACATAATCTCTCCCCCTTTTTGACAGCATCAAAAAGTGGGTTAGAGATAAGAAATGTAATTGGCATAAATACAAAGTATGTGAAAAGTTCACCGAGGTGGTGATGATGGGAGTGCATGCTTTAAAAGATAGCCATTTTATAGTTCATATATTTAATCAAGTTCTTAACAAATAATCAGAAATTAAATTCCATTAGAGGTGATGTGTGAGACATGATTAAAAGGCATCACGCATGATGATAAGCAGAATTTCTAATTAACACTAACGAATACTCTCAATCTAACCCATACATGATAGACCCTCGATTTTTGATAGCTATCACTCTGTCTTTTTTTAATTATTATTTGAAAGTAATTGATATAAATCAATCTTTTTTTTTTTTCTTCCTTTTCTTTCATTTTTGAGGAAAGTATTGTCGTTTGACGCGAGACTTCTCACTTGTTCAGTGGAAAGACCCGGTTACTAAGCTCAGTTCCTCTTTTCAGTTTTCAATATTGGACAGGTAGCTTTTTCCTCACGAGTTACTACAAGTTAGGTGGATTTTAAGTATCACAAAAGTGTTAAGAAAAATTTCCACCAATCATTAAGGTGATATCTGTTAATCATAGTCATGTGCATTAGTGTGTTGGTCTCAATTTTAGATGTATTTTGAGAAGCAAGTTAAATACACAACTCTTTAGCTCCCCTTTAATGTATGCACACGCAAAATGTAGAAATCTCCCCCTTAGTGGCTGAAATAATGCACACTAAGTCTTAAGCCAATGCCATAAATATCAAGAGAGTATTAGGCCATGGAAAGAGTCAAGGAAGTGTCTTTACATATACTTTACATGCAAGTACATGAGATAAATATGCAATAGACACTAAACTCTAAGACTCTTTTTGTGTTTTTGGTTTTTAATTTTTAATTTTTTATAGAAAGAAAACAAAAAACAAAGCCTATAATCAAAATCTAAAGAAGTAGATAATAAAGCATACAAAATATTCATGTGTTACCTTGGAAGCTCAACACAAAAATAAACATGATACTCATAAAATAGTGTAGGTGCCTTGAGATTCACATTGATGCTCCAACTATAAATTCACAAGACACCTGCAACCACAGATCTCAAGTGGATTTCTTTGGTACCCAAATGGTTTTGGGTCCAACAGTGTTAGTCCTAGAAGGGAGCAGATCCTTCCTAATCCACTCCAGATTCAGTTTCTGCATATTTTCCTTTAGAGGACAAGTATAATTCATATGACCATGCCCACCACAAAAATAGCATGTGACATTAAAATTGTGTTCTGTAGGTTGTGGCCTATGAATAACACGATGATTAACATGCTTTCCTTTCTTTGATTGTGCATGCTTCTTAGATTGTTCATAATTTCTAACATGATCAGATTTCTTTGAATTCATGGAATTCTTATCCTGAACTAGTTTCTTAAGATGCACAGACCTTTTAGTATGATGATTTATTTGGGCACATTTTTTTTGTGATTTAGCATGAGAAGCATTTGAAGAACTAGAAGCATGAACAAAAGATGTTATTGTCTTAGACTCAAAAATTTTGCTCTTTTTATTTTTTAGGGAGTAGCCTAAACCATGTATATTGGTGTTAACTTTAACACTAAGTACTTCATCAAGTTGTTTCTTCCCCTTCAAAAGTCTAGAAACAGTAGACTTTAGATCATTAACGATTTCAAGCAACTTTTTTTATAGAATTTTGAGATTTCTCAGCATTTTCTTCAAACACATGCAATCTATTTTTCAGTTCTTCATTTTGAAATTTCATATATGTGTTTTGACTTTGAAGAAAGCTCAGATTTTCAAAATTACCATTATCATGAAACATGCATTGCATTTCTTCTTCATATAATGAAATTTTACTTTGCATGGTTTCATTTTCATCTTGAAGAACATTGCATTGTACATTCAACAAATCACATGATTCACAAGGATATTCATTATGTAGTATATCATTGATTTTGGTTTTTAGATCCTTTTTTCCTTTTTTACTTTCTTATATTTCTCATGCAAGGCAGAGTACATTTCTTCCATCTCCTCAAGGGTAAAAGATTCACGTTCAGAATTTACCTCGAGGGATTCATCCTCAACAGCCATGAGACCGCACTCCTCCTTCTCGACCTCGAAAGATGACTGGTCGAACCACTCCAGGTGGCGACCATGACTTTGGGCTTCTTTGCCTTGATTTTGTTTTGCTTCTTCAAGTAGACAGGACACTTGGACTTCATGTGCCTAATGCCCTGACATTCATAGCAGATCAACTCCTTTTTGCTAGAGTCTCCTTCCTTATTTTTTCCTTTGTACTTCTTGGAAGATATTGCATAGTGGGCTTTTTCTTTCTCAGGAATTTTCTGCAGCTACGAGCTAGCTTGGCCACTTCCTCCACGTCTTCACTTGAGGAATTTTCTTCATAACTCTTGTAACGACCCCGAGAACCTGACCCTCGGCCCGAGCTGAGGACCTGATTTTCGCAGTCGCCGCACACGGATCTGGAGACCCGGAAGGGCTATAAATATAAGTCTAACAGAATATGTAAAGGAAATAAACGTCAACTGCTAACTAGGAGCACACTCGCGAAAGCAGAAAGAAGAGCGAGACCGCTGCGTAACGCTCTAGGTACAGTCCCAACACACACAACTAGTACAAGTAAAAGCAGGGGAATAACAAGTCCCTTAGGGGCATACCCCAAGGGTGACGTACAGCTGAAAGGGGGAAACACTGCTAGCTACGGGGACCACGACTACCGCCCCATCTCCTCCGCCCGGTGCGCGCCCTGCCGCTGCTGAGAAGTCTCACCTGGGAAAAGGAAGGGATGAGCTTCACAACAGAAGCCCAGTAGGGACTACCAATCTTCTACTGGCTCTAACAGGTAGTCAAAACTATGTACTTAATTAAATAACAAAAGTTATAGCTTCTACCTATAAAAGAAGAGTGCGGAAGCAAGCTACCAACTAGCGCGGTATGGAAAGACACCTCGGTCAGAAACTCCGTACAACTGCATGTCGTGACCACCACACGGCTGACAACACAGATAGAGAGAACCCTGCCTGGACAAGAAACACTAGCTACGGAAAACACTACCACTAGTCAACCGGTCAAGTGCGTCCACTGACGTCTTATCCTCAACCCAGGTCTAAACCTCCACGTCTCGTCAGAGTGAGGCAGGACACAAAGTACACAATAGTAATCGCCATAGTCATGCTGGACTACGGTCCCACGCCTGGCCTCTCTAGGCAGTTTCGGGGCCGCAAAGAGCGAGGCAGTGAGAAAAGGACTGACTGGTCTGCACTGGGTAGAACTTCGGCCATCCTCGGTGTCCCAGACTAACCAAGAGAGCTCTGCAAATGACTCGACGCCGCTGTCCTAACTACCATTTTCCCCTCAATTCCAGAGTCTGTGACTCGAGTACACTCGTTGCCCAAATGCTCCCTCTAAGGCGCACGAGGATGGGGGTCCTAGGCAACGGTAACAACCTCTCTCACGGGACAAGCCCTCAGGTGCCGAGCACCGGGTGAACAACTAGTGTAGGACCATACTAGGAAACTAGCACTGGTGCCATGGGTATAGTAAGAAGCGGAAAATGGCGAAGACTCCACAGAAAACGTAACTTCGTAAGACCTTACCTGTCTCTGCTGTAGTCGCGACGCATCGGGCCATCGCAACCTTGTTGCGACGCCCAGACCTGTCGTGACACTGTCGTGGCGGCCCAAGCCGTCGCGACCTTATCGCGACACCCAAGAGCGTTGTGATGATGTTGTGGCGGCCATGCCGGTCGCGACATCATCGCGACCCCTATGACGGTCGCGTTCTCAGCTGAGGGGGTTTCGGAGCAGTCCTCCCGGAGACCACCCCAAAATGCGGTACAACCATTCCATGAGGGGGAGGGGAGCATGCTAAACACCATAGGAACTTCTAATTAAGCCAAACCACCTTCAAAACCCCACAAACATGGATTTACAATGAATCTACGCTCGATGGATAACCTCACTCACACGAACATGATTCCTCACACTCCTACAACCCAAACCACAGAGAAACCACGATCTCAAGGGAGAGGGAGCATGCTAGGGTGAGAGGAGTCAAGGGTCCCTACCTCCAAGAGTAGAGCCGACCTGTTGGGCCTTCACATCGGAATGGCCACCTCCTCCTCGCCCCAAGCACCACGAGCACGTCCCCTACACGACGGAGACGTCACCACCTCGCCACGAGTACCAAAAACCACCGAGAAACACAAGAGGGCTCGGGGGAGGGAGAAGGGAGAAGAAGGGGAAGGAAAGGTGAGAGGGGGAAATGGAGCCAGCCCTCGGTTTTTAAACCGATGGGCCCCAAGATGCGACGGGTCGGCCCGACGCAACAACGACCATGTCGCGACACCCAAGAGCATCGCGAGCATGTCGCGGTGGCCACCCCTGGTGTGACCCCAAAAGGCGGTCAAACTCGAAGATCGGGAAACTAGAACGCGACGGCCTGACAGTCATGTCACGTTGTACGCACCTGACACCCGACAAAGCTATTTTGACAGAAAAGACAGTGGTCGCATCGGTCAGAAAAGCAGTCGCGATGCCTCTAGACGCCGCGACAAGAACGTGACGCCCACCCCCGTTGCGACCATGTCGCGACGGCCAGGTGTGCCACGTCACAAAGCCTATCGCGATGGGCTCCCTTGGCACGACCATGTCACGACCAGGGCGCCCGTCGCGACCCTGAGGATAGGGCCAAGGGCCCAAGAGGGCCGGGTCTTACAACTCTTGCCTTAGATTTCTTAGCCTTTAGAGCCACATCCTTTTTCTTGAGCATTGGTTGCTCGGCCTCCTCCCGTTTTAGATTGATCTCATAAGACATGAGACTCTCAATCAACTCCTCCACAGTGAGGCTTGATGAGTTCTTAGAGTCTTCAATGACCGTGGCTTTTGTGTGCCATGCCGTGGGATGGATCTCAAAATTTATGAACTATTTCTATGTCCGTGTAATTTTTGCCAAGGGCCTTCAGTCCATTTGAGATATTGGAGAGCCTATAGCAACATATCATAAATTGTTTCTACTGGGCTTATCTTGAACATCTCGTATTCTTGAATCAAGATGTTAGCTTTTGTCTCTTTGACTTCAGAAGTGCCTTCATACATCAGCTTGAGCTTATCCTACATCTCCTTCGTTGAGCTGCACATAGAGACATGAGAATATTCATCAAGGTGAATATCACACTGCATTATATTCATGGCAATAAAATTAATTTGAGATTTTTTAATATTATCCTTTGTCCACTTTCCTCATCCTCTGGCAGTGTGTATGGACCGTTACTCATAACTTTTCAGATCTCATAGTTTTAGCTCTGAGAAAAATACGTGCATACGGTTTTTCCAATAAGAGTAGTTGCTGCCATCAAAGTATGTGGACGGTGGATGGAATGACCTTCAGGCACAAATCCTTGATTGGCCATCGCACACAGAATCTCTCTAATATCAAGAGCCCTACTCTGATACCAATTGAAGTACAAGTGTACGTGCAATGAGCAACCAAGAGGGGAGGGGTGAATTGGTTATCACCTAATTTAAAAAACTTTTAACAAATATATTAAACTTAATTAAGACAATCTATAAAATGATGTGCACAATGGAATATGACAATAGAAACTGCGAAACTAACTATCCTAGCGTGTAGAGAACGGAGATAGAAGATATGTATTAAACCATAAGACACACGAGATTTATAGTAGTTCAACAAACACACCCCTGTGTGCGCCTACGTCCACTACCTTACACCCCGTGAGGATTTCCACTACATGTTTTCAGGTACAAGCATAACCCCCCCACACATGCACGATTGTTTCAGGGGACAACACAAACCCCACCTCGTTTTCGGAGACGAGGCAACCCAGTGTGTATGCGTGCATGCGCTACACAAACATAACGTACTTACAAACCGAGCACACACACACTACGATGATGTTCAAAATGAAATTCAAACAATTTAATAAGCACACGATAGTTGGAAGGGAGATAGAACAATAAACTCAAGAATTCCCCCTATCTGAAATATGGAGAGCCATTGTAGAAGCAAGATCGTCGATGTAGAACTCTCCAGGTGAAGAACCATGATTTGATCACCCAAGCCCACGTCCTTCTGATGAAGATCGGCTCCTTGGAATGTTTGGAAGTCTTCTGGATCAATAAGAACTCGTCTTCCAACCTTCTGGATGTTCAGGGCTTCATGTAGATCTCTCTAGGGCAAGAAACCCTTGTTCTAAATTCTAGGGCACAAGATGGAATCTGGGGTGCGTGGAGAACTCTCCTTAATCATGAGAACATGTTGTATTATAATCCCAAAGGATTCCTCAAAGTTTGGAAAAAGTTGGATCTTTATAGGACTCTATTTAGGAAAGTCCATACGCAAAAATGCTGGAATCGGTCGATTGAAATCTTCGGATCAGTCATTGACTGTCCTAGTGCCAATATGTACTGGCTAGGTTGGTCGACCGACCCCAAATCGGTCGTCCGATTTTCTGCTTGGTCATCAATCGATTAGCCCTTTGTTCTTCAATCGATTGATCTTCTACCGATTCTTTAAAGTCAGTTGTCCAATCTTCTGATATGTCGACACCTTTAGTGCATGTGTCGACACCTCTTGATAATCGGTCGACCGATTTACCAAAGTCGATCGTCTGATTGTGTCAGTTCTGCAGTTCTTCTTCCAATCTTGTCTTTTCTTTTCGTCCAAGTCTTGGGCTTTGTAATGTCCACTTCAAGTGTGACTTGTGGACACTTTTACTGCACACTTAACACACAAGTTAGACCCTCAAATCACATATAAAAATTCAAACACTTGGATCAAGAACATGAATTATACTTAGTGTTTTGTGATTTTTTCAATATGAGTTAACTTAGTGTTTTTGTGATCATCAAAATCTACAGAGTATAATAGTAACACCCCTCCCCGCAAGTTAAAAGGTGTTGCACGCACACAAACGAAATATCCTCAGCACTTCTATTATGGGATGGGTTTCTGTACTGCATATAATAAAATAGTTGACCAATCACACAGATAAAGTGAGGTACAAATACTAATATGACTTCAACATGGTAATTAGATTACAAATATACATTATAGTACAAGCATAATAGTTTGTTCATTAGTTACAGGCCAAACAAAAATCGCTGAGCACAGAAGGTGACAGAATCACATCTTAAACAAAAATTTTCTTAAGTTCTGTCAGTTCTGAAGAAGCTACAGTAGCTAAGGAGGTTGACATCAACATAAAGATAACCTCAGGTTGCGAAATCTGGAAATGGGTCCAAAATAAATGCATGAGTTCGAAAGGAACTCAGTAGACAAAACCAAACACGGGGATCTAAACAAATGGGCATGAAGTATAGAGCAACTTATATGGAAGCAGAAGCATAAGAGCTTGAACAAAGAGCACACATATAGTGGTGGCTTAACGGATTTCAGTTGTACCGAAAGGCATATAAAAAATGTCAAACATAAATGGGTGGCAAGTAATTGAATTCAAACATATCAAAATGGCACCATCAAATATCTCATGGGGATGCATAACATATAGCTAACCACCTGCCGAAATAGGATGCGAACATATACATATGTAGCTCAAAATGCCAAGCAAACTGAGCCTAACCACCTATATTTTGTAGTAGGATGCTAACCGCCTACGTTTAAATTTGTGGGTTGAAATTGTCGTCACGACCGATCACTCATGTATGACGCCAACCATGACAAGTCCTAACCACCCCAGAGAGAGAGATAATTTAACTTATCTTGCCAAGAACATCCGAACATGGAACACGGGAGCACTGGTAGCATTTAAGGGTATTAGAAAAGACTTCTGGAACATACATGTAAGGCTCACAAGTGGCATTTTTCCAAAGAAGCTAGAGAGGTTTCAAAAGGGGCAAAAGGACTTGGTCATGCCTACCTTTTGAGTTGAAGAACCTAGCTTAAAGTGACTTCGAGAGAACATGGAGGCCTACTCCACTAGAACGCCGCTACGACCCCAAGCTTCCATCTTCAGCTGTCCATAGCAGCAAGAAGAAAATGGCCAGCCGTAAGGGTGGCAAGGAGGGTTTAAAAGGAGTTCAAATTAGGGTTGGTCGATAACAACAAGGAGGTTCGGACACTTGGCATACATGTAAGTCAAGGAGAGAACTAAACCCAGCGGACATGATTGATGGGACTAAGAATGGTAGGGTTAAAAGGCAAGCGACGAAACTCTTAGAGAAAACATGATTATCCTGTCAGGCACTAAGGTCGAAGTCAGAAGTTTGACTAATCAAAGGGGCTAGATGAGGTTGACTTCAGATAAATAACATGGTAATTTCTATCACTTCAAATATTTGCACTAAAACTCCATATTGATTATAGAAGAAGGTTTCTACTAATTAGAGAACAAAAGAAAGTTTTGATTCGATTAGAGAATAAATCATATACTAATTGGAGAACAAATGTTATACCGATTGGAGAACAAAGGAAGCTTCCATTGATTAGAGAAGAAATCATGTACCGATTGGATCTTCGCCAAAAAATAACAAATTTAATCCTGATGAGTCTTCTTAGGCTGGGCTTGGAAACCTGTCGACGGGGAACTTATTCTAAGGTCTAGGGGGGACAATTTACATAAGTACTCTAGGTTCTAACACATGATTATTAAATATTTTTCCTCATAAGTGGTGAGTTCCATATTAAAGTATGAGGTGAATAGTAAATTCAAGATAAAGGGGGCCAAATTTCTGAAACAATTTCAAGAGTAAACTTAAAAGTTCTAGACCTAAACGTAAGATATTACACTTCTACCCCCCTTAAATAAATTTCACCCTTGAAATTTAAGAATTCACTTACTAAATAGCTGGGAATACGACTCCTTCAATTCTTGCTCTGACTCCTAAGTTTCTTCTTCTATATTGGCGCTTCTCCATAGCACTTTCACCATTGAAATCTTATTATTTCTTAACACTTGCTCCTTTCTGTCTAGTAACTTTACTGGTTTTTCCTCCATAGTCAGATCTGGTTGAAGATCTAAATCCTCATGGCTAGATATGTGCTGGGTTTGACACATTTTCTCAACATAGATACATGGAAGACATTGTGGATGTGGGACCATGAGGGTGGTAGGGCAAGCTGGTAACCCACCACTCCAAATTTGGACAATATTTCAAAAGGTCCCACATACTTGGGGTTGAGCTTTCCTCTCTTGTTGAACCTTAGGACACCTTTAGTTGGAGATACTTCCAGAAACACATGATCTCCCATAGAGAATTCCAAAGGTCTTCTTCTATTGTCAGCATAACTCTTTTGCCTATCTTGTGCTGCCATAATCATTTTTTTGATTAATATGATCTTCTCTGAATAGTCCTGAATCATATTTGGCCCAGTCAACATTTATCCCCTACTTAAAACCAACAATAGGGGTTCTACAAGGTCTTCCATATTGTAGCGTTGTGATCATTCGGACCCGAGTTTAATAGTTTTGGTGTGGTGTTTGGGGCCAATGTGTGGCCATTCGGCCTTGGTTGTGACCTTGGTGCATTGTGTGGGTGTTGTAGGTGGGAGGTTTGAGGCCCAACAGCCCACTAGTTCTCTGTTTGAGAACACGATGGGGGGTGGGAGTCACGTTCTGAACACGACAAACACCTTGTGGCGACCACCTTTATACCGGTACGATTATACCAATCCCCATCGGTACAAAGAGCATCGTCACAGTGGGATAGTAACCCAACATTAACCGATAAGGTTGATATGTCCATGAATAATAAAAGAGTAAAGCGGAATTAAAAGAAATGCTTTACTTTATTCCATCACCATCACACATTCCACAGTCTATATAGTAAAAGAAGTATTAGAGTCCACATTATTACAACTTGAAAGAAAATACATTGTCTATTACATTGTCCATATGAATGACATTATTCAAGCTATAAAATAAAACAACTTGTTGAAGTAAAACTCTTCAAGTATTACTTCTTGTTTGCTGCTTCAATCTTCTCTAATCTCCCCTCAGTTACGGAGTAACCTGTCACACCTGTACGCCGAAGCAAGTATGAGTCTTACAAGACTCAGCAAGTAATCTAAAACATCAAACTTATACATATCACGTACACATTATACTACCAACCATAATGAGACACATGCTATCATACTAATCACAATAATTCACATAGCACAAACTTTAATGGTTAACTACACATAGGTCTCCCAAACACATTCCAAATTTACACATGCTCATATTAGATCATAAAAATAACCTACATCTACACAAGATCTCTACACATGATATATTCTATGATACCTGGTTTAAATCTTTATCATATCATTGCACAACTTAATCAAATTTAAACACAAGGTTATGTACAAGATGATGAATACTTTTAGCATGATATTTAGTCAATTTCTCATACATTCATATCACTTTATCATACATCTAATTTGCTGGTTTAAGGTAAAATTTATCATACCCTCATGACACTTACACATGTCTTCTAACAATTTACATAACATGATAGTAATCTTTCTAACATAGTTAAGCATAATCAATTAACACATGCATGACATGAACATATGCACTCTTAAACACATAGCATGTGACATGATCTATTAATCTAAACCTTTTCCTTATTGTGTAACAACTCTACTAATTAGAACATGCAATTATACATAAAGTAGATAGCAACCTAATATGATCTCTATACATTTTTCACATGCACCTTTTCTCATTTATTTACACATTTCATTTGCTGTTTTTAATTTGAATAATTCATCATGATATTACCTAAATTAAACATGGATTGAAGATCTAAAATACATTCCAATCGGATGGCAATTCTTTACAAATTAAGCATGAAACTACATACTAAGCAAGTAGCAATTCTATCATGGAACTTAGACATTTGTCATGTGTTTATCAAGATCATAAATTCATTTAGCTTGCTGTTTGGACATGAATTAAACTTAATCACATGGATTTACACTCATTCTCATGCTATCTTATTCCTTTGTCAATTTTACATACTCATTCTTTCACATTGCATTTCTTTACATATTCACATGCACTTATTCATACATACCATCATATGAAAATTATTAAACTATATCACATAACATTAAACATGGTACTAAACATGATATTACAATTATGATGATAACACATGAATGACATAAATAAATACACATGTAATGATATATTGGTTTTCACATAAAATTTGTACTTTTGTTATCTTTTACTCTTCCTTACATACCAATTTACACTCCTTCCATTGTACTTACTCTTGCATTCACATTTATCACTTTACACTATGTTCACATTTAATCTCTTAAGTTGCCGTGACACATAGTCCTAACTACCAAGTAGAGGAAAACAATCACTTTAGCACTTAGCACTTAGCACTTAGCACTTATCACTTAGCACTTAACACTCACTTTCACATATTCGTCACCTAGGCAATGCGATGACCAATCTAGGTAACTGCGCAGAACCGGGAGAAGCACTCTCCACCCTAACCAGCGGTACTTGTCCACCTCCAGGATTTTATCCTAATGCCCTTAGGATTTATCTCATAACGTTGAGCCTTCCATAGAGACTTTTCTATGGTACAGCTCTCAGACCCCTATGGTAGCAGTGTCACACATGGCACACATTTTATCTTAACCACATTCTCATTCTCATCACATTATTACTCATGCTTATACACAACTTTCATCCCATTTCACATACATTTTGCATAATATTCACATTCCATTTTCAGAAATTTCCCTTACTGTAAAACAGTAATAAATAACTTAAAAATAAGATCCTAACATGCTGCTAACTCTTGATGTACACATGATTAATTCTAACATGCTTATCATGGTTATTTTCACATTTAAAACCCTGAAAATACCTACTATCGTCAGAACTTCACGAAATTTTTATCACATGTAAAGGACAGTAAACAGAATATATGCTCAATTTTTCAGAATTTTCTGAATGGAAACATATTTATAACAATTAAATCACTGTACAGGTACTCTTATCACTAATCTCCTCTTAAATAGAAATTTCAGTAAAATAGGCTATTATGACAGTGTTAATGCGTAAACACAAGCAAGACATCATCACAGAAAATTTACCAAATCCTAACTCACCTCTGACCTATTTACACAGATTAAACATGATTATCTTATACTCAGAATTCAACATCTAGAATTTTCATAATTAACATAAATTATGAAAATTCATGAAATCCTCATGACATGACCAACTAATCAATTTTGACCTTACATAAAATTTACAGGATGCACACATGTCAGGAACTCAGTTAAATACATTTAACATGATTAAATAGCAATTTTCAGGACATGCAAGAACTTGACTGCATACCCCTTGCCGCCAACTGAGTTAACTGCGACATCTCTTGCCGTCAACTGATGAACTTGACGGCAAGGGATGTTGCCGTCAACTTCAAGACAGCAATCTGCACAGACATACTCACATGTACGGAGAAGTTTGAGGGTCCAGGACGCGAGGAAAAATCCGTAAAAATTCTAGGACCTAGGGGACATGTATAGGGAAGATGTACATAGTTTACTTGCCTCTAATAAAATCCTAGAAGATCAAATCTTTTCCGTTGAAGTCCTCCTCGGCCAGAGCAAGAGGGTGCTCGGAAACTTCTTGGATCTTGTTCTCCCGTCGATGTAGACCGTTCCTCGGGGTTGGGGATGCTTCTTGATAGTTAGAATACGCTCCAGTCGTCGTAGATCACCCAGAAAATCCTCTAGTCGCCGGATCAGAGCTTGGGAAGTTCAACTTTTCTCACAGGGAAAACTAGGGTTTCACAATGACCAAAAATGCTTTGTGCGGCCAGAAAATGGGTTTTTATAAAGATGGATGGGTTGGATACGCACTGGGGTAGGTTACCCAAGGTTTAGGAAGGGTTTCCTAAACTGGAACCGGCCATAAAGCGAGCATTAACAAATCTGGAACCGTAACGCAGGAGGATATTAACGTCAACATCGGCTGTAGTCAACTGCACATTTGACGTCAATGGGCTGGCCGCCAACTTGAGTTTGGCGTCCAGGGGGTGGCCGCCAACAGGGTATTGGCGTCCAGTGATGTGGATGCCAACCACCCAGCAGTGCCAATAGGCCAAAACTCCGATAAACCTTGATATAAATACATAAATATGCCAAAATAATTTAAATATGTAAAAATAATTTCACAAACCTTCACCACATAAAACACATGCATTTCATAATTTTTATTTAAATATAACTTATACTAATCATAATTAAGGATAATATACATCAATAACATGAACATAAGCACATATACATTAACTTTACATGACTACTTACATCGCATGTATTTATAATGAAATGCGTTCATCATTATTCAAATTCTACATATACATTATCATTCAAGCACCTTAAACATCATAAATAATTTAACATGCTTAAAGTAATTAAGTATCATTTAAACAAGATTAGCATATATATGTACACCTATATACACCATGGTTACTTACAACATGTTTAAAATAACTAAATGCAATAGATACATTAATAATTAAATAATGCATACATTGATAGCTAGAAAATGCATGCACACTCATGTTTACATTTATACTTGTACATAAATAGCTCTCATGATCCTACATGGCCTATATCATTATTTACTTATCACATGCACAATATTACTTAGCTATTTTATGCTTCAGATTTTTGGTATACACCTTAGACATAAATTTAACTAATTGCCTATTCTTACCTAACTATCCTGTATATACATGCATGAACTAATGATAAAGCATAGAAATGATAATATGCACAATTGAATACACACGTTACTCACGCAACAAGCAAAGACATATGCACCATATGAAAGAAAGAAAATTTCGGGGTATCACACTCTCCCCCCCTTGAAAAAGATCTTCGTCCTCGAAGATCGATTCGAGTACCTCTGGTGACGTCATCGGTGCCATCTCCGGAAAAAGAATGAAATCCTCATTCTCCTTGGCTGGTGCTTGCAGTTCTGCTGCTGGCTCCTTTGATGTCGATGCTGTAGTACCTTGGGGATCAAACTTCTTCAACCTCGGACATTCTTTAATCCGATGTTCCTTGCTGCCACATTTGAGGCACCTTCCTTCCTTTGCCCAACATTGATTTCCGCCATGGAGTTTATTGTAGTGCATACACATGGGTTTCCCACTAGCTGTAGAGGCCGTAAACCTTGCCGTGCTAAGAAGCTCATCCAGAGTGCGGGGATCACATTCCAAAAGTCTCGCTCTCACTGCTGGTCTGAGTCTCATTATGAAGCTTCTCACCTTGCGTTTCTCCTCATGCTCCCTAGCCCTAGCCTCACGCTTTCCTTGACTCACCATTGTCTGCAAAATAATTCAATCTAGTTACAGTCTAACTTATTAAATCCTATCTATCTTTCTTACTATCTTTCATTCATTATTATTACTTTCTACACATATGGACAAATTTTCTATAAAGACTTTGTAATATTGTGAGATGATGGTTTATTCATGTATAGTCTCAACCTTGATGCTCTGATACCATCTCTGTGGCGACCCCCTTTATACCGATACAATTATACCAATCCCCATCGGTACAAAGAGCATCGTCACAGTGGGATAGTAACCCAACATTAACCGATAAGGTTGATATGTCCATGAATAATAAAGAGTAAAGCGGAATTAAAAGAAATGCTTTACTTTATTCCATCACCATCACACATTCCACAGTCTATATAGTAAAAGAAGTATTAGAGTCCACATTATTACAACTTGAAAGAAAATACATTGTCCATTACATTGTCTATATGAATGACATTATTCAAGCTATAAAATAAAACAACTTGTTGAAGTAAAACTCTTCAAGTACTACTTCTTGTTTGCTGCTCCAATCTTCTCTAATCTCCCCTCAGTTACGGAGTAACCTGTCACACCTGTACGCCGAAGCAAGTATGAGTCTTACAAGACTCAGCAAGTAATCTAAAACATCAAACTTATACATATCACATACACATTATACTACCAACCATAATGAGACACATGCTATCATACTAATCACAATAATTCACATAGCACAAATTTTAATGGTTAACTACACATAGGTCTCCCAAACACATTCCAAATTTACACATGCTCATATTAGATCATAAAAATAACCTACATCTACACAAGATCTCTACACATGATATATTCTATGATACCTGGTTTAAATCTTTATCATATCATTGCACAACTTAATCAAATTTAAACACAAGGTTATGTACAAGATGATGAATACTTTTAGCATGATATTTAGTCAATTTCTCATACATTCATATCACTTTATCATACATCTAATTTGCTGGTTTAAGGTAAAATTTATCATACCCTCATGACACTTACACATGTCTTCTAACAATTTACATAACATGATAGTAATCTTTCTAACATAGTTAAGCATAATCAAATTAACACATGCATGACATGAACATATGCACTCTTAAACACATAGCATGTGACATGATCTATTAATCTAAACCTTTTCCTTATTGTGTAACAACTCTACTAATTAGAACATGCAATTATACATAAAGTAGATAGCAACCTAATATGATCTCTATACATTTTTCACATGCACCTTTTCTCATTTATTTACACATTTCATTTGCTGTTTTTAATTTGAATAATTCATCATGATATCACCTAAATTAAACATGGATTGAAGATCTAAAATACATTCCAATCGGATGACAATTCTTTACAAATTAAGCATGAAACTACATACTAAGCAAGTAGCAATTCTATCATGGAACTTAGACATTTTGTCATGTGTTTATCAAGATCATAAATTCATTTAGCTTGCTGTTTGGACATGAATTAAACTTAATCACATGGATTTACACTCATTCTCATGCTATCTTATTCCTTTGTCAATTTTACATACTCATTCTTTCACATTGCATTTCTTTACATATTCACATGCACTTATTCATACATACCATCATATGAAAATTATTAAACTATATCACATAACATTAAACATGGTACTAAACATGATATTACAATTATGATGATAACACATGAATGACATAAATAAATACACATGTAATGATATATTGGTTTTCACATAAAATTTGTACTTTTGTTATCTTTTACTCTTCCTTACATACCAATTTACACTCCTTCCATTGTACTTACTCTTGCATTCACATTTATCACTTTACACTATGTTCACATTTAACCTCTTAAGTTGCCGTGACACATAGTCCTAACTACCAAGTAGAGGAAAACAATCACTTTAGCACTTAGCACTTATCACTTATCACTTAGCACTTAACACTCACTTTCACATATTCGTCACCTAGGCAATGCGATGACCAATCTAGGTAACTGCGCAGAACCGGGAGAAGCACTCTCCACCCTAACCAGCGGTACTTGTCCACCTCCAGGATTTTATCCTAATGCCCTTAGGATTTATCTCATAACGTTGAGCCTTCCATAGGGACTTTTATATGGTACAACTCTCAGACCCCTATGGTAGCAGTGTCACACATGGCACACATTTTATCTTAACCACATTCTCATTCTCATCACATTATTACTCATGCTTATTCACAACTTTCATCCCATTTCACATACATTTTGCATAATATTCACATTCCATTTTCAGAAATTTCCCTTACTGTAAAACAGTAATAAATAACTTAAAAATAAGATCCTAACATGCTGCTAACTCTTGATGTACACATGATTAATTCTAACATGCTTATCATGGTTATTTTCACATTTAACACCCTGAAAATACCTACTATCTTCAGAACTTCACGAAATTTTTATCACATGTTAAGGACAGTAAACAGAATATATGCTCAATTTTTCAGAATTTTATGAATGGAAACATATTTATAACAATTAAATCACTGTACAGGTACGCTTATCACTAATCTCTTCTTAAATAGAAATTTCAGTAAAATAGGCTATTATGACAGTGTTAATGCGTATACACAAGCAAGACATCATCACAAAAAATTTACCAAATCCTAACTCACCTCTGACCTATTTACACAGATTAAACATGATTATCTTATACTCAGAATTCAACCTCCAGAATTTCATAATTAACATAAATTACGAAAATTCATGAAATCCTCGTGACATGACTAAGTAATCAATTTTGACCTTACAAAAATTTACAGGATGCACACATGTCAGGAACTCAGTTAAATACATTTAACATGATTAAATAGTAATTTTCAGGACATGCAAGAACTTGACTGCATACCCCTTGCCGCCAACTGAGTTAACTGCAACATCTCTTGCCGTCAACTGATTAACTTGATGGCAAGGGATGTTGCCGTCAACTTCAAGACAACAATCTGCACAGACATACTCACATGTACGAAGAAGTTTGAGGGTCCAGGACGCGAGGAAAAATCCGTAAAAATTCTAGGACTTAGGGGACATGTATAGGGAAGATGTACATAGTTTACTTGCCTCTAATAAAATCCTAGAAGATCAAATCTTTGCCGTTGAAGCCCTCCTCGGCCAGAGCAAGAGGGTGCTCGGAAACTCCTTGGATCTTGTTCTCCTGTCGATGTAGATCATTCCTCGGGGTTGGGGATGCTTCTTGATAGTTAGAATACGCTCCAGTCGTCGTAGATCACCCAGAAAATCCTCTAGTCGCCGGATCAGAGCTTGGGAAGTTCAGCTTTTCTCACAGGAAAACTAGGGTTTCACAATGACCAAAAGGCTTTGTGCGGCAAGAAAATGGGTTTTTATAAAGATGGATGGGTTGGATACGCACTGGGGTAGGTTACCCAAGGTTTAGGAAGGGTTTCCTAAACTGGAACCGGCCATAAAGCGAGCATTAACAAATCTGGAACCGTAACGCAGGAGGATATTAACGTCAACATCGGTTGTAGTCAACTGCACATTTGACGTCAATGGGCTGGCCGCCAACTTGAGTTTGGCGTCCAGGGGTGTCCTCCAACAGGGTATTGGCGTCCAGTGATGTGGACGCCAACCACCCAGCAGTGCCAATAGGCCAAAACTCCGATAAACCTTGATATAAATACATAAATATGCCAAAATAATTTAAATATGTAAAAATAATTTCACAAACCTTCACCACATAAAACATGCATTTCATAATTTTTATTTAAATATAACTTGTACTAATCATAATTAAGGATAATATACATCAATAACATGCACATAAGCACATATACATTAACTTTACATGACTACTTACATCGCATGTATTTATAATGAAATGCGTTCATCATTATTCAAATTCTACATATACATTATCATTCAAGCACCTTAAACATCATAAATAATTTAACATGCTTAAAGTAATTAAGTATCATTGAAACAAGATTAGCATATATATGTACACCTATATACACCATGGTTACTTACAACATGTTTAAAATAACTAAATGCAATAGATACATTAATAATTAAATAATGCATACATTGATAGCTAGAAAATGCATGCACACTCATGTTTACATTTATACTTGTACAGAAATAGCTCTCATGATCCTACATGGCCTATATCATTATTTACTTATCACATGCACAATATTACTTAGCTATTTTATGCTTCAGATTTTTGGTATACACCTTATACATAAATTTAACTAATTGCCTATTCTTACCTAACTATCATGTATATACATGCATGAACTAATGAGAAAGCATAGAAATGATAATAAGCACAATTGAATACACACGTTACTCACGCAACAAGCAAAGACATATGCACCATATGAAAGAAAGAAATTTCGGGGTATCACACACCTACATCACAATCTTATTGCCGCCTTTTTCAGTGCTTTGTCCTCTTGTGCAACACATGGCGCGTGTGGGGCCGACACATGGCAACATTTTTAGGAACGCGTCCCCCAGGTACGTCACGTTATGAATGCGACGATTCACCCTGACGCGTTCTCGATTCGATTAGCTTAAGTTGTGTTTGTCGGCCAAACAAAGCAGGGAGCTCTGTTCGACCAAGGGAGGAGTTGCTATCGAGGGCTTTGGCGATTTTGTCTTGGTGGAGGCTCATTTGGTGCAGTTTTCATGTGAGGAGGGCATCCGGAGCGTGAAAACACCGACGATGTATTGTTCTTCTCGTTGGTAGGGAGATTTCTATGTTTTATTGTGTTATTTGAATGGTTAAAAGCATGTGAATCGTGAATAGATGTGGTAATGTGATATTAAGCATTGTGGATTGTCGTAGTTTATGAACGAAAGGTTAAATGTGTGATTATGTAATCAACTGTGACTTGTGTATTTTGCTGAGTTTGGTGGTCGAACACTTACTTTGGAATACCTCTCTAGTTAGGTACCCCAGGTTCTTTGTGAGCCAGGCATGCTGTGCTCGGGATTTGTCCCGGTAATGTGTGTTACAGTGTGTACCGTAGAGCTCTGGGTTGTCTTCTGGACAACCTCACTTGTTTGCCGAGTAGCTCATCTGACTGAGGGAAAGACGCCTGTGTTGGTGTAGTGACTTGTGGTGTGTGTGACTTTTCTATTCGGTCACTTGTAGAGCGCTCGTAGTTGGGGTATGGACACTAGTAAATGTACTAGTCCCCAACTAGTCCCATGTTGCCACAACCTCACTCTGCGGGCCTCAAAACCTGTAGAGGTATGTCAGATGTGGGTCTGCAACATGTGTCGCCGTAGAGTGGTATTTGTTGGTCTCCATAGTTCTTTGACTTACGCAGTGTTGTGGTGGAGTCACAGTTGGAACTTTCGTTCTTAACTACGAAACTGAGAGTGTTTCCTATATTGGTTTGTCCGGATTAAATACTAGTGTCATGACCAGTAGTCATGACCCATGTGGTAGAGTCACTCCTTCTGACTCAACTTGTGGTTTACTCCGTGGTGAGTGTAGTATAGTTGGTTTAGTACCGCTTAGTTCTATAGTTGGCCTTGCAGTTTCTTTAACATTCTTCTGATGGGCTGTCGTTATTGCTTATTGAGTTTAGTAGTTTTTGGTTAGTGGTATTGTGATGGACCACATCGTTCAAACCCGTTATCCTGATAACGAGCCTGACACGACTCCACCTCCCGCGAACGAGCCGAAGCTTCGCAAGGGATATCAATCACACATGTCCGTAGAAATATAAAGGAAACCACAGAACAGAAGTAGACTTTCCATTCCACAACTATTTACATGGGATTTACATAGCCAGTTTATCAACTAAAACCATAAACCTGTACAACAGAACCTGGGGCATATCCCGAGGTGTACAAAGAGAGAAAATTACACTGCTGGAGGTGGCGCAAACCCTGCTCCGCTACGGTGCGGCCCGGAACTAGAAGACGGTTGGGAAGCCTCCTGCTCTCCCTCACCTGAAAGGAGTAGGGGGGTGAGCCTCTCTAGTCACTGGCTCAGTAGGGAAACTCCCCCAAAGAAACCGAGCAAACCACAACTCAAGTAACTAAGTAGGAAGCTATTTTATAGAAATTTATAGAGTTATCTAAGCAAGATATTAAAGCTGTAATATACTTACCATCTGCTGATCTCAAACATGACTTTACTAAATAAACGGAAAACCCAAACATGTGTACGAGCTATAGTAGGTAAACGCCAAACTCGGGTCGCGTAGCCTGGCTCGCGACACCAGCAACCAACCCGGACAAACACACAGGTCTACATCGCAGCCTCGCAGCCACGAAAGAAAGGTCCAGCTGCCGCTCCACTAAACCAAACAAGAACTGTGGAGACCAACCAAAACACCACACCTGCAGGTCACACTCCGCAGGCCCATGCCTGTCACCTTTAGGGACTCCGGCCTAAGCTCCCTAAAGTGAGGCACTGGAAAGAGGACTAGCTGGGGTCCAGTACGTCTACTGGTGTCTGTCCCCCCAACTACGAGCGCGCTACAAGTGACTAAACACAAACTCTCACAAGTCACTGTCCCACTGCCGTCTTTCCCTCAGCCGGACGGCAACTCTCCCCGAGAGTGAGGGTGTCTAGGAAGACGACAAGACCCTGACAGTACCACTGTACTGGGACAAACCCCGAGCACTCTCACGTGCCTAGCTCACCTTGGAACCTGGGGCTCCCAACTGAAGAGGTAATGACGGAAGGCGTAACACTACCTGCCACGCACACGGAAACTCGTACACGCTACGCAACCCCGTGAACACATACAGGTTACTGAAACCAGTCACACACACAACCACATGAGCCTGTAGCTCAGTATGTGAACAGCACTCCCGAGGAGCGCAACAAATGCCAAAGCACCACAAACCACCTCTACACACATCGATTAACCATGCCATGCATCGGTTAAACAGTAACGGATACATACATTAACATTTGTACACAAATAACAACCCTCGGCTGCTAACGCGACAGAGGCCCAGGTCGCGTTCAGATAGCGACGCCCCGACAAGTCGCAATCAAGAGAGCGAACGCGACGTGTCATCCTATTGCGATCAGATCGCGACAGGGGAGACCGTCGCCTTCGCAGGCGAAAAACCCTATCCGGGTCCCCTTCGCCAGAAAACCCTAACACCCTTACCATACATAGTTTCTAATCCATTTTTCATGCTCTTTGTGATGTCCTAGCGTGCCATCTACGGTTCTTAAAGCAGTAAACACATCACACGACACACACACAGCGATTCCACGAAGAAAAAGGGTGGAATCTCCCTACCTTGATGAAGAACACCTAAACGGCGATAACCCGGCGTTTCTCCCGCTCCACACGTGATCCTCGCGGCGAGAACACGACCAACCGAGTTCCACGAGCTCGAATCGCCCAAAAACCCACGAGCAAAACCTCCCCTGGCCGAGCAGAGCTTGTGAAAGCTCTGTTCTTCCAGGGCTTCTTAAAACGCAGCTTGGTTGGGAACGCGACGTATCGCGACGTCGCGACCTGGTCGCGACGCGGCTACCCGTCGCGATCCGCCTGCCGACGTCAGCACGCCCGTCCAGCGCGCAACACGCGGCACGCATGCAGACGATGAGCCAAAACAACGGCAACCTGAACGCGACGTCCCCGAGTGTCGCGATGAGAACGCGACGCACCCCTCTGTCGCGTTCAGGGACAGAAAACAAACCTGCATTTTAGGCCAACCAGTCGGCCCACAACGCCCCGAAAACCTGTGTAGCACCTGCTACACACACATGGGCCACACACTGGCTACCACAACTAATGTAAGACGATCCGTTTAGTCGATATGCTACATTACTATCACCTAAACGAAATTTCGTCCCGAAATTTAAAGTGGGATCCGATAATAAAAATTTTCAATTTAAAACAATAAAGTACTATCACCTAAAAGAATTAAAAGCTTACTCAAACAAGTATGGATACGTCTTCATCATTTCCTCTGCTAGTTCCCAAGTATCCTCACCGCCTTGTCTGTTTTCCCATCTGACTTTCACTAAATCAATATTCTTATTCCTGAGCTTTTGGGTTCTGCGACCTGTGATCTGTACTGGATATTCTGGCATTGTCATGTCTGGCTTTAATTCACTTCTATGGTAACTGATTACTTGGGATGGATCTTCAATGTACTTTCTGAGCATTGAAACATGGAATACATTATGAACATCTGTGAAGTCTGCTGGTAGATCCAACCTGTAAGCCGTCTCGCCTAATCTTTCCATTATCTGGAATGGACCTACATATCTGGGGCTCAACTTACTTCACTTGCTGAATCTAAATACACCTTTAGTAGGAGAAACCTTTAAAAATACATAATCCCCCACCTCAAACTGTAATGGTCTGCGTCTATTGTCAACATAACTCTTTTGTCGACTTTGTGCTATTTGAAGTTTTTCTTTAATAAACTTAACTGTTTCTGCACATTGCCTGATTAATTCTGGACCCAGAACTTGCCTCTCTCCTACCTCATGCCAATTCAATGGTGTCCTGCATGGTCTGCCATATAATGCTTCATAGGGTGCCATTTCAATACTTGCTTGATAACTGTTATTATATGCGAATTCAACCATACTCAAATGGCGTTCCCATATTCCTCCCCAAACCAAGCAACAAGCCCTCAACATATCTTCTATTGTCTGGATGGTCCTTTCTGTCTGTCCATCTGTTTGTGGATGATATGCTGAACTATATCTTAACTCCGTGCCAATTACCCTTTGCAAACTTCTCCAAAAACCTGAGGTGAATCTTGGATCTCGATCTGAAACAATAGTAACTGGAATTCCATGCAATGGTATTATTCTTTCCACATATAACTTGGCTAGCCTGTCCACTGACCATGACATATTAACCAGTAACAGTCTGCAAACTTTAGTCAGTCTATCAACAAAAACCCAAATGCCATTGTGACCTGCTGAGCTGGGCAAACCCACTATAAAATCCATAGCTATATCATCCCATTTCTATTGTGGTATGGGCAAAGGTTGCAACAACCTCCTGGTCGTTGATGTTCTGCTTTTACTTGCTGACAGACGACACATCTTGCTATAAATTCTACAATTTCTCTTTTCATGTTTGGCCACCAGTAAAAACTCTTCATTCCCTAATACATCTTAGTACTTCCTGGATGAATAGTATACCTTGACCTGTGGGCCTCCTCCAACACTTTCTGTCTAATTCCTGCATCAGCTGGAACATATACTCGGCCTTTTAATCTGACTACATTATCATGGCCCAAAGTTACCTCCTCCATTCTTAAATATCTGCCAAGTTCTCATCTGCCTTTTGAGCTTCAACTATCTGTCTGAAAGAGAAGATTCAACTGCACTATTTGCCAACACTGCTCTCTGCTGACTATTTGGCACATATAAGGAATTATCTGCTATCTCTTCATATAATTTCCATTCTCTGATCATAAGTTGATTCATAACAGCTTTTCTGCTCAGTGCATCTGCCACAACATTTGCTTTACCCGGATGATATCCCAGACTGAAGTCATAATCTTTCAAATATTCCATCCATCTGCGTTGCCTTAAATTCAAATCTTTCTGTGAGAATATATATTTCAAGATCTTATGATCTGTGAATATTTCAAATCTTTCTCCATATAAATAATGCCGCCAGATCTTCAAAGCAAATACTACTGCTGCCAATTCTAAATCATGAGTCGGATAATTCTCTTCATGTTTCTTTAATTGCCTGGAAGCATAAGCAACCACTTTTCCATGCTGCATTAATACTGCCCCTAATCCTCTTCTGGATGCATCTGTATATATCACAAAACCACCACTTCCTGAAGGAATTTCTAATATTGGTGCTGTAGTAAGCCTCTTTTTCAATTCAGCAAAGCTGCGCCTGCACTCAGAAGACCACACAAAAGAAACTCCTTTCCTGGTCAACTTAGTCATTGGGGCTGCTATTTTAGAGAAATCTTGAATAAATCTTCTATAATAACCTGCAAGGCCCAAAAAGCTTCTGATCTCTGACACTATTTTTGGCTCTACCCACTTCAACACTGCTTCCACTTTTGCTGGATCCACTGCAACTCCTTCACCAGAAATCACATGACCCAAAAACTGTATCTCTTTCAGCCAGAATTCACATTTACTGAACTTAGCATACAGTTGATGCTCTCTCAATGCCTGCAATGTAATTCTTAAATGGGCTGCATGCTCTTCTTCTGATGCTGAATATATCAAATATCATCGATAAAAACTACTATAAACTGATCCAGATATGGATGAAATATTCTATTCATCAAGTTCATAAATACTGCTGGCGCATTTGTCAATCCAAATGGCATTACTACAAATTCATAATGCCCATACCTGGTCCTGAAAGCTGACTTTTCAATATCTTCTTCCTTAATTCTCAACTGATGATATCCTGACCTCAAATCAATCTTGGAGAACACTTTTGCTGACTGAAGCTGATCAAATAAATCATCTATTCTTGGGAGCAGATACTTGTTCTTGATAGTAACCTTATTCAACTGCCGGTAATCTATACACATCCTCAGACTACCATCCTTCTTTCTAACAAATAGTACTAGTGCACCCCATGGTGAGTGACTTGGCTTGATGAAACCTTTCTCTAATAACTCCTGCAACTACTTCTTTAACTCTTTTAATTCTGCTGGTGCCATTCTGTACGGTGCCTTTGAGATCGGCATACTGCCTGGTTCTAATTCAATAGTGAAATCTACCTCTCTGCGCGGCACTAGCCCCGACAACTCTTCTGAAATACATCTATAAATTCTCTTACCACTGGCACAGACTCTACTAATTTATGAGACTCAACCAGACTCACATAAGCAAGATATGCTACACATCCTGTATTAATTAATCTTCTAGCTCTGAGCGCAAAATGATAAACTTAGGAGAATAGAAGGGCATACCTTGAAATTCAAAGCTGCTCCATCAGGTTTATAAAACCTAACCTCTTCTTTCTACAATCTACCAGAGCACCATAAGCCTCTAACCAATCCATACCCAGAATCAAATCGTATTCCTTTAAAGACAAAGCATATAACTTTGCCGGCAATTGGTTCCCATGAATCACAATTGGAACCTCATCTAAGTAACAGAAGTAAGCATAAAATCACTGGTAGGAATCTCAACCACCAATTCACACTACTTTTCTTGTATGGGATGAGCCAGACTATCTAAGAAATCTTCGAAAAAATGAATGAGAAGCACTCGGATCAATTAATATTCTAGCTGAAAAATCAAAGATCGGTAATATACCTTCAATGAGATTTGATGCTTCTGCCTGCGCTTTGGTGATTGCCATCACCCGACCTCGACCTCCTCTCTGAAAAGGGGTTCCTCTGCCTCTCTCTGCTGACGGTTGATATGTCTGCTGCTGCTGCTGAGTCCCCTGCCATAATCATATCCTCGAGATGGACAATCCCTGGCATAATGTCCTGGCTGACCACAAGCATAACATATAACCTCCTGAAAAGTTGCGGGTTGACCTGCGGTACTCTGCTGGGACTCCTCTAGAACCGGTAGCCTGTAGCCACGCCCCTTCTGAAAACCACCCTGCTGAAAACCCTGTTGCCTGCCTCTGCCTCGTCCTCCTCCTTGGAAGAATTTCTTGATCTGCTTACCCCACTTTGCTATCCCAGACGATGATGCTCCTGAAGGTGATTTTCCTTTGTTGATGCCCTGCGACTGCTGGGGAAGCCGGAAGCTACCTGAACCTCCCACCTGAGATTGACTCTGCCTAGCCTGCAAAGTCCTTTCTAACACAGCTGCCCGCTGATCCGCTTCCTCTACTGTCCTGCACATCAGTGGAGCTACTGCATCTTGCAACTCAGGCCTCAATCCCCTAATAAAATACTCCACCATTATTGCATGATCAGTCACCACATAAGGGGCATATCTACTCAATGCCATGAATCTCATCTGATACTCCAACACAGATAATCTTCCTTGTTGTAAAGTTCTAAACTGTTCCCTCTTTGCTTGCTGAATCTGTAGTGGAAAGAACGTGTCATTGAAAACCGTCAGAAACTCTGGCCAAGTAATTCCATCTTCTGTCCTTCCTACAAAAATAGTCTGCAACTTGAGCCTCCACCATTCCTGAGCAAATCCCCTCAACTGATAAATAGCAAGAATGAGTCTGTCCTCCTGCGGACACCTCATAGTCACAAATACCCTCTCGATCTCATGTATCCAATGCTCTGCAGTATCTGGGTTAGGGCCACGTGAGTAAGTAGGGGGCTGTAACCACAGAAACCTCTCCACAAGAGCTGTGGGATCCTCTTCGGTAGCTGGCCTCACTGGTACTGCAGGGTGCACAGGTACTACATGAGGTACCTCAACTCCTACTTGGGGTAGAACTGGGGCTGCTGGCACTGCCTCTTCAACAACTGGTATCGCTGGTTGTGCGGGTCCTGGATGATCCATCCTCATACGGATCTCCATAAGACATTCCCATATCCGCTCAATCATCCTCTGGGTAGGATCCTCCGGATCATCACAACCTCCTCCCCAATCTCTCTGATCTGCCATTTCTGATTACTGCACAAACAATTTCCAACCACACAACACAACAATTATTAAGACAAAAACCCAGGGTCAACTACCAGCAATGGGTTTAAGTAGAGATTAGGCTATGTAAATTTCCTGTTCCTTAACATTTATACAGACTATGCTCTGATACCAACTGTGACGGACCACATCGTTCAAACATGTTATCTTGATAACGAGCCTGACACGACTCCGCCTCCCGCGAACGAGCCGAAGCTTCGCAAGGGATATCAATCACACATGTCCGTAGAAATATAAAGGAAACCACATAACAGAAGTAGACTTTCCATTCCACAACTATTTACATGGGATTTACATAGCCAGTTTCTCAACTAAAACCATAAACCTGTACAACAGAACCTGGGGCATACCCCGAGGTGTACAAAGAGAGAAAATTACACTACTGGAGGTGGCGCAGACCCTGCTCTGCTACGGTGCGGCCCGGAACTAGAAGACGGTTGGGAAGCCTCCTGCTCTCCCTCACCTGAAAGGAGTAGGGGGGTGAGCCTCGCTAGTCACTGGCTCAGTAGGGAAACTCCCCCAAAGAAACCGAGCAAACCACAACTCAAGTAACTAAGTAGGAAGCTATTCTATGGCAATTTATAGAGTTATCTAAGCAAGATATTAAAGCTGTAATATACTTACCATATGCTGACCTCAAACATGACTTTACTAAATAAACGAAAACCCAAATAGGTGTACAAGCTATAGTAGGTAAACGCCAAACTCGGGTCGCGTAGCCTGGCTCGCGACACCAGCAACCAACCCGAACAAACACACAGGTCTACCTCTCAGCCTCGAGCCACGGATGAAAGGTCCAGCTGCCGCTCCACTAAACCAAACAAGAACTGTGGAGACCAACCAAAACACCACACCTGTAGGTCACACCCCGCAGGCCCATGCCTGTCACCTTTAGGGACTCCGGCCTAAGCTCCCTAAAGTGAGGCACTGGAAAAAGGACTAGCTGGGGTCCAGTACGTCTACTAGTGTCCATCCCCCCAACTACGAGCGCGCTACAAGTGACTAAACACAAACTCTTACAAGTCACTGTCCCACTGCCGTCTTTCCCTCAGTCGGACGGCAACTCTCCCCGAGAGTGAGGGTGTCCAGGAAGACGACAAGACCCTGACAGTACCACTGTACTGGGACAAACCCCGAGCACTCTCATGTGCCTGGCTCACCTCGGAACCTGGGGCTCCCAATTAAAGAGGTAACGACGGAAGGCGTAACACTACCTGCCACACACACGGAAACTCGTGCACGCTACGCAAACCACGTGAACACATACGGGTTACTGAAACCAGTCACACACACAACCACGTGAGCCTGTAGCTCAGCATGTGAACAGCACTCCCGAGGAGCGCAACAAATGCCATAGCACCACAAACCACCTCTACACACATCGATTAACTATGCCATGCATCGGTGAAATAGTAACAGAAACATACATTAACATTTGTACGCAAATAACAACCCTCGGCTGCTAACGCGACAGAGGCCCAGGTCGCGTTCAGATAGCGACGCCCCGACAAGTCGCAATCAAGAGAGCGAACGCGACGTGTCATCCTGTTGCGATCAGATCGCGACAGGGGAGACCGTCGCCTTCGCAGGCGAAAAACCCTATCTGGGTCCCCTTCGCCAGAAAACCCTAACACCCTTACCATACATAGTTTCTAATCCATTTTTCATGCTCTTTGTGATGTCCTAGCATGCCATCTACGGTTCTTAAAGCAGTAAACACATCAGACGACACACACCAACGATTCCATGAAGAAAAAGGGTAGAATCTCCCTACCTTGATGAAGAACACCTAAACGGCGATAACCCGGCGTTTCTCAGACTCCACACGTGATCCTTACGGCGAGAACACGACCAACCGAGGTCCACGAGCTCGAATCGCCCAAAAACCCACGAGCAAAACCTCCCTTGGCCGAGCAGAGCTTGTGAAAGCTCTGTTCTGCCAGGATTTCTTAAAAATGCAGCTCGGTTGGGAACATGACGTATCGCGACGTCGCGACCTGGTCGCGACGCGGCTACCCGTCGTGATCCGCCTGCCGACGTCATCACGCCCGTCCAGCGCGCGACACGCGGCGCGCATACAGACGACGAGCCAAAAGAACGGCAACCTGAACGTGACGTCCCCGAGTGTCGCGATGATAACGCGACGCACCCCTCTGTTGCGTTCAGGGACAGAAAATGAACCTGTGTTTTAGGCCAACCAGCCGACCCACAACACCTCGAAAACCTGTGTAGCACCTGCTACACACAACATGGGCCACACACTGGCCACCACAACTAATGTAAGACGATCCGAACAGTCGATATGCCACAGGTATGCTTCTGGTTAATCATAATGTTATTATGGTTCTAGCAGTTGTACATGTTTATGATTAGCTAGCTATTTACTTGCGAATAATTATGTAAGACCCGACTTCCCGGCTTTCCGTCCGGTGTCTGGGATGACTGGCCACTAACACGTCCAAGCTGGGCGACGCGTTAGTGTCGTGTAATGGGTGCCCGACGCGACAGTCATCCTTGTCGCAACGAGAGTGTGCATCGCATTCCTGTCGCACTCGGATTTACCGTCGCGTCTTGGTGTCGTGACCGGTCAATGGATCGCTACTGCTTTATGTCGTTTCGGTCATCTGACGCCTGTCAGAGTGGCAGGTGTGTCGGTATAACCTGTCGCGTTGTTGCGGCATCCTTGGGGACGCGTCCTTGTCGCGGTTCGTTGAGCCATCGCGTTAAGGTTCTTAACGCAACGGGGCGGTCTGTTGCGTCTTGGGTGCCAAATGCATAAGGCCTCGGCCGGATACCCCTTTCCCCCTTCTCTCCTCTTCTTCCCTTTCCCCTCTTCTTCGGCGATGGGAGGTTCCCCTTCGGTGATCAGGGTGTCGTGGCGCCGGCGGGCTCGTGCGGAGCGGTGGAGCGGCATCGTGGAGCGAGGAGGAGGTGGCCAAACGTCGTGAAGGCCCTTCGTGGGTTCGGTTCTTCATGAAAGGTAGGGATTGCTTGAACCCTTCTCGATCCGGGTGGATTGGGAGCCCCTCGGGGTTTATTGATAGTGTTTACTGCTTTCCCATGCTCCCCTCCACCCGTGTGATGCATGTGTAGCTTGTGGGCGGCCTGGGATTGAGGATCCCGTCGGTCTGCCTCTCCACTGATGTCGCGACGGCTCGGCGCGTCGCGACATCAGAAGAGGCATCGGCCCGGTCGGGTGCGACCTTATCACGACATGGTTGGCGGTCGCGATAAGGGTCGCTGTTGCGATGCGTTTTATGGTCATGACAGAGTTTGCTATCGCGACACCTTGCCCCGTCGTGATAAGGTTGGTGTCGCGGCGCCCTTCCCCGTCGCGATGGTATCGCGATGGCCTGTGGGGGCGCGACATCAGCTGTGTTGCTTCGGGTGTTCTGTGGCCCGGTTTGTGTGTCGGTGTGATACCCCAAATTTTTTTATTCTTTTTATATGGTGAGAGGGTATTCACTTGTTTTGTGCATAGCACGTGTAATTCATTATGCCTACTATAAATTTTATACTTCTCTTGAGCATATGCATGCATATATATATATACATACATACATACACATATGCACTTCATACACTCTCACACAATATCCATGAAATAGGTAGTATAGGATATTCTTCAATATTTAGATAGTACATGCATAATATTATTCAAGTATTCTAAGTCTGAAATTCTTAGTATTCATAATACACCTCAATTTAGCTAATTTCTCATTTCCACTGCAATTAGCTAAATTGAGGTGTATTATGAATACTAAGAATCTCAGACTTAGAATACTTGAATAATATTATGCATGTACTATCTAAATATTGAAGAATATCCTATACTACCTATTTCATGGATATTGTGTGAGAGTGTATGAAGTGCATATGTGTATGTATGTATGTATGTGATCTTATGCATGTGATAATTGTATACCTAATTCTACATACATAACACCTTGGTATACTTATGTATGCATGTGTATGTTTAGTTGTAAACGTTGCTCATTTGCATGGTGTAGTTAATGTGTACATTGTACTTCGTACATTGCATGTACATATAGAGTGCAAGTATGGTAGGTGTATTTAGTAGTATATATTGTAATTCTATATTCCTCATGAATAACATGCATGTATTTTTATGATATTTAGGTGAGAATAGGCCATTAGCTAAATTGTGCATACTGTGTATATTAAAAATCCCATGCATATAGTACTTAAGTAATGTTGTGCAAGTTTAATCTAATTACCGGTGCGCGTGTTGTATCTATCTATTTCATGCATAATGTACATAAGTATGTTACATCCGTGTGTGTATGCTATATATATGTCAAATCAAGTGTGTGCATGCAAGAACTATTTTGTTGAATAGATTATTCCTAGCTAACTTAATTCATATTGCCTCCTAATGATTTTGAAACCCTCGCAATTCTTGTCATTTTATTTTGCCGCGTGTTGAGTCACGCTTATGTAAAACATCATGTACGCATAGGTAGATATCTACGTACGTATTAGCTAGTTGTGCTTATGTATGCATGTGTATAATTATATGGTAAATATGGTTTGAATGCGTGGTGTGATAGTGTGTATACTATGTTACATACATTGTATGTATATATGTATAAGTTGAACATGATTTCTGCATGTTTTCAAGTTCTGGCCGAAGGGCCAATTGGCGTCAACATGGACGGACGTCCATGAGGAGTCGGCATCAACCTCGATGGACGCCAACCCTAAGGTAAACGGCCATAGATGTGGACGTTTACTTCTCTGACATGCATGCGCAGCAGACCCCGAAACTCCGGGGGCAAGCTACCTCAACCATTGGGGAGACGTCCCCAACGGCTCTCAAGCCTTCTCATCAACCCCTGCGTGAGTTGAGAGGTCTCTCTCCTTTAAACAAACCCCTTTTTGCAACCCCAAGACCCTCTCTTGGCTCTTTGCAAGGAGAAGGAGAGAAACCCTAAGCCCTGTGAGAAAACCTGAGCTTTGAGAGCTCAGATCCGGTGATTTAGAGCTTCATTCGGTGATCTACAGCGGCTAGAAGCTAGCTTGGACATAGGAGGAGGCTTCCCCGACCTCGGACTGGAAGCTACAACACCTCAGACGACGGAGTGAAGGTGTTTTGGAGACTTCTTGGGACTGCCCAAGGAGAGCTTCATCGCCCATTTTCACCCATTTGGAGATTTTACAAGAGGCAAGTAAACCTAGATCTTGATCCCACACATGTCCCCTTGAGTCTTAGTATTTTTGCGGATTTTTCCTCGAGTCCTGGATTCCCCCATTCTTCTTGTATTTGGAGCTCGGTCTGTCTTTTTGCACAGACCAGAACTTGGCGGCAAGATCCCTTGCTGTCAAGATCTTCTATTAGCGGCCAGCGATATTGCCGTTAAGCTCCTATAATGGCCAGACTATGCCGTTAAGTTCTTAAGGACAGAACAGTGAGCTGTTCTCTCCTCCTATATGATAAATTCCGATGTATTTTCGCATGAGGATATATTGTAAACACTATATGTTATGTAATATGGTTAATGGAATGTGTTTGTGAGATCATTATATTTTCTGTGATTTATCTAAGTTGTTAGAATGATGTGAAATGCATGTGAAATGAAGATCATGGGTATGGTAGCTTACTGTTTGCATGATCCATGTGTAATTAGACTTCCATACAATTTCCAGATGATGTAAATGCATGACAGTCCATGTCCCGAAAATTTGGGAATTTTTCCATGATTATGAAACTTGTTATAATTTCTGTATTAGAAAATAGAAAGCATGCCTAGATTGTTTTAAAACTTCGGAAATTGCATGTTGTGCAAAAATTTCGGACAAAAATTTCTGTGACATTATGAATGATAGGTACAGACCTGTGAACGGTCAAATCGAACATTCATGTTATGTTCCATGATAAAATGAATTATAAATGGCATGAGATCGAATGTTTTAATTTCTGTAAATGTAATATGACTCCGAAAAATATGAAAATTTGCATGTGTGATCATAAACCTGAAATTAGTCTGTGGTTAAATTTCATGTTATTTGGATAACTCTAGAGTGCCCTATGAAATTTCCATGCGAAAATGAGTGTTCAACGCATGCTAATATGAACATGGTTAATCATGTATGTTTCAACCTGATTAGTGTAAAAGTACTGGATGTTTGGTTTCTGTCAACAGTAGTATCATGTTAGTTAACTGAGACATGTGGAATCTATGGATGTAACATATGAAACGATTCAACAGAATAAGTAAAACATGTGAACAATGTGTGAAAATGCGATGAAGTGAATGTAATGTGTAATAATTGGGCCGAAAATGACACGGCTACCCTAGAGGCATCGAGAGCTGTACATAGAAAAGTCCCTATGGAAAGCTCTATGTGTGAAAAGTTCGTCCTAAAGGCATTTGGGAAATCCTGGAGGTGGACAAGTACCACTGGATAGGGTGGAGAGGGCTTCTCCCGGTCTGCGCAGTTACCAAGATTCACCACTGTATTGCCTAGGTGGTGGGTATGTGATTATGAGTTGTGTTATGAGATGTGATGAGTCGTGTTATGCGATGAGTTATGAGAATGAGATATTTGTTAGTGTCCCCTACTGGTAGTTTGGACTATGTGTCATGGCAATTTGTTTAAGCAATGAATATGAATAAAGTGTGAAATGATATGTGAATGTGGCACATGGTGAGTGCAAATGATATGACATGTGATAAGCGAAAACAAGAGTAAATGATATGATAACTATGTGAAAGGAGATGTGAGGGTAAGTTAATGCAAATGAGAGTGTGCTCGCATGTGAAAACTAGTTTATTAGCATGCTACGTTTATATTTTTCATATGTTAATATCTCAATTGAAATGCCATGCTTAGTATCATATCATGTAGATTACAATTTGTCATGTAATGGTGTATGTGAGTAAACTTAGACAACTATGTTATTTATGCAACACCAAATTATGAACATGTAGACTTGTCGAAGGGATAAGATAATATGTGAATAATTATAGATCCATGTAATTGAATATAATGCATATAAGAACAGCAAGTAAAGTGTGATTATGTACATGATAAATGCATGAATAATATTTGGATTCCATGCTAGTTGAAATGCTCGATTAGTATAAAGTTTCATACTTAAGCGCTCATTGTTGCTAAAGGGTTTTACCATGTTTTAACCTTCAATTCATACTATAAAAATGTGAAGCTATGTGCACGTGATTTTATTATGTTAAAACAACAAGTAAATTGTTCAATTAGATACAAAAAGTGCATGTGAAAAAAAAGTAGTCATCATGCTAGCTTGTTCTTTTCCCTTATGCTCAATTTTATGCTTTAGTGATAGAGATATCTATAGAATGAAAAAGAATGTGTGGACGAATCATGCTACATGTTAGGTGTAGGAAATATGTACATGTGTATGATGTAATTCTCATGATTTAGAATAGAAATATGATAGACTAAAGCATGCTCATGTGAATAGAATATGTGTTGCTAGTTAAGAGTAAGGACCATGTGTACCCTTGTGATTTGATGATAGTGTGCATCTCTTTAATGTTAATGGCTTAGTGTGAGTGTGACGTGTTTAAGTTTAATTCTTTGGTTTGCTTGCTGAGTCTTTGGACTCACTCTTACTTCGGCATACAGGTTGACAGGTATCGTGTACTAGAAGGAAGCTTAGTGAGGATCGCCTTTTAGAAGACTATTTTGTGGAGCTGCTACTAGTTGTACTTTTCTTTTCTTATAGTATGAAAAAGAATTATTGTATGGACAATAATTGGACAATGCAGTTCTTTCATCTTGTATTAATGTGGACATTGTCTTTCTAGTTCGCTATGTAGATTGTGGAATGTGTGTTGGTGATGGATTAAAAGTTGAGTTATTTATTTTATTCCGCTGTACTCTATTGCTGTCCAGGTACATATCAACCTATCGACTAGTGTTGGGTACATGTCCCACTGAGACGACGCCCTTTATGCCGATGGGGATTGGTATAATCGTACCGGCATGAAGAGGGTCGTTACAGTCGGCGTGTGCCCCAGGGCAGGCTTTGCCCTTAGGACCTTCTGTAGGGAACGCGATAGGTTGCCTCCCTGCGTTCAGTGACCGAAGATGACACCTCCGTGGTCATGTTCTGGTAGTGGTGTCAGGAGGGTCGCGTCTGTCTAATAATCGACTGACTGGCGGTCAATCGATTATTAGCATAGCGACGAGTTTTCGTGTTGGCTGGTAGTGTTTCGAGGCTCCGACTTTTTCCGTGTGTGTTTGGTTGGTCGATGGCCCTCCGGAGGGTCTGTGCATGCCTTGTGCTCACTAGGCTTGTCGTGTGCTACAAGCCAGTGGTTCGGCGTGGTTTTTGTAGTGCTGCCCCGCCTGTTCGCCCGGTGCTTGGCACTTGAGGGCTTGTCTCGTTAAGAGGTTGTCTTCGTTGCCTGGGACCCCCGTCCTCGGGATCCTGTTGAGGGAGTGCTCCGGGCTACGAGCGTGCTCTAGTTGGCAGCCGACATGGCGGACTCTGGAGCTGAGGGGAAAACGAGGTTTGGACAGTGGTGCTGAGTCATTTGTAGAGCTCTCTTGTCTGGGGCGGGACGCCGAGGTCGTCGAGGTGGTTCTCTTCCCGGTGCGGCCCAGACAGTCCTTTGTCTCACTTCCTCTCTCTGTGTTGGTTCCGGAGCCACGTAATGGTGCTAGGCGTGGGGCCGCAGCTTGGCCAGGCTGCGGTGTTGTGTGTGTTGTGTGTTCTTGGCGGCTCTGTCTCGCCCTTCCGCGGGGCCGGAGGCAGGAGCTAGGCTAGCGAGCAGAGCGTGTGGACTGCGGGTCCCCCTCTTGGCTACTAGCGGCGGTGGCTTGGTTGCTGCTGTTGTGACGGCGTTTCCTCACGGCGTTTCTAAGTGTTATCCATTGCCCTAGCTTGCACGGCAGTTATAGCCAGCTATGCCTAGTTTCCGTGGGCATCGTTGGTCTGGCCTTGGGCAGACCCGTGCTTCTGGTGGTTTCCACTTCGGTGTTCTCTCGGTTCCGTGGTTCCGTTCTTGGGTGCCAATCCGTAGTGGCACCGGCGTGTATGGCTTCCCGACCTTGCGGTGTATCCGGGGTCCGGGGTGGTTCTTCTTGTGGGCCCTCGACCCTGTGGAGGTCTGAGGTGGCCGTGCTTACGGTGAGATGTCGTTCTCACCTGGTTGTTGCGTGGTCTCGGCAGGTGTGTGGAGGGTTGCTTCCGCTGTGTGCCCGACTCCGTTAGTTTCTGCGGGAGTCATGTGTGTGTCCCGACCTTTGTCGGTTGTCGTGGCGTCGTGTTGTTCTCTTCCGCTGCTTAGTAGTACCCTGCTGTAGGTGTTCCTCTCTTTACAACTTTCTAGTGTAGTTTTCTATTTTCGGAGTTCCTGCTGCTTTGGCCGGTGAGGACTGGTAATCCCTACTGGGCCTTGTTCGCGAGGCTCACCCCCCTATTTCCTTCAGCTAGGGTTTCATCGTCGCGGGAGCTCGGTGTCGGATGGGTTGCGGAGGCGGCTGTGGCGCCGTGTGTTGTTAGCAGCAGTGAGAGCGAGTGTTGTGAGCTGTTGTAGCCGAGTGAGCTGAGAGTTGTGTTTTGCAAGTCCTCGAGATATGCCCCTTAAGGACTGCACCTTTCTTCTTGTACCTATGCTTTTGCTTGGGACTCGTTGTACAAACCTTTTGTATATTGTACATAATTGTTATAGTTATTCGAATTCATTGCATACCTCACTAGACTATTTCTTCTAACCCTTCTGGATCTTCGGATCCGTGGGTGGCGGCGCGACCCTCGGGGCCCCTTGCGGGGGTCCGGGAGGTCGGGTCGTTACAGTGGTATCAGAGCGAGGAGTCTACTGAGATTGGTAATGAGTTAATAACTATAGCTGTCCCAAAGAAAGTACTAGTGCGCTGCTGACACCGTCCGACTAGTGTTAGGCTTGTCCTTTCAAATGTTTTGCAGGTGTGCAGCTTCCCTGCATGGTTCGTGTGCGTGCTGCAGGTGGGTTGCAGCTGTTGCTGTGCCGCGTGCGTGGCGAGTGTGGTCGCTCGGCGTGTTCGTGCCGTAGAGGCGCGGTTGGCGGTGGACTCACTGGCAGTGGTCTTTCCCGTGTGGAGGACACTTGCAGGCAAGTCCAGGTGCGGTGCTCCTGTTCGTCTTCGGTGCATTTGAGTGTGTGTGCGTTGCGAAGGCTGAGAGAGCCTGCGTGTGGTGTGGCCTTCACCGGTGCAGGGTTGTTGCCTGTGGGACTGGTGGAAGGTGTTCTTACCTTGTTGGCTGTCCCCCTGCTGTTGGGGTGTGTGCTGTGTTAGTCTTGTGTGTGACCTCTTATTTGTGCACGCTGTTGTGCGCTGTGCTCTGCTCAGTCGGCGTTGTTGTTCGAGCTAAGCAGATGTTCTGTGTGCCGTGTTGCATCGCTGGTTGAGTGCTGCGACACTTGCCTGTGGTTGTGGTCGGCCTGGTGCTGGCTAATGTGAGCTCTGGTGAGGTGCTCCCAGAGTTTTTTTCTGTTGGTTCTGGCGGAAGTGAGGTTTCCCCAGAACTGTGTTGTGCTCGTTTCTGGTTGCTGTTGTGTTGACCTCTGTGTTGAGGTGCATCGCTTGGTTGCCCTGTGTTCTGGTGAGGTTTCCCAGAACCGTTTGTCGTTGTCCTGGTGAGGGTTTCTCTCAGGACTGTTCTGCACTCGTTTCTGCTGTTGCCGTGCTACCTCAGGGTCTGAGGTATGCTGTTGGTTTGGTTGGTGCGTTCTGGCTAGTTTTCCCAGAACGGTGCCCTGGTGGAGTTTCTCCCAGGACCAGCTTGTGTTGCCTCTGCAGTTTTACTCGCTACAATGTTCTCTCTAATTGTCCGTGTCGTTTGGGTTGTGCATTCTGGTGAAGGTTCTTCCCAGGATCGCCCTTTGTCGCTTCTGGTGGAGGTTCTTCCCAGGAGTGCTTTGTGTTCGTTTCGGGCCACCGTTGTGTTGCCCTGTGGTTCGAAGTGTGCTGTTTGGTTGGGCTGCATTATGGTGAGGTTCTTCTGGGACGACTCTTGGCGCTTTTGGTGGAGGTTCTCCCCAAAGCTGCCCGGTGTTGTTTCGGTCATCGCTGCTCTCTCTCTCTATAGAGATAAGCTATCATCGTTGCCAGTTGGACTGTCTGTGTTACAATCTGCTTGTGCGTTGTCGGTCAAGGTGTTGTGCCCTTGGCCGTGTGTCTGGCTGCTGCGTTGGCCAGCTTGTCTCGTTGTTCGTTTCCAAGTTTCTCGGCTGCACTGGTGGGACTTCGTATGTCCCTGTGGTCGGGTGGTTTGTTTTGTTTTCCTGTGCCCGGCGTGCTCTCCCAGATGGTATTCTGGTGAGTGCCGTGGGTGTTTGGCCAGTTGTGCTTCTTGTGGAAGCGTCAGTCTTGCGTTGTGGTTTGCCCTCTAGCGCGTGGAAAAGACTCGTTGCGATGCGTGTCTTCTTCCTCTGCTTTCCGTTGGTTGCTCGGGGTAGTGATGCTTCACTGTGGTGTTGTGTTGCCAGGGTGCGCATCGTTGCGACCTTCTGGTGGGGGTCATCTTCCCTTGAGTTGTTTCTGGGTTGAGCTGGTTGCTCCCCTCGTGTTGTCGTTTCCTTGTGGCACCGTGGGTCAGTGGACCTGTTCGTGCCGTTTGTCATTGTGATGGTTCTTGCTACCTGCCTGAACAATTTGGGGCATTGGGTCCCCGTTGGTCTAGTGCGAGGTAGTCCCGTTTTCTGTTGGGTTGTTGAGTGAGGATTGTTTCGTTGTGCATTTCTGATTGGCTTGCTCGTGCAAGCATTGTTCCGGTGTATGCTTGGTTGTGCCTCGGCTCATGCCTTGGAGGCGTTTCATGTCATCGTTTTAGTGTTTTGCCTCTCTATCGGTCGCGATAGAGGTGGGGCTTCTTGCTGTTGCGCGCCAGGGAGTTGCTGCGGTTTTCGCTCCCCGTGCGGCAGAGTCGATGTTCCGTGTTTTGTGTGCTTTTTGGAGTCGACGTGGTTGTTGTGCTCTTGATGTTGTCGGCTTTCCGTGTGCTTCTGTTGTGGGTCTCTAGTGGAGAGTCCCCTTTGGTGGGCCCTATATCGTCTCGGGCCGTTGGTGCAGTTGCGTGTGCTCCACCTTGAGCGTTCTTTGATGCTTTGTGTTTTGTGCCTCAAGGGCTGGGGCCGGCGTGGCCTGTTGTGCCCTTTCAGGCTTGCAGTTCTTTGGGTGTGGCTTTTGGCAGGTCTCTGGTGAAGAGTCCTTCCTGTTAGCCCGTGGTGTTGCTTCGGCTGCTGGTGCACCTGTGTTGCACTTTGCTTAGTTTTGGTGCTTGTGGTAGCACCGTGTGCTCGTGCCCGAGTGTTTCGATTTTTTGCTGTCTGGAGCCTTGGTGCATTGAGTTGTACCTTGGGTGGCTCCCAGTGCTTGTGATAGCACCATGTGTTGTGCCGTGTACCGGTTCGTGAGATTTGAGTGTCGTTTCATGAGTTTGCTCGGTGTTGGAGGCGTTGAGCGTTCCGCCTCTGAGACACGTGTGCTAGCCTGAGCCTTGTGGTTGTACCATTACCGCTGTGAGGTGGCTGCTTTGCCTTGTCTAGGTAGCCCTATCGATAGTACGCCAGGCTGTGATCGTAGCATGTGTCTGGGTTTTTCCTCTCGCTTTCGGAGCGAGTGTGTTTGGTTGTGGTACCCTGCTTCGGTCTGGGTCCCTCTGAGGTCGACGTGTTGCCCTCGACCTCTGCAGTTGTTTTGGTTCCTGTGTGGTTGTGCGTCTTTCTGGTGGTTGGCATGTTGGTACTCGCGCTGAGCTTTTTGTGCACATGGCGGGTGTGCTGCTAACTCTTTGTTGGTTCTTCGCTGTGCGTAATGTTGGTGAGTCTGGAAGCCGATGGCGGAGTCTCCTGTCAGTTTGTCCGGTGATAGTGAGGCCTATTGGCTTGCTAGTACTCGACCATGTGGTTTGTCGACGTTGGGAGGTGTCCAGTTTCAGCTTAACCTCAGACGTCTTTCATGTTTCCGTCGCGGTGTGCCACGTGTGGAGCGTGTAACTCCCATTTTTTGTGGCTCCGCATGTGTTTGGTGTCCTTGTCGAACCACGAGGAAGGTCTTAGTGAGACCTAGTGGTGACAGTGGATGTCGTTTTCGCGTGTTGAGGTTCTCCGCGTGCGTTTGCTGTCCCTGTTGGACCACGAGGAAGGTCTGAGTGAGACCTAGTGGTGACAGTGGATGTCGTCCCGTGAGTTGAGGATTCTCCGGGAGCATGATGTTGCTCTGGTTCTTGTCGCTCGCGTGGCATCTCAGTTGGGCTGGTGACCGGTGCTAGCTGCTGCTAGTAGCGTGAGGCCATTTCCCTGAGACCTGTGGTTGGTTATCAGGTGTGTCTCATGTTGTTGCATGCGACTGTGTACTCTGTCGGGTTTGCTGGTGACAGAGTGAGTTGCTGATTGGTTGGTCCCAATAGCGAGGTCTATTGGTGGCTGCAGCCGTGTAGTTTTTGGCTGGCGTTTTCCACTGTTCGGGTCAGATTTGGCGTCACTCGGCACCTGTGGGGTTGTCGTTCCATTTGGGCTCCCCACGTGTGGCTGGAGTGAGCTGTTGGTTTCTCAACTTGGTGCTCCACCCGTGTTTGGAGCCCGTTGTGTGAGTCATTGGTTTTTCGACTTCGTATGCCGCGCACGTTTGGTTGTGCGATTATTGCCGCGAGGAAGTCGTGTTGAGACTTAGTGGCTTAATCGCACTAGTCTTACATTTGCTCCTTGTGTTTCGTTTCGTGCCTTAGGATCTTCCGGGCTTGTCCCAATTTCGAGGATGAAATTGTTTTAAGGGGGGTAGAATGTAAGACCTGGCTTCCCAGCTTTCTATCCGGTGTCTGGGATGACTGGCCACTAACGCGTCCAGGCTGGGCGACGCGTTAGTGTCGCGTCATGGGTGCCCGACGCGACAGTCATCTTTGTCGCGACGAGAGTGTGCGTCGCATTCCTGTCACGCCCGGATTTACCGTCGCGTCTTGGTGTCACGACCGGTCAACGGGTCGCAACTGCTTTATGTCGTTTCGGTCATCTGACGCCTGTCAGAGTGGCAGGTGTGTCAGTACGACCTGTCGCGTTGTCACGGCGTCCTTGGGGGACGCGTCCTTGTCGCGGTCCGTTGAGCCGTTGTGTTAAGGTTCTTGACGTGACGGGGTGGTCCGTCGCGTCTTGGGTGCTGAAGGCATAAGTGTAGGATCGAATAGGTGGATGGATCAGATCTAGAAGGGGGGTTGAATAGATCTGACACAAATTACTGCGGAAGCTTAAGCAATTCAAAATTACTTCGAATCAGAGATCAATTCAGACAAACAATTTACTGATCTGAAGTGTGGGTCTGTGTAGATTATGTGTGAAGCAATTAAACACTTAGTGTGAAAGCGAAATCCTATGCAAGCATCTAGCGCAGACAAGCAGATCAAACCATTACATAAAGGATTTTTAGGTGGTTCGGAAATCACACCAGTGATTCCAACATCCACCCCTCACACAGTGAGGCTCCACTACTCAAAAGAGTATAACTTACACCGGAGCACGACGACTCCAAACACCCTTGAGCACGACGGCTCAACACACAACCTTGAGTTCAACGACTCACAAACTGAGCACGACGACTCAAACAACAACCGGAGCACGATGACTCCAAATTGAACACGGCGGCTCAAACCACACAGTGAGTGCGACGACTCACAAACCAGAGCTCAATGGCTCACAATACAAAAGCTAGATCAAACACGAAAGAAATCAGATCCTCTAGCAATGATCTGATTCACAGACTCAATAAACTCAGAAATCTGTACAGAACTTCATGTACAGATCTCACAAGAAGAAATAAGATGAACACTCCAAGAATTAGGTGAAAGAAGTATGAATTGGATGTTCTTCGGTGAAGAGGTCTTGCAGACGCTTGAATTGAGGAGCCTTGATGGAATTCGGTGGAGATTCTCCTCAATTGGCGATACTCTGCTTTGATGGCATCTGAAATGCCAGAAATCCCTCTTCTACTACTACTCTTCAGTTGGATCTGCTCCCTTTCCTAGCACATCAACCTTCTCTCCACAGATTCCCCTTGATTCCCACGCCCTTCCTCTTGAAAGGATGGCCTGCAGCTTCTGGAGATGGAGCCAGATCTGGAAAGCCCCTTTTTGCCGCCAAAAAGCTTCTTCTGGAAGTGTATGGGCTTTCTTGCCTTTGGGGGAGGAGAATCATGGGTATTTATAGCCCCATATGTCCATAAAGTGCCTTGGGGTGCATGGGCACGAAAATCTAGGTTAAATCCCTTGATTCTCAAGTAGCCACGTGTCCAGAAAAATTCACGTTTTTGAGTTTCAGTCGAAGTGTGTCGACACCACAGGGCACTGTGTCGACACCACAGGCATTGTCTTCAAACTGGGCTTCTGGGACAGTGATCTAGTGTCGACACCACAGGGCACTGTGTCAACACCACATGCAGACTGTGTCGACACACAGGCAGACTGTGTCGACACCACTGGCTACTGCTTCAGAACATGCTTCTGGGACAGTCATCTAGTGTCGACACCACAGGGCACTATGTCGACACCACAGGTGGACTGTGTCAACACCACAAGACATTGTGTCGACACCACAGGTGGATTGTGTTGACACCACTGTGACAAATTTGTGTAAACCTGAAAATATAAAGTGTAAACCATTAATACAAGATATTATCATTAAAATGTGAGATATTAAACATCAAAAACATGTTGTTTAAGCATTGTTGTGATATGTATAACATGTTCAATTAGTCATCATTTTAATATGTACAAAATGTACAAAATGTCATCATCAAAATCAAATTATGAGTGATGTCAATTAGTCATGATTAAAGTCATCATTAAAAGGTTTCAAATACACACTCAACCCAACATTCTCCCCCTTTTTGATGATGACAAAAAAATATGCACAATCTCCCAATAGCCTGACTCCTTTGACTGCAATAACTCCCCTTGACCATATTCACCCTTTGAACAACTTTCTCCCATAAGAAACTTTCTCCCCTTTAAAGAACTTTCTCCCCCTTTTTGACAACATCAAAAAGATAGATAAGAGAGAGAAACAAAGAATGGTAGGAGATCAAGAAATGAAATGTAGGAAATGAAGGTTCAGGAATGATCAAAACAAATGAGGTAAAGTGATATTGTCAAATGAGAGAAATTATTGTGTTTTGGTTATTGTGCAACAAAGTTTAATCAGAAGGACACACTCAACACAAAGTATAGCAAAATATAATGATCTGAATGTAGTTAAAATAATGATGCAAACGTGAAGTAAAGTGACCTATATGAGTGAGCAGAAGTATTTAACAAGGATGTTAGGAGCTTTAATTGTAACACAATGTAGAATAATAGGTCTAAACTCAGTAAACGTGAACTTTATTAAGGTCTTAAGCTTTTCTATCCTGCCTTTTTAATTTTCTTTCAATTTTAGCTGGGAAAGAATACAAGAATAAATTAGTTAAATCTCACTTTCAGTGCAAGAGATCACATTGATCAGATGCAAGACCTCCTAATTACTCAGTGGTTTAACTTTCATTATCTTATACAGAGTTGAAAATTTTGATTTCCACTTTTTGGCGCGAAACAAATCACTTTTTAGGTGAAATGGCCCGGTTACTCAGTAGTTCAAGAATTTACATTGCTCTGTTTGTATCTTTCCAGATTGTTGATCATTTTCTTTTGATGTTTTGCAGGAATATGTTTGCTTTGACCAGAAAAGTCATGACTACGAATTTAGAAAAAATATTCTTAACATGTGGTAAAAATGAAGCTTAAACATGCACATGTTAAATAATAAAGCCACTCATGTGCCTACAAGTGTTTTGCAAGACATTTTAAAGACATTCAGTATTAAGATTGCTTAACCTTGAAATGATAATGAATTTTTGAAATTAAACTAAATGCACAATGAGTTTAGTTTCAATGTCTTAATTCTCTCATAAGAAAATAACACAATGACTCAAAAATTCTGATGAGTTTGGGGTTCAAGATAGACAAGTAAGGTCAAGGAATGTGACAATGACTCCCCCTTTCATGTATCTCCCTCTCACAAGGTGAACATGAGGATTATTGAAGAAATAGGAATGAAATGAAGTGAAAATAGAATGAACAAGAATATTTTATTGAAAGACAGAGACTCCCCCTCAACAATTGCATACAAGACTCTTGATACTTGGCGGAGATATATACTCACGCATAGTGAAAGTGTCCAGACAAGCCTGACTTGTAGGGCTGTAAACGGATCGGATACGGAGCGGATATGGATTTTCCGTTTCCGATCCGATTAGGTAATCGGATTATCCGTATTCGGTTCGTTTAAGATTCAGATACGGAGCGGATATTTTAATCGAATAATGTTCGGATACGGAGCGAATACGAATATTATCCGCTTCAGATTCATAAATTACAATAAAATTATTAAGTGATATAAAAAATCTAAAAAAATTAAAAAATTCACAAATAATATCTAAATCAAACATTAACATTCATATGAACAAAATATAATCCTCCAAACCATCATCAACTTCCTTCTTCTCGTGTTCTTCGGCCTTTGAAGGCCTGCTTCCTTCCACGCACAGCATGATCTGTTCTTGGGGAATCTTCTGGGAAAACCTGTTTCACAAGGTATGGTGGTCTCTCAATGAAACACAGATCACCAAGAGTGGGAGAAAGCACGGATCCTTGGGACTGTAATGGACTCTCTGCGAAGGCTTTCACCGCGAAGCCACCTTCAAATCTCTGGCTCTCCACGATGCCCCCATCGACAACTACAAGCGTGCGTCTTGCTGGGTCGCGGCTGGGCACCAGGGGCTTCCTGGCGGCGAGCTGTGGGGAACCTGCCGTCGGCGGGGAGGAAGCGGTCCATCATGAACTCCCCGACCTGGGAGTTCTTCGAGAAGCTTCCGGAAGGATCCCGAATGGCGATGTCGATGGGAGATTAGGGCGGCCAGCAGAGGAGAGGGTGGGGCAGCACCGGTGGGAGGGGGGGCGGCCGGCAGGGGCGAGGGGTACGACGACAGTAGGAGGGCAGGGCGACGCCGGGGCGAGGGCGTTAGGGCGAGGGCGACGCCGGGGCGAGGGCGTTAGGGCGAGGGCGACACGGCGTTAGGGCGAGGGCGACGCCGGGGCGAGGGCGTTAGGGCGAGGGCGAGGGCGTTAGGGCGAGGGCGACGCCGGGGCGAGGGCGTTAGGGCGAGGGCGACGCCGAGGAGACCTGCAGCAACGCCGCGAGCGATGGCGATGGGAGAACGGGGCGGCTAGCAGGGGAGAGGGATGGGGCGGCGCTGGTGGGAGGGCGGGGAGGGGGCGGCGCCGGTGGGAGGGCGCCGGGGAGGCCTGCCATGGCGAGGGGCAGAGCCGCCGAGAGGCTAAGGGCGATCGGGTTTGGATTTGGGGAAGGGGAGTTAGGGTTTTTAGTGTAGGGTTATATATATATATATATAACATATAAACCATTAGATCTATGATCCAATGGTCAGAATTAATTCAGTTTCGGATCGGATCTTAAACGGAGCGGATCTCCTATTTCCGCGTCCGCTCCGTTTATTATTCGGATAATATCCGTATCCGAATCCGCTCCGTCGGATCTCTCTTAAACGAATACGGATATGCTTAATCGGATACGAATTCGAATCGGATCCGGATATTATCCGGATCCGTTTACAGCCCTACTGACTTGTCTTTCTTCAAATCACCATTTGATATACCAAGAATGCTAATGCAATGTGAGAGTGAGGAATTTATTTGCAAGAACAGGAAGACTTTTATTTGCAAAAAGAGATAGAAGATATCAAGAATGTGGAAATTTGTACAAACCAAGCTCTCTTCTTAAAGATGAGAATTTGTTTTCTGGAAAAGGCTTAGTGAAAATATTTGCAATTTGTTTTTCAGTTTCAATGAAGTGAAGTTCAAAAGATTTCTTAGCGACCTCATCCCTTAGAAAATGGTGCCTTATTTCAATATGCTTTGTTCGTGAATGCTGAATTGGGTTCTTAGACAAATTAATAGCACTAGTGTTATCACACAAAATAGGAATACAACTCAATTTGTGATTATAGTCTAGGAGCTGATGTTTCACCCAAAGAACTTGAGTGCCACAACAACCAGCCGCAACATATTCAGCCTCTGCAGTGGATAGAGCTACTGAATGTTGCTTTTTAGAAGCCCATGAAAATAGGCATCCACCTAGATATAAACACAAGCCACTAGTACTTTTTCTATCAAGCTTACAACCAGCATAATCAGCATCACAGTAAGCAATTAAATCTAACTTGCAACCAGCAGGATACCAAATTCCAAGTTCACATGTTCCAACAAGATATTTAAAAATACTTTTGACAGATAACATGTGACTTTCTTTAGGATTGGCTTGAAACCTAGCACACATGCACACACTATACTGAATATCTGGTCTAGAGGTGGTAAGGTAAAGTAGAGAACCAATCATACCTTTGTAGGTCTTTGGATCTACTGACTTACCAAATGAATCTTTCTCTAGTCTTACATTTATTGCCATTAGTGTGCTTGAATGCTTGAGGTGCTGAAAGTCAAATCTTTTCAGAAGTTCTTTCACATACTTTGTTTGACTTATAAAAATCCCTTCACTAGTTTGATGTACCTGCAATCCTAAAAGGAATTGTAAGTCTCCCATCAAACTCATTTCAAATTCAGTTTTCATGTGATCAGCAAATTCAGTACACAATTCTTTATTTATAGATCCAAAAATTATGTCATCAACATATATTTGGACAACAATGATTTGGTTATTGACAATTTTTGTAAACAAGGTTTGGTCTACATTACCTCTTGTGTAACCTTTATTCAACAAAAATGAGTTCAAACGGTCATACCAAGCTCTTGGAGCTTGCTTAAGACCGTAAAGAGCCTTATTGAGTTTGAAAACATGATCATGATATTTTGATTTTCAAATCTGGGAGGTTGTTCTACAAAAACATTTTCTTTGATGTATCCATTCAAGAAAGCACTTTTCACATCCATTTGATAAATTTTAAATTTCAGGGATGATGCAAAAGCAAGAAATATTATCATAGCTTCTAGTCTAGCTACAGGGGCATATGATTCTTCAAAATCAACTCCAAACTCCTGATTGTACCCTTGGCAACTAGTCTACCTTTATTCCTAACAACCTGTCCATTTTCATTCAATTTATTTCTAAACACCCATCTAGTACCAATAACAGATTGGTCACTAGATCTAGGTACTAATTTGATTTCTGTCAAATTGATGAAGTTCATCATGCATTGCATTGATCCAATCCTCACTAGTTAGAGCTTCATCAATTGACTTGGGTTCAATTTGGGAAATTAGTGTCAGAGGGTCTTCATTTATTGTATTCAGAAAATGATCTAGTTCTAACTCTATCATGCACACTACCAACTACATTCTCAATTGGATGATCTCTTAAAAATCTGTTTTCAGGAATTACCTCTTGGGATGCATTCAGTTCTGGAACAATATTACTTGAACCACTTGTGGTAGATGATTGATTGTCCAGATTTTCAAATGGATCTTCATCCTCTTCAATAGTTGGTGAAGATTCGACAACGAAGTCATCCTCTTCATTAATTTGAGGAACCCTGCAAGATGTAGAGTCATCTGTTTGATATGAGTTTTCATCAAAAACTACATGTGGAGATTGTTGGGTTTACATGTGTTATGTTTTTGATGATGAACAATACAAATTGATGTTATGTGAATATGAACAACATGATGAAAGTGACAAACTCAAGCATTGTCTAATTGTCCATTATATCTCACTAACAATGCTCTTAAATGTAGGTGTGAATGTATGCAAAAAAATGTACCAAATTCCAGATCAAAATCTCAAGAAACTCAAGTTAAACAAGTGCCTGTCGATAGATCTGCAAGGCCCTGTCGACAACCAAGCACATGCAACTCAGAACTTGTTGGATCGAAATGGCACTAAGAATGTCCTAGAGGGGGGTGAATAGGACTTCTTCCCTTTTAAAAATTTGCTTCTGAAATTGCACAACACTAAATAAATTGTTAGAGCTTAGTGTGGTGTGTGTGATTCAAGTGTAGATAAGGCGGAAACAATCACACAAAAATGCACAAGAGTTTATCCTGGTTCGGCCCTTCCCACATGGAAGTCCTACATCCAGTCCTCAAGCCAACCACTTGAGATTTCCACTATCTGTCAATAAATTGGCCTTCTCTCACCCTTGAGAGGAATTACAAACCCACTTGCTCCCAAGCAAGTCTTCCCTAAATAGGGGTACAACAACTACCTTTCACAAGGTCTTCCCTTCACAGGAGGGGCAATGCAGAACCAGACTTCTGCAGAAATTACACAGGAATAATAAAGAAACACTTGTGTGTTTGCCTCAGATCTGAGCACAAACACACACAGACTTCAGAAGGATTAAGAGATAAAAATGAGACTAAATCCTATCTGAAATGCAAGGGTGGACTTGAAGAAAATAGGCAATTACAGTTGCCACCCAACACAGAACTTCAGAAGAACTTTAGAATATTTTCTGAAGTAAAGCTCTCAGACTTGTGGCTTGTAGGAAAGCTTGAGAAAACTTGAAGGATTCGAATGATGCTTTCAAGAAGAGTAAGGGCTTGTATGCGCTTCTTGTTGTTCTTTTCAAACTTGAGCTCCTTTTATAAACTTCAGAAAAATAGTCGTTTAGAAAATAGCCGTTGGAGCTTGTGGCCGTTTGCAATATGTCCGTTTGAAGAGATCTCTAGGATCCTTTGGGTCTTGAAGTGTTTGTTATCCAAAAGTCTTTCAGTTTTGCTTCTTTCCAAGATCTTCAGAAGGAGTGCAGTTTTCACAGCTAGAAGATAAGCTCTTTCTCTTCGGAGTGAACTGTGAAAGAGACATGCTAAAAACGAGCTCCAATAAATGCCTGCACAAAGACAAGACAAAAGAGAAGAGTATATCCATACCTTTGAGGTAGGTGAGTCAGAAAAATACAGAAAGAAGGTATGGAAACCTCGTATCACATGCTTTCAGATAGAAGGAGTAGACAGACAGTTAGGCTAAAAAGGTAAAGCATGGGTCTGTCAGTGGTAGGTGAGTCTTGTCAAATGCCATGCACCTGAGAATTCATAAATGCATAGTGTCTAATGAATCCATGAAGATCCGGAGCAAAGATGTGAAGACCATGAGGCTCAGATTAAAAATATTTCAGAAATAGTTTGCACATGATTTAGATGAATATTTTAAGTTTAATATGACTTGTCCTATCAGAGAAAATAATAAAATAATGATATTTCTGATGGATTAATAAGATATAAAAGATCCATTAAAAAGGATGTGAAAAGATTAGGAGATAAGCTTACAGTAGGTGTTAAGCCTAAAACAGATCAGAAAAAGGTATTAAGTACAGAATTATCAGTGAAGTCGAATGCATAAGAACATACAATTCGACTGAAGGAGTAGAAGGATTTGACTCTAGAAAGGATTAACAAGGTAATTCGACTTCTGAGAAAAGACAAGGCTATTCGACTATAGCAGTCGAATACTATATAAGATTTCTGAGGCATTCGACTGTGGCAGTCGAAGATGACAGTCAATCAAGAGTTTAACTTTTAAGAGGCATTCGACTGTGGCAGTTGAAGATGACAGTCGAATCAAGAATTGGATTTTGTAAGGCATTCGACTGTACCAGTCGGAGTCATCAGTCGAATTACATATAAAGTTGTGGACTTAGAAAAATTTGGAGGTTGTTTAACTTCGTTTCTGAAGGAGTCGAAGTTAGCAGTCGAAGTCAATAGCCGAATTCAGTAGGGTATAGAGAGAGTCCGTGGACTTAGAAAATTTTGTGATCAGGATTTTAGCTGTGGTATTTATCTGTATATATATATTTTTGTGATATATTTTCTTTGTAGAATATCTATTTAAGTATTTTGTCATAGCAAAAATAATGAGTACATTTGAATAAAAAAATCTTTAAATTTAAATTTCTAAATTTCTTAGGGGTAGTTGCTCAACAATTCTCCCCCTTTTTGTTAATGACAAAAATATTTAAATAGTCAGTAATAAATCAGTTCTTTTTCTCCCCCTTTGTGACATTAACAGAAAGGATAGTCAAGAAAAAGACATTTCATTCAGAAAACAAAGGAAATACATAAGAAAATGTTCATGACTTAGACAGAGAACTAGGTAAATACAGAGATCTAGGGATCTTGGCAAGAAAAGGTTGAAGGAGATCCCAGAGCTTCTTCTCATTCTTCTCAAAGTAATTGTCAAACAATGCACCATCAATGTTGTAATTAGGATTGGTGGAGGGTAATTTTTTAAGAGATTTGATGTGGCGCCTCCGGAACCAGGAAATCCTATGGTGATACTTTTCTCTGTCTAAGCAAGCTTTGAGGGGAACAAACTGCTTAGAAGCTGCAAGGTGAAGAAACTCATTGAGAGTGATATTCCAATGCAGACCACTGGACACAGCTGAATCCTTGGCTTGATAATATATCAAGTACCTCTGTGCCCACCTATGACCAATGATCTTTCTTAAGTCCTTAAGACTCTTGGAGTGAAACTCATCAAGAGTAAGCTTCAGCTTCTCACAATCAGAGTGGTAAGAGGGATAAGCTGCTGCCCATTGATCAATATTGAATCTTTCGGATTCAACAAAACATAGTTGAAAGTCCAGAAGATGATAATGGTGCTTGGATAATTGCAGAAAGACAAATCGCTGAAAGGACAGTTTCAACTTATACTTGATTTTGAATCTGGTGGCAATGCAAATATATCTATTGAAGACTGCCTCTGTAAAATATTTTCTGTAGGAAACTACTCCTATCAGGGGAGGAAGCAAGCCAGAAGGTAAAGCCACAGTCATGGAAGGAACAATTTCTCTTTGGCCTCTTAAAAGATTTTCCCATTGGCCTTTAGAAACATCATGCAAACCTAATTTGAATCTTTCAAAGTTGAAAGTTTTCATTTTCGTGTACTTGGCCTGAGAGTTCCTGAGATGAAGTCCAAACAGCTCATAAAACCTTAGATTCAAATGATGCTGAACTGTCAAAAATTGGTTTCTAGATTGGGTTGTTTGATATCTGGCTGCTTCATCTGGATAGAGGTCAATGAACTCTTTGGGAGTTAAGCAATGACTTTTATGAGAGATGAACTGAAGGTCTTCTACTGAAATTTGTGTAGTTCTGAGCAGAGTAGGAAGCCAATGTTCAAAGGTGAATCCTGACATCTCATGAATTTCTAGGAATGCTCGAATAGAGAGATATTATCTGAACAGATTCATGCAATGCTCAGAGTGGTGGATGAAAGCATACCAAAATGGTGGAAGGTGTAAGGAATGTTTGTCACCTAATTTGGGTCCACTAGAGGCTGAAAGCTGTATACTTGGAAGTATTTCAGCTAGATGAAGAAGGGTTTTCTTGGAGTTAGTTTTGGAGGCAGTGGGAAGAGAAGAAAAGAATTGAGGGGGTTGAGTGGAAAGATTTAGAGTGATTTCTTTGAGAGGTTTGAATTGGTATTTCATAGGGTAGAAGGAGAATTTTATGTCCTGGTAGAATGGATCCATGGGAATGGTTGCAAGTGGAGGAGGATCCGGAGAAGTGGAATGTGAAGGATTCTCAGGAGTTGGTGCTGTGGGTGCAGTGGATTGAGTTGGAACTGGAGTGGGCTCTTTGGGCTCTGGAGGAGGCTTAATAGATGGAGCTGGTGTAGAGGGAGTTGGCCTAGAGGAAGGATGAGGGAAGACAGGGTCACCATTCTTGACCAGTCTGCGCTTCACTTTCCTCTTGAAGGTTTGGAGTTCATGAGAGGATTCAAGGGATCTCTTGGCCTTAGGCTTCATCTGGGATTGATTTTCTTGCTAGGACTCCTCTACTGCTGCTGCCACTTCTGCTGACTGCTTTTCCACTACAGGCTTTTGCTGTTGCTCAATTTGTGGTTGAAACACCACCATTGCTAATTGTGACTCTTGCTCTAGTTCCTTCTACTGCTCTAGAGGCTGTTCCTCGAATTTTTTCTGCTCAGCCTGCTGCTGCTGTTCTGTGTGCTGATCAGGTACTGGCTCATCATGCCCTTGTACCTGAGATTCTGGCTCCTGGTCCTGCTCAGGTTGCTGCTCAGCCTGCTGCTGCTCAACCTGCTGCTGCTGCTGAGAGGAAGAAGGCCCTGATGGCCTAGAAGTGCCCTGTTGGCACACCAACTGAAGCAGTAAATCTTTCATTTGCTTGACCTCATCAGAGAGACTATCAAACTTGACATCAAGAAATTCAATTTGAATCTGAAGAGCAGAAAGAGTCTCTTGTTGATTTCTTAATAAATCCAAAATGGTAGAGAAGTTACTACTACTCTCCCCCTGAGACCTTGGCCGGGTCTCAAACTGAGATGGAAAGGATTGATGTTCCCTTTCCTCAAATTCATGTTCCATGGGCGTAAAAACAGGAATATCATCAGTTGCTATTCCTTTTCCTCTTATATCTCTTAGTACTTCATTAATGGTTTCCTCATGAGCATCTGGTTCAGGAAGTGAGGAGGAAACATGAACTTGATCTAATTGCTCTTGGGTCTGAACTGGGACTTCAGATCTAACTTGGACTTCTGGTTCTCTATTTTCTGTCGCTGGAACTTCTTCATGAGAGGATAATGAAATGGGAGGCTCATCAGGAAAGCTCTCATGATCACATTCTGGTACAGAATCCTTGAACCATAAATTTTGCTTTTTGCTAACCAAGGAATAGTGACTTCTTCTTAGGGTAAAGATACCAATTTTCTCTTTGAGTCCAATAGAAATTTCTCCAGATAGATCTACTGAGAATCTCTTGAAAATCAGAGTGAGCAGAGATCCATAAGGAAGGGATTCCTGCAAATCCTTTGAAGCTATCATCTTCTCCAAAATAACTGCTGGCAAATTTACTTTATGCCTCTGAACAGCCCAAAACAGAAGATTTCCATCCCTGGCAGTTATGGAGGAGTGAGTTCCTACTCTAGGGGTCACAATATTTGTAATAACTGAGTGGATCAGTCTCTTTTCTGCTGATAACTCATTCACTAAAAGCCCCTTCTTACTAATAGTGGCCAAATTGCCTATAATCCCCAACTTTTGCTTTTCAAGGGGAACAAACTCACTGAGTTTGTGTCCAGAACTTGGACAATCCAAAATCTCAACCAATAATTCTTCTGATATGATAATCTTGGTTCCTTTGACATACCCAAACACTGAGTTTCCAGAAGATACTTGCAGAGATGCATAGAAGGCTCTAATGACGTTTTCTACAGAGGGCTCGGAAATCTGACATAGCTTGGTCCAACCCATGGCATTGAGGGTTTCTTCTACCCAAGACAAGTTGCCACTCAAATGAGAAAAGTCTACAGCCTTCCCTGGACAGATAGGAATCTTAGCAAGACGCTGCAGTTGATCAGGGGTCAACTGGACGGTATCCGAAACCCTAGACGAAGCCATCTAGAATATGGAAACAGAAATGACTCAGGGAACTATCAAAGGAGAGATAGAAATGTTGAAGAGAGTTCCAAGATCCTACCTTTCTTCGAGGAGGATGGAGATTTCAGGGTTCTTTGGAAGTCCTTCGCCGGAGAACAGTAAGGGCGCGAAGAGGCAGAAGAGGACAAGAGAGTCGAAGACGGATTTCGAAAGGGTGCTTTCTAAAAGAAAATGGGTTTTCTTATATAAAGAGGGAAAAGATAACTGACTCGAGATTTCAGGATGAACGGTCGGGATCAAGTGATTTGACCGTTGACAGAAAAGAATTCATTTAATGAAAGCACCTTTTCAAAAATTTTACAGTAAGTCGAATTATGTATTCGACTGCATCAGTCGAATGCAAGATTTTAACATGATTCGAATGCATTGTTTCTACATAAGTCGAATGTCTGGGACTTAGAATTTTTCAGGATGGTTTCACAGATAGTTCAAACAGCAGTATCTTATCATACAATTCAAATGTCATTTTACTTTGGTAAATTAATCAGGATTACACATACCTATCTCTCTTCTAATAGATGTGAATCTATCCTCAGGAAGAGGTTTTGTAAAAATGTCAGCAAGTTGATTTTCTGTAGAAACAAATTCAAGTGAAATATTGCCATTACTTACATGATCCCTGATGAAGTGATGTCTAACCTCAATATGCTTGGTTCTTGAGTGCTGGATAGGATTCTTGGTCAAATTTATTGCGCTTGTGTTGTCACACAGCATAGGAATTTCTTGGAGCTGATGACCATAGTCTTCCAATTGGTGTTTGATCCACAAGAGTTGAGTACAGCAACTCCCTGCTGCAATGTATTCAGCTTCTGTGGTTGACAAAGCTACTGAGTTCTGCTTCCTGGAAGACCAAGATATCAAGCATCCTGCAAGAATTTGACAAGTGCCACTGGTGCTTTTCCTATCTATTTTGCATCCAGCATAGTCAACATCACTATATCCAATTAACTTGAATTCAGAACATCTGGGATACCATAGTCCTAATTTACTGGTATTTATAAGATATCTAAAAATTCTTTTAACAGCATGAACATGAGATTCTTTTGGATCAGCTTGGAATCTTGCACATAAACAAACACTGAACATTATATCTGGTCTGCTAGCAGTAAGATAGAGCAGTGATCCTATCATTCCTCTATAGATCTTTTGATCTACCTTTTTACCAAGAGGATCACCATCTAACTTAATGCCTGAGCTCATGGGTGTTCCTAGTGGCTTACACTTGTCAAAACCATACTTAGAAAGTAAGTCTGAAATATGCTTGGTTTGACAAATGTGAGTTCCTTCCTTGGTCTGCTTAATTTGCAACCCAAGAAAATAATTGAGCTCACCCATCATGCTCATTTCAAATTCACTTTGCATCAGATTTTCAAAGAATTTGCAAAGTGATTCATTAGTAGAACCAAAGATAATGTCATCAACATAGATTTGCACAATTAAGATTCCATCTGAAAATTTCTTTATAAATAATGTGCTATCTACTTTACCTCTTGTAAAATCATGTGATATAAGATAAGCACTTAATCTTTCATACCAAGCTCTTGGAGCTTGTTTCAGACCATACAGTGCTTTCTTTAAACGAAAAACATGATTAGGATAAGTAGTATCTTCAAAACCAGGTGGTTGCTCAACATATACTTCTTCTTTAATAAAACCATTCAGAAAAGCACTTTTAACATCCATCTGAAATAAATTGATATTAAGAGAACAAGCATATGCTAATAAAATTCTGATTGCCTCTAATCTAGCTACTGGAGCATAGGTTTCATCAAAATCTATGCCTTCCTCTTGGGAATATCCTTGAGCTACAAGTCTGGCTTTGTTCCTAGTGATTACCCCTGATTCATCCATCTTGTTTCTGAAAACCCATCTGGTTCCAATAACTGGATGATCAGTAGGTCTAGGTACAAGAGTCCAAACTTCACTGCGTTGGAACTGATTAAGTTCCTCTTGCATAGCAAGGATCCAAGATTCATCACCCAGTGCATCATTGATTGTCTTAGGCTCAATTTGAGAAACTAAAGCAGAAAAATCACAAGGAATTTGCATACCTCTTGTTCTTACCCTATCTTGAGGATCACCTATGATATTTTCTCTAGGATGATCCCGGTGGTACCTCAATTCCCTAGGTAGATCTTCTTGTGGTTCTTCTTGTTGTTGAAGATCTTCTAATGGAGGATCTTCCATTTCTCCATCTTCTTCCTTTTGTTTAAGGGAAGTATTTTCTAAATCCCTGCAAAGATCATCAACACATTCTTCTTCTTCTTCTATCCTTTTGATAGAAGGGTTAGTTTCATCAAATAATATATGCACAGATTGTTCTATGGTTAATGTTCTTCTATTGAATACCTTATAACCTCTAGGTTTTGAAATGTATCCTAACAGGAAACCTTCATCACTCTTAGCATCTAATTTTCCTAGATTATCCTTACCATTATTTAAGATAAAGCACTTACAGCCAAAAGGTCGAAGATGACTGATGTTGGGCTTCTTTCTCTTGTAGAGTTCATATGGAGTCTTCTTTAGAATGGGTCTGATCATGCACCTGTTGATGATGTAGCAGGCTATATTGACTGCCTCTGCCCAGAAATATTTTGGCAAATTATACTCATTCAGCATTGTTCTGGTCATATCCAGCAGTGTTCTGTTCTTTCTTTCTGCTACTCCATTCTGTTGAGGTGTTCTTGGTGCTGAGAAGTTATGCTCAATCCCATTTTCTTCACAGAATTTCATGAATTCTTCATTCTTGAATTCACCTCCATGATCAGATCTAATGCTTGTAATCTGGAATTTCTGATTTTTCTGAACTATTTTGCTGAACTTCAGAAATGCTTGAAAGGCTTCAGATTTGGCTTCCAGAAAAGACACCCAAGTGTACCTTGAGTAGTCATCAACTAATACATAGCCATATATTTTTCCTCCAAGACTGACTGTCCTCATAGGTCCAAACAAATCCATGTGAATTAACTCCAAAGGCTTGGAAGTTGTAACAATTGTCTTGGACTGAAATGAGGTCTTGGTCTATTTTCCTTTTGCACAAGCTGAACAAATTCCTGATTTCTTAAGTTTCATCTTTGGAAGCCCCTCAACCAGATCATGCTTCATTAATTTCTTGATCACTGAGGTGCTTGCATGACCAAGTCTTCTATGCCACAAATCAGACTCTTCACTTTTGGTGGTAGCAAGACATAAGTTCACTTCCTTTAATTTTGCCAACTGCAAAGTGTACAGGTTCTTTACCCTTTGAGCTTCGAAAATTATCTTGTTATCTTTCTGGATGATACACTTATCATTCTGAAAATTTACTGAATGCCCTTTGTCACATAACTGACTAATACTTATCAGATTATGCTTCAGACCTTCTACATACATGACATCTTCAATTAGGTTCTTTTCTTTAGTACCAACTGTTCCACACCCTAATACTTTTCCTTTTCCATTATCACCATATGTGACTTGACCACTTTCTTCTCTAAAACTTGTGAATAAATTCCTATCCCCTGTCATATGCCTTGAGCATCCACTATCCAAATACCATTTGGATGCCCTCAGCCGACCTTGCAAACAAAATCAGGTTGTAACTTTTGGTAGCCAAATTTTCTTGGGTCCTTGATGGTTAGTTTTAGGAATCCATCTAAAATGTCTAGAGGTGCATGTGCTTACTGTGTGTCCTAATTGGTTACAATGATTACAACATAAATCAAAGGCATTTTTTATGTGTGCAAAGTTGTTGAATTTCTGTTTTTGTCTATACACATGTTGATTTACCTTTTTAGGATTTTTAATTCCTTTTTCTGTTACAAACTTTGGGGTTAGATACACTTTAGGATGAATAATATTTTCTTCATTTAATGGGGGTATGTATCCTAATCCATATTTTTTCTTTCCTATTCTAGAACCTTTTATATTTACAAATAAGGAGGTTTTACAATTTGAAATCTTTTCTATAGTAGCTTTTAGATAATTATTTTCCTCTTGCAACTTTTCTTCATCTTTAAGTTCCTTAAGATTTGATTAAATTTCCAAGAATTTGCTGTTTTTATTTTTTAAGTCTTCGCACAACAATTCATTGGTTCTTTTAGTTTCACTTAAACTTTTGTTTAACCTTTCTGTTTCATTTTTAAGAAAGGTATTAGCCTTTTCCTAGTTTAGTAGATTTAGTTTAATTATCTTCATTTGTTTTACTACTGTTTTATATTTTTCATAGAGTTCATTAAATGCATCTTCAAAGCTATCAGAATCAGATTCAGAACAAGAAGTAAATGAGATTTCTGAATTTACCTGTTCTAAACCTGCCATGAGGGCTAGGTTTGCCTTCTCTTCTTCTTCGGATTCTGAGTTGGATGATTCTGAATTGGTTCCTTCTTCATTGTCCCATGTTGCTGCCATTGCCTTTTTCTTGAATTTTCTAAACCTTTTCTCTTTGCCTTTCTTCCTGTCAGATTTTTCTGCTTGATCCTTTTCTTGAGCTTGAGACATTCAGATTTGTAATGTCCAGGTTGATTACACTCATAGAAAGTTGGCTCTTTCTTCTTTTCTTTCTTGAAAAATCTTTTTGAGCCAAACTTATTCTTCTTTGCAAGGATTCTCTGTAGTTTTCTTGAAAGCATGGCCTCATCATCACTGTCATCTGACTTTTCCTTTGAGTCTTCAGATGAAGAGGAATCTGCAATCTTGAAAGCATTTGAATTTTTCTTTTTCGAGGAATTTTCAGAAAATCTTTCCATATTAATTTCACGGGCCATGAGGGATCCTATTAATTTATCAATAGACAATTGTGTTAAATCATGAGCTTCCTCTATGGCTGTAACTTTAGGGGTCCATACATTTGTTAGAGATCTCAGGATTTTTTTAACTGTTTCTTCATTAGTTAGGACTTTTCCTAAAGAACTTAGTCCGACAATTATGTTTGAAAATCTGTTATACATTTGAGTTATATTTTCATTAGGGAGCATTTTGAACTGTTCATATTGGGATATAAGTATATCTATCCTTGTTTGTTTAACCCTATCTGTACCTTCATAGGTTACTTGAAGTTTATCCTGTTGCCCAGCTAGCTAGCCCAGAGGGGGGGGGGGGGGGGTGAATGGGTTATTAAAAATTTGATCTTTGATTAATACCTGTTCACTAAAAGGATTACACAACAACTTAAACGAATGTTAGAGTTAGAAGAAAAAGAGACAGCAAACACACAGAACACAACCACAAGACACAAGGATTTTTATCCTGGTTCGAAACTCCTCTCCACAGGAGACCTACGTCCAGTCTCTAAGCAATACCTCAGGATTTCACTATCAAGGGTACTATCCCCCTCACGGATCCTTACACCTAGCCTCAACTGGTCTTCCTTCAACCTGAAGGGAAAACAACCACCCTGGATACCACCAGGTCTTCCTTCACCCAGAAGGGAACACAACTAATAAAAGAAGTATAAGAACAGGCTTCAGGAACTAGCTCAAACAGCTACAATCTGAAGCAAACAAGCCTCGAGAGAGAGAAGGAATTTTAACACTGGTTTCTCTCCAAAGACTACACTGGCTCTCACAGGAATTTCTTCTTGAACACTGAGAGCTAAAGATGGATTGGAATAGAGTGCTTCGCTCTAGTTTGAATCACACAAGACTTGAAGGATTGGCGATGCTTTCTTTTAGAATGATATGCTTCAAAAAGTCTTGAGTCTTGTATTTAAGCTTCTACTTGAAATTTGAACGTTAAAGATCCGTTGTCTCTCATTCTGGTGTACGTTAGACTGGTCTGCAAGGAAGCTTCTGATCTTCAGTCTTTTATCCTTTAGAACACGCCAAAGAAATGTTTTTGATATCTTGTATCTTTTGTGTCCAACGTTGTACAGATAAATCTTGTCAGGTATCTGCAAGCATGTCAACAATAAATAGGAGACAGCTAGGGCTGTCGTTGATCGTTAGTCACAGTTTGGAAAAGATATTGCTAGTTTTAGCAAAGCTCCTTTCTGTCAAAATAAAGATGTAGACAGATTAGCACAAGGGTGGAAGATATCGTCTACATGCATGAGAGATACGTTCAGAGTGCATTGAATGCATAGCAGTCAAACAGACAAGATACGACTTTGACTATTCAACGTATATCAAAGAGTGTTGATATAATAATGAAATCGTTGTGAGATACAAATCGTTGTGTTTCTGAAGAAATCGATATGAAACACTTAACAAATCGTTATGAGATACAAATCGTTGTGTTTCTGAAGAAATCGATATGAAACACTTAACAAATCGTTATGAGATACAAATCGTTGTGTTTCTGAAGAAATCAATATGAAACACTTAACAAATCATTATGAGATACAAATCGTTGTGTTTATGAAGAAATCGATATGAAACACTTAACAAATCGTTATGAGATACAAATCGTTACGGGCTCTAAAGGAATCGTTACGATAACTTATGGAGTCGTTGTGACGAGCAAGTCGTTACGTGCTCTAAAGGAATCGTTACGATAACTTATGGAGTCGTTGTGACGAGCAAGTCGTTACGGGCTCTAAAGGAATCGTTACGATAACTTATGGAGTCGTTGTGACGAGCAAGTCGTTACGGGCTCTAAAGGAATCGTTATGATGACCCTATTGAAATCGATATGAACTTATAAAGGAATCGTTCTGATTATCAATAGAAGTCGATATGAAGTATGAAGAAGTCGATGCAATGACTTGGGAAGAATTATGAAATGAGAGTCTTACCTGATTGTCTTGAACTTTCTTTTACTTTTGTTTCCTGTCCTCAAGGCTCAAGTAATTCATTAGTAATGTTTTGTTAATCATCAAAATTAATATATAAATAAATGAATTAATTTATATGGAGAAAGTTTGGTCATCAATCTCCCCCTTTTTGATGATGACAAAATATACTAAATAGCATAAATACAGTCATGTTTTTCAGAGTTGCTTTAGTCTTCTCCCCCTTTTTGTCAATAAGCAAAAAAAAAGGTCTATGAGACAAAGAAGAGAGAAAGCTTGGGATTAATTAGGGGTAAGATAATACATCGGAGACAAGAGAGAGGCATGCTGTGAAATGACAGCCCATGCCTTGATCTCCATATCTTCAAAAGTCTGGCGGAAAACACCAGGAGCAACTGAGAAGGAAGAACCCATTGCTGGAGAGATCCTCTGAATGTAAAGCTGCCGCTGCTCTTCCAGGAATTCTGCATACTGATCTTTGTCCAGTATGAATCTAAAGTAGGTGCTTTTTCCAAAGATGGCACGATGGAGAAATCTGTCCAGGGAGATTGGATAGAAATTCTTCTGATCAAGAAGATCCTTCTTTAGGGCATAGAAAGCAGTATATCTGGCTGCCCACTGAACATAGATCTCTTGAATGGGATTTATGGAGTTGAGATCCATGAAGGCTTTAGCTGATAGAGTAGGCCTAGCTTGACGGATCAAAGAACTGTTGACGGCTTGCAACTGAAGATGTGGTTCCTTGTAGAGTGTTTCCCATATGGTGGGAGAAAACCTCTCACACTCAGAAATGAGTGGAGCCAAAACTTGAGAGGAAATGCGGCCAGAGTGGTATTCTCTGAAGATAAACCGCAAAAAGGAAGGCATTCTACCCTGCTTAGCTGACATTCTGCCCATCTGCTTAGCAAACATATCAAAGGCATGGGAGCCTGCATCTGAGTCAAACACTAAGGAGTGTAGCTTTGGCAGAAGAACTGGAGAGTCAACTTGAAGGTCGGCAAAAACCACTGTGAGGGGAAGATTTACTGGATGTTCTGATCGCAGCATCACGAAGGCTGAATGAAATTGGTAGAACTGGACTTCAGGCAGCTTGTTCAAGTAGCAGAAATCACTGTACAGCTGGAAGTTTTTGGCAATTCTGATCTCTTTCAAAATGAAAGGTCCCCAAGAGTTTTTATGCTGAAGAGTAAACCACTCAGAAAGAGTGAGTGGGTGAGCTCTATGGGTGATGGATTCTGCCCTGGCAGTTAAGTATTTGGTGTACTGAGCTTTGTTGCCCTTGACATTGGCCCACTGATCTTCAGTCTTGAACTCAGTGCCCTCAAAGATTTTGGATTTTTGAGGGTGGGACAGCTGGGTAAAAGGAAGAACAGTGTTTAGATGCTCAGAGAGGTTGAGGAAAGGAATACCATAGACGGTGGAGAGGATGCATTTTTGAAGGTATTCTCTATAGATAGGTCTTTTCTGAGGTTCGAGGGTAAGAGAGTACCAAAGAGGAGGAAATAATGGTGAGGAGGGGATGCTGACTGAGGATGAATATTTCCTCTTTTTCTTGGCAGGACTGGGAGGATCAGTCCTGTGGATATGAGTGGCAGTGGAGAGAATGGTGAGGAGGGTATTTCTCTCAAAATCATCCGAAATATTAGTGTCAAAGACACCAAGAAGTTGAGGTTTTGCCGGAATGAAGGTGACAGAGGAAGGAGGAGTAGGAGGATAGAAGAGGTGTTTGGGATTGAAGGATGTAGACGGGTGAACTGGAGTGGTTTGAGTGAGAGGTGAAGAGGGTGAGAATGATGATGGGGCTGAGGTGTGAGAAGGAGTGGGAGAGAAAGAAGGTTGAGATGAAATGAAAGAGGAAGAAGGTTGGGTTCGAGGCATAGGGTGTTTGAGAGTTGGTGGTGCTGGAGGGGCTGTAGAAGGAGATGATGGTGAGGAGAGGGTTGGAGTTGCAAGAGTAGAAGTGTCAGGGGCCTTGGTAGCTTCAATGGGCTCTTTCCCTTTTGCATTACCCTCTCTGACAACTGCAGACGGCCCAGATGGCCCTGATGCTGGCACTGATGGCCCTGGTGGCCCTGATGCTTGAGTTGAAGGCCCTGGTGGCCGAGGAACAGCTGCTGATCTGCTCTGTGTTGCTGCAGGAGAAAAACCACTTGACCTTGAAAGAGTTGCAAGCATGGACTTCATATCAGACATTTCCTTGTTGAACCACTTCATAGCATTTCAGACTGAAGAAAGCTCAGAGGTGGTTGAAGCTTGACTGGTCAGGATGCCTTGCACACTGGTCTGAACTGATGATAAAATATCTCCTTGAGCCTTCAACAATTCCATAACTGGCTTCAGATTTACTTTTCTGTGGCTCTTTCCTTGCTTTATGTGAACCACTCTCTTTATTTTTCTCTGAGGTACAGGATCTTCAAAATCACCATGACCTGTACTAGGTCCTTCATTTACAGGGGCATTTTCAATGGGCTCCCCCTGTGATGGTGCTTCTTCATTACCAAGCTCTTGCTCCCCCTGAGTGGGAGCTTCCTCTTCAACTTCCATTTGCTCCCCCTGAGCAGGAGCTTCCTCTTCAACTGGATCTACTGGAGCACTGGACTGCTCCACAGGAATTGATTCTTCAATGTGGCCTTCTGCCACAGCTTCTTCCATTTCAGTTTCACTAGACTGTGAGTTGACTGGTGAGGTGAGAGCTGATTCAACCAAACTCTTAAGAATTGAGCCAATTATTGAGGTAGGCAGATCACTGGCCTTATCTGCCACTTCCTCCTCAACTACTGTCTGTTCTTCAACTGCTGGTGATACTGCTTGCTGCTCTGCTGCTGACTCTACTGCTTGCTGATCTGCTGCTGGTGCTACTGCTGCCATTTCTTGAACATCATGAATTTCTACATCACCAATTATGGCCTCTCCCTCGGCCACAGAGGTCTTGGTCCATATCCCATTCTGCACTGAGAAACCACTTTTCTTAAGGTTCCTGGACCTTATAGACTGACCCATCTTTTCCACAACAGCTCCAGATAAATCAACTCCAAAATGCTTGAAAATCTTGGTAAGTAGATGAGCATAGGGCAATGAGACATTCAACTTACTTCTTGTATCCCATATTTGATCTCGGGCAAATTTCATCCTTTCCAACATGACTGCGGCCAAGTTAATCTCCTTATTCTGGATTACCCAGAACATCATATCCGAATCTGCCCTAGTGCAAGATGAGAAAGTAGCACTCCGGGGAACTATAATTTGGCAGATAATGAAATGGAGTAGACGGTTGAATGCAGACATTTGATTGATATCTAATTTTCCGTCTTTCAGCCTGAAACCTGGACCTATAATGCCAAGACCCTTTGCTTCATCGTTCACGGTGTGAACCCCACTATGTCCAGATGTCTTCACTTCAAACAACGTGTGCAGGAGTTCATGGTCTACCTTAATTTGGATACCCTTAACAGAGGAGACAAGGGACCCATCCGCTTCTGACTTCAGACAAACGAAAAAGGCTTTCACCAGGTCGGGATAGCTTACTTCGGTGAAAGTGGCAACATCCATCCACTGCATCCTTCTCAAAGCTTCTACTAAACTGCTCATGCCATTCTTCTCTAGATTCTGAACATCCACTGCCTTGTTTCCGCAAATCTTCGTCTTCACGAAAGTGAATCTTTCCTGCTGCTCTGCGGACAGGTACTCAGCACTGTAGCCCCCTACACTTCCGGAGATCATCGGAGTGGCCATGGGTAGAGAGAAGAAAACGGTTCTGGAGAAGGGAGATGATGGAAGAGATGGAAGCCCTCGAGGGATTCTTCGCGGGAAGAAAAGAAAGCTTCAAATCTTGCAGAGAGTCGATGTCGGAATCGTTAGGGCATCGACTTTGGGCAAACAGATAAAAGAGAAAGGGTAAAGGTGGAAGATGAGTCGTTCCCAGAACGATTTGACTAATTAAAATTACTTTATCGAAAATAGGAAGCGCCAAAAGGCGGTAACGGCAGAAGGCGACAAAAGGGTTTGACGAGTCAAACTGCTTTTAACACAACAACGGTCAAAGAAGAGTAGATAAGCTGAGTTTTGCTTAAAGTCAGGGAAAGAGAGAAAATTTCATTTAATCTGAAAAATTTATATGCCAATTTAATTACAGAAATCTTTTCACAAATTGCACATCCCTAATTCCCTTCTAAGAGATGTAAATCTCTCTTCAGGTAGGGCTTTTGTGAAGATATCTGCTAGTTGACCATTTGTATCTATAAAAGAAATTTCTAAGTTACCACTAGCTACATGATCTCGAATGAAGTGATATCTAACCTCAATATGTTTAGTCCTTGAGTGTTGCACTGGATTCTTGGTGAGGTTGATGACACTTGTATTATCACACAGTAGTGGAATTGACTTGATATGAATGCCGAAATCCTCAAGTTGTTGCTTTATCCATAGGAGTTGTGTACAACAACTTCCAACAGCAACATATTCTGCCTCAGCTGTTGATAGAGCTACTGAATTTTGTTTCTTGGAGGACCAAGATATCAGACATCCTGCAAGAAACTGACAACAACCACTGGTGCTCTTTCTATCTACTTTGCATCCAGCATAATCAGCATCAGAATATCCTACTAAGCTTATTTCATAAGATTTTGGATACCACAGACCTAAATCATGAGTTCTAGTTAAATATCTAAATATTCTTTTCACAGAAATTAAATGAGACTCTCTAGGGTCTGCTTGATATCTAGCACACATGCATACACTAAATAAAATGTCTGGTCTACTTGCTGTTAAGTAAAGTAATGACCCTATCATACCTCTATAGTTCTTTTGATCTACCTTTTTACCATTTTGATCACTGTCCATTCTGATTGATGTGCTCATTGGCGTTGACAGTGGCTTTGCACCTTCAAATCCAAATTTCTTTAACAGCTCTTTGGTGTACTTGGCTTGACATATGTGGGTGCCTTCCTTCCCTTGCTTGATTTGCAATCCAAGGAAGTAGTTTAGCTCTCCCATCATACTCATTTCAAATTCTCCCTGCATAAGCTTTTCAAAGTACTTGCAAAGAGATTCATCAGTAGATCCAAAAATAATATCATCTACATATATTGCACAAGTAGTATATGTTTGACTTTTGATTTTATAAATAGTGTGCTATCTACTTGACCTCTAGTGAAACCATGATCTAATAAGAAAGTACTGAGCCTTTCATACCAGGCTCTAGGTGCTTGCTTTAAACCATATAATGCCTTATGGAGTTTAAATACATGATTTGGAAATTTGGTGTCATCAAAACCTGGAGGTTGTTCAACATACACTTCCTCCTTGATAAAACCATTTAAGAAGGTAGATTTAACATCCATTTGAAACAATTTTAAATCTAATGCAGATGCATAAGCAAGTAAAATCCTAATAGCCTCAAGTCTAGCCACAGGTGCATAGGTTTCATCGAAATCTATGCCTTCCTCTTGGGAATAGCCTTGAGCTACCAGTCTGGCCTTGTTCCTTAAGATTACTCCAGACTCATCCAGTTTATTTCTGAACACCCACTTGGTGCCAATAACTGAATGATTGGATGGTCTAGGAACAAGTGACCATACTTGGTTTCTCTTGAACTGATTTAGTTCATCTTGCATGGCTATTATCCATGATTCATCAGTTAAAGCTTCATTGACTGTCTTAGGCTCTGTTTGAGAAACAAAGGCTAAATAATCACAAGGGATTACATTACCTCTTGTTCTTACCCCTACGGATGGATCACCAATAATATTCTCAGGAGGATGATCTTTCTTATGTCTCCATTCTTTTGGAAGATTTTCATGTTGAATTTCAGTCTGCTGCAGTTCTTCCAGAGGTGGATCTTCCTTGTCCTCAATTGAGGTATTCTTTAATTTTTCGGACAAGTCATCTGCATCATCAATGTCACTAATTTCTTCCTTTTTCAAGGAGGGGTTAGATTCATCAAAAATAACATGCACAGATTGTTCAATTAATAATGAGCGTTTATTGAAAACTCTATAACCTTTGGGTTTAGAAGTGTACCCCATAAAGATGCCTTCATCTGATTTGGCATCTAACTTACCAATGTCCCTTTTTCCATTGTTATGGATGAAGCAAGGACATCCAAATATTTTGAAGTGACTGATCTTTGGTTTCTTTCCCTTGTAGAGTTCATAAGCAGTCTTCTTCAGAATTGGCCTGATCATTACCCTATTAATGATGTAGCTTGCAGTGTTGATGGCTTCGGCCCAAAAGTATCTTGGCAAGTCATATTCTGATAACATGGTTCTTGCCATATCCAAAAGAGTTCTATTTTTCCTCTCAGCAATTCCATTCTGTTGAGGTGTCCTTGGTGCTGAGAAATTGTGCTCAATTCCTTGGTCATCACAGAACCTAGCAAACTTTTCATTTTGAAATTCACCACCATGATGATCGGATAGAGATAATGGTGAACTTCTGATCTTTCTGAACTTTCTTGCTGAAGCTGACAAAATTATCGAAGGTGTCATCTTTGTGCTCTAGAAAGGATACCCAAGTAAATCTTGAGTAATCATCAACTATGACAAACCCAAAATTCTTTCCTCCGAGACTGGTAGTCCTCATTGGCCCAAATAGATCCATATGAAGTAATTCTAATGGCTTTGAGGTGGTCACTACTGTCTTTGATTTGAAAGAGCTCTTGGTGTGCTTTCCTTTTGCACAAGATCTGCAGATGCTATCCATTTTTGTGTTGACCTTTGGCAATCCTTCCACTAGATTTCTCTTTCTGAGCTTGTTCAATCCATCCAAGTTGCAGTGGCCCAGTCTTCTGTGCCACAGCTCTGTTGATTGATCTTTGCTGGCTGCCAAACAGACATCTTGATCCTTGAGTTCCTCGAGATAGAGAACATACAAATTTCTTTCTCTATATGCTTCAAATATGACTGCTCCATCCTTTAATATACTGCACTTTGATTCTTGGAACTGAATCTGATGGCCTTTGTCACACAACTGGCTGATGCTGATGAGATTGTGCTTTAATCCTTTGACCAACATTACGTCTTCAATACCTGATTTTCCTTTGATGTTCACGAACCCACTTCCTATCACTGCGCCTTTTCCATTATCTCCATAGGTAACTGTTCCCTCTTCAGCTTGGAGATTGACAAAGAACTTCTGGTTTCCTGACATGTGTCTTGAGCATCCACTGTCCAAGTACCATTTGGATGCTTTTGAGTTTCCCTGAAATTTAAACATTAAGTTTTAGGTACCCAAGTTCTTTTTGGGTCCTGATGGGTTAGTATCATTAATTTTACCTTTTATTATCCATTTTTTATGTTTTGTTGGGCATGTTATTGCGATATGTCCTAATTTGTTGCAGTGATCACAGCAGGATAATTTTGTTACATTTTCTATATACTTGAACTCAGCTTTATATGCTATATCTTGTTCAGGTATAAACATTGGTGTTGGATATATTTTAGGGTAGATTATGGTTTCTTCATTATCTGGGGGTGTATATACTAACCCATTTTTCTTCTTACCTGCTCTTCTGGCACCTTTTAATATTAGAGAGTTTTTACCATTAGTAAATTTCTCTAGTGTGCTTGATAGTTTATTATTTTCTTCATTTAAGTTTTTAACTTCTTTCCTTAATTCATCTGTGCTTTCCTGTTTTTCCAATTTTGTTATTTGTTCATTCTTAGCTTTTAGGTCTTCACATAACAATTTATTTCTTCTTTTAAGTTCTGTTATTTGTTTTTCTAATTCTTCATTTTCTGTTTTTTGATCAGAATTGGTGTTCTCTAGACAAATGATATTTTTCTTACTGACTTTTAATAATTTGCATACTTCTTTATATTTATTATAAAGTTCATTAAATGCACTTTCTAGATTATCCGAATCTGAATCATTGCATGAATCAAAAGAAGAGTCAGAAGTTACCTTGTCTTCGGTGTTGGCCATGAGAGCCAGGTTGGCTTCTTCTCCATCACTGCTTGAGCTTGACTCACTGTCTGAGTCACTGCTATTTTCCCAAGCAGCTGCCATTGCCTTCTTTTTGTACTTCTTGAATTTTCTGAAGTTATCCTTCTTCTTGTGATCATTCTTCTTAAGAATTGGACAATCTGCCTTGATGTGTCCAGGCTTCTTGCATTCATAGCATATCACTTCTCCTTTCTTCGAATCCTTTATTTCTGGTTTTCTGAAATCTTTATTTTTCTTAAAAAATCTTCTCCCAGACTGGAACTTCTTCTTCTTTGCTAGAATTCTTTGAAGTCTTTGAGACAGCATTGCTCTTCATCATCACTGTCCTTACTGCTTTCACTGTTGTCCAGTGATTCTTCTGATATGTCTTCATTGGCCTTGAGAGCATTTGATTGCTTCTTTCTGCTGGAGGATTCTCCTAATCTCTCCATGTTTATCTCATGAGCCATGAGGGATCCTATTAACTTCTCCAATGACATATATTTTAGATCATTGGCTTCCTCAATGGCTGTTACCTTTGGAATCCATGAGGATGGCAGAGATCTGAGGATCTTTCTAACCATATCTGGTACATCATAGATTTTTCCTAATCCAGCCAACCCATTTGTGATGTCTGTGAATCTACTAAACATTTGGGTTATGGATTCACCTGACTGCATCTGGAATCTTTCATATTGAGTTACAAGAATGTCGATTCTTGTCTCCTTCACCTTATCTGTCCCTTCATAGGTAATCCTAAGCTTTTCCCACATTTCCATTGCGGATTTGCAGGCTGAAACTCTGTTGAATTCTTTCTTACTGAGGGCACAACACATGATGCTCTTGGCTTTGCAGTTTAAAGATATTCTTCTTCTATCATCATCTGTCCACTGAGCCTTTGGATTTGTGACTAGAAGATCACCTTCTTCTACAATCGACCAAATCATGTAATCATGTCCTTGTAGAAAGTACTCCATTCTTGTCTTCCAATATGTGTAATCTTCTCCATCAAACATAGGAGGTCTGTTGACTGACTGACCTTCGAAGTTACCTTGGGCTGCCATGGATCTTTACTCTTCAGATCGTTGGATCTTCTTCTTTGTCGAAGAGACTCACTCTGATACCACTTGTTGCCCAGCTAGCTAGCCCAGAGGGGGGGGGGGTGAATGGGTTATTAAAAATTTGATCTTTGATTAATACCTGTTCACTAAAAGGATTACACAACAACTTAAACGAAGGTTAGAGTTAGAAGAAAAAGAGACAGCAAACACACAGAACACAACCACAAGACACAAGGATTTTTATCCTAGTTCGAAACTCCTCTCCACAGGAGACCTACGTCCAGTCCCTGAGCAATACCTCAGGATTTCACTATCAAGGGTACTATCCCCCTCACGGATCCTTACACCCAGCCTCAACTGGTCTTCCTTCAACCTGAAGGGAAAACAACCACCCTGGATACCACCAGGTCTTCCTTCACCCAGAAGGGAACACAACTAATAAAAAGAAGTATAAGAACAGGCTTCAGGAACTAGCTCAAACAGCTACAATCTGAAGCAAACAAGCCTCGAGAGAGAGAAGGAATTTTAACACTGGTTTCTCTCCAAAGACTACACTGGCTCTCACAGGAATTTCTTCTTGAACACTGAGAGCTAAAGATGGATTGGAATAGAGTGCTTCGCTCTAGTTTGAATCACACAAGACTTGAAGGATTGACGATGCTTTCTTTTAGAATAATTTCTTCAAAAAGTCTTGAGTCTTGTATTTAAGCTTCTACTTGAAATTTGAACGTTAAAGATCCGTTGTCTCTCATTCTGGTGTACGTTAGACTGGTCTGCAAGGAAGCTTCTGATCTTCAGTCTTTTATCCTTTAGAACACGCTAAAGAAATGTTTTTGATATCTTGTATCTTTTGTGTCCAACGTTGTACAGATAAATCTTGTCAGGTATCTGCAAGCATGTCAACAATAAATAGGAGACAACTAGAGCTGTCGTTGATCGTTAGTCACAGTTTGGAAAAGATATTGCTAGTTTTAGCAAAGCTCCTTTCTGTCAAAATAAAGATGTAGACAGATTAGCACAAGGGTGGAAGATATCGTCTGCATGCATGAGCGATACGTTCAGAGTGCATTGAATGCATAGCAGTCAAACAGACAAGATACGACTTTGACTATTCAACGTATATCAAAGAGTGTTGATATAATAATGAAATCGTTGTGAGATACAAATCGTTGTGTTTCTGAAGAAATCGATATGAAACACTTAACAAATCGTTATGAGATACAAATCGTTGTGTTTCTGAAGAAATCGATATGAAACACTTAACAAATCGTTATGAGATACAAATCGTTGTGTTTCTGAAGAAATCGATATGAAACACTTAAAAAATCGTTATGAGATACAAATCGTTGTGTTTCTGAAGAAATCGATATGAAACACTTAACAAATCGTTATGAGATACAAATCGTTGTGTTTCTGAAGAAATCGATATGAAACACTTAACAAATCGTTATGAGATACAAATCGTTGTGTTTATGAAGAAATCGATATGAAACACTTAACAAATCGTTATGAGATACAAATCGTTATGAGATACAAATCGTTACGGGCTCTAAAGGAATCGTTACGATAACTTATGGAGTCGTTGTGACGAGCAAGTCGTTACGGGCTCTAAAGGAATCGTTACGATAACTTATGAAGTCGTTGTGACGAGCAAGTCGTTACGGGCTCTAAAGGAATCGTTACGATAACTTATGGAGTCGTTGTGACGAGCAAGTCGTTACGGGCTCTAAAGGAATCGTTACGATAACTTATTGAGTCGTTGTGACGAGCAAGTCGTTACGGGCTCTAAAGGAATCGTTACGATAACTTATGGAGTCGTTGTGACGAGCAAGTCGTTACGGGCTCTAAAGGAATCGTTATGATGACCCTATTGAAATCGATATGAACTTATAAAGGCATCGTTCTGATTATCAATAGAAGTCGATATGAAGTATGAAGAAGTCGATGCAATGACTTGGGAAGAATTATGAAATGAGAGTCTTACCTGATTGTCTTGAACTTTCTTTTACTTTTGTTTCCTATCCTCAAGGCTCAAGTAATTCATTAGTAATGTTTTGTTAATCAACAAATTAATATATAAATAAGTGAATTAATTTATATGGAGAAAGTTTGGTCATCATATCCCACATTTCCTTAGCTGTTTTACATACTGAAAGTCTGTTAAATTCTCTTTTAGACAAAGCACAACAAAGATAATTTTTGCCTTGTAATTTAAAGACATATTTCTTTTATCTGCAATGGAAAGACCAGATATAAGGCCCTCAAATTTTTGCCTTTTTATTTTGTTCACGTGTTGATTTAATGTTGTGTATGGTATTAGGTGTAAATATGTAGATGTTATGTACCTACTACCATAGTGTATATATGTGTATGTATATGTTGGTTAGTTAATGTTGTTTGAATGCATGGGGTAGTGGTGTATATATATATATATATTACATGTATGGCATGAAAATATATAGGGTAAGTATGGTTTTATGCAAGTATTATGTTCTGGCCAAAGAGAAATTGACGGAAATATCAATGGACGCTTATTCATTGTAGGCGTCCATATCGATGGACGCCAACACTGAGTAGGCGGCCATGTATGTGGACGTCTATGTCCCTAAATTTCTGTGCGCAGCAGATCCAGACACCCCTGGATTTGCTTGCTCTCTGATTGGGGAGCTGTCTCTCAACAGCTCTCCCATCCGATCCCAATCCGCCCACGCAAACCCAAAGCCCCCTAGTGTATAAAAGAACCCCTTTTGTGGCTGGAAGAGACCCCTTGTCTCTTTGACAAAACCCTAACTCTCATGTGCAAACCCCCTTCTTTGAGCTCTGTAATCCGGTGCTTTGTGACTTCTTCCGGCGATCTGCTGCGACAAGGAGAAAGCCAATACATCTAAGAAGACTTTTCCCCAACCCGGTGTGCTGCAAGGAACGTCACAGAGGTCGGTGTGAAGGGAGCTTGAAGCCTCTTTGGCTCAGGCCGAGGAGAGCTTCTTCGAACCAATAATCCGTTTGTAGATTTATTCAAAGGCAAGTAACCATTACACATTGTTCCTACATGCATCTAGTACGTCTCAGGTATTTTTCTGATTTTTATTCGAGTCCTGGAACCCCCATTCTCCCTCATTTGGTGAGTGCAGTTTGTGTTCTGCACAGACAAGAACTTAACGACATGATCGGATGCCGTTGAGATCCGATGTTAGCAGCCACCGAGGTTGCCGCTAACAAGGTAAGCGGCTACCCCTTGCCGCTGAGTTCTTCAGGCAGGGACTGTATACAAGTTCTGCCCCTTTGTGACCTATTTTCCGGATTTCTGTGCATGAGGATATATTGTAAAATTTATATGTTATGTAATACCCATATGGGATCATATTGGGAAATTTTTATGAAATTTCGTTTAATGCATTATTTCCTAGAAATTCTAAATTGACAGACAAATAAGTTTCTGATCTTGTAAAAATTCTGTTTTTTTTTATGCATGTGGAATTTGAATGTCAGGAAATTTCTGTATGATGTTTATACATGTCAGTTCATGCCATGAAAATTCAGAAATTTTCCGATGTCTGTGTAATTAGTTAGAATTTCTGAACTGAAAAACAGTGAACATGAATGAGTTGTTTTAAATTCATAGTAAATCATATGATGCGCCGTAAATCCGAGGAAAATTTATGTGATAATGTGCCTGTTGGGTACAAGTCTGTAAACTGTCAAATCCGACATTTATGTTGTGCTTCCATGATAAGTGAATTATTAACGGCATATGAATGAGTATTTCTATTTTCTGTAAATTTTATGTAGTTCAGAAAAATATGAAAATTTGTATGTGTGGTCAGGAACTTGTAAACAGAGTGTGGTTAAATTTTCATGTGATTTGGATAACAGTAGGGTGCATTGTGAAATTTCCAAGTGAAATTGAGCTAACATTGCATGCTTAACGTGGTTATGAATTGATAATGTGTTTCCAACGTGATTAGTGTAAATTACTGAGTGGTTAAATGCTATCAACCAGTAGTACCATGATTTAGGAAAACAGAGCTATGTGCATGAATGAGAGAATGTAAGACATGTGTAAATTGTGTGAAATATGTGTGTTAAAAACCGAAATGTGTAAATGTGCCATGTGTGACACTGCTTCCATAGAGGGCCGTGGAACCGTACCGTGGAAAAGTCCCCACGGGAAGGTTCGAAGTGTAAATCCTATGGGCATTAGGATGAAATCCTGGAGGTGGACAAGTACCACTAGATAGGGTGGAGAGGGCTTCTCCTGGTCTGCGCAGTACCAAGATTCGTCACTGTATTGCCTAGGTGGCGTTTATGTGTCAAGTGTTATGTGTCAAGTGTATGTGTATGTGAAGTGTCCTTCTAGTGGTGGTTTGGACTATGTGTCACGGCACCTAAATGTGAAAATGCGAATGTGTATATGTGCAAATTGTGTAGTGTGAACATGTGTATATGTGTAATGTGTAAAAGTAAACAATGTGAATGTGCAAATGTGTAAACACGTGAAACAAATCCTTTAGAATGCGAAATTGTGATTCATGTTATGAAAACGTGGGATTCATGTCAAAACAGCAAGCTTAATATGTCGTAATGGTGAATTACATGTGCAAAAGTATGTAGAATCCATGTTAGGAGCATTTCCTCCTTATGCGTGAAAACCCCATGTTTAATTGCTATCATAGTGTAGCTTAAATGGAAATGTAGCTCTTATGTGGATAGATAGGTAGGAAGCATGCGGTAGGTATTTTATTTTGGAATGACATAAACCATGTGTCTTGTGCTATGAAATTAGTAGAAGTATCATATTGAACAGTAATGGACATGTGTAAAATGTGGAAAACGTGTAAAAGTGGTATGTGTGTGGCACAAGGTATGTACAAGTGATATGTGAATGTGGCACATGTTACGTGCAAAAGTGAAATGATAAGAAGTATGTGAATGTGAAAAAGGAAATAATGGGAAAATGTGTATAAGTATTGTGTGATAGAACAAAAGTGAGTGTATGTGAAAGCCAAGGGTTATCATATGGTGGTATGTAATGAGAAAATAGTATAAGTGTAAATGACAATAGTATTAATTGATATAAAGTTTATTGATGTGTGTAAATGTGTGTGTGTGTATGTGTTGATATATTAATTGTCAAGTGTTAAAAGTGATGTTACTGTTAGTAACAAAATGTAAGTATATGCTTTTATATTCATGAAATTTGAATTATTGGATGTACCTGTGTTTAGTATTATGTTGTGTAGTTAAAAGTGATCCCTATGCAAAGGAATATGAATATGATAAAATTTGGTATGAAATCAGCAAGCTAAATGTGGAGTAAATTGTTATGATTGCATGCAAAGTGAGTTAGTAACCATGCTAGGTGGAAACCTATCTTGTATATGTTTTCCATGACTTAGTTGTGAAGTTTTACAATGATGTGAGTAAAGTATGAAGGTATGCGAATGTGTATTTGTACTTATGTTAATGACACCATGTTATTAGTAACCTTGTTTAGACTACAGTTTTACATGTGTTAGAATAGTTGTTTAATACAATTCCATGTGAATTTATTTTGTTACAGCATAAGCATGTATGATTTAATTGCTGAAATTCTATTGTGTTAAATTGTTAGAAAATATGTATGTATTGAATCTTAAGTTACTTGCTGAGTCTATCCATGATAGATATGTCTCCTTCAATATGTGAATTTCCATGCCTAACTTGCTTTCATATTGTAACATGAATGGAGTGAGTTTTAATTTGATATAGTATGTTAAGGAAAGGTATGGGAAGTATGTGATAGGTTTAATATCTGACGTGAGTAGTAACATAGAGCATGTATCATGTCTTTTAAGATTACAAGAACTGCATGCATAGGATGTAGAGATTGTTTGAACCATGATATATGTGACGTTTGTCTCTTTAGAAGTTTCATTGTGAATATGATGTGTGTATGTATAATGTGCATGGGTTTACTTGCTGAGTCTATTAGACTCACTCTTGCTGCGGCATATAGGTGCAGGTATATCCATATCTTGGGAGGAGATTGTTGGGAGCGACTCCGAGCGTGAGGAGGAGCACCGTTGTGGAAGAATTTCTCTATTGCACTTCTTTTCCTAGTATGTAATAAAGGACATTGTGTAATTCAGTAGTGGACAATGTAATTTATTTTCAGATATGCAATGTTTAGTTCACTTTTGTACTATATAGACTGTGGATTTATGATGATGATGGAATAAGATCGTTATATCCAGTCCTTTCTATTCCGCTGTTATATGTTTTAATTTGTGTACATCTCAGCCTATTGAACGTGTTGGGTAAATGTCCCACTGTAGCGACGTTCATTGTACCGACGTGGGTTGGTATAACCGTACCGGTACAAGGAGGGTCGTTACAGAGATTGGTATCAGAGCAACCGGTTGAGATTGTACATGAATATACATATGCCATCATCTTTATAATATGCTAAGTCTTTATAGAATTGTCCACATGTGTAGAAATGATTCATAATGAACGAAAGGTAGATAAGAAAGTGGTTAGAGACTAAATAACTTAGTTTCTAATAGTGGTTGGATTATTTTGCAGCATATGGCTTCACATGGTAGGCGTGGTGCTCATGTTGGAGAGGATGAGCCTAGGCGTGAGGATGCGGGTGAGCAGCAGGCCCCGGCACCCCAGGGTCCTGTACTTCCCCCACTGCCACCGGTGGATTATGGAGTGTTCATGCAAGGTCTGTTACAGGCCATGCAGACGCAGGCCCATACCAAGGTTGCACTTCAGGCTCAGCTAGAGGCTCAGGCTCAAGCACCAGTTTCTCAGGAACATGGGCATAATGGACCTTCCGTTATGGAGAGGTTCAGGAGGATGGCTCCACCCTCTTTTGAGGGGGAGAGTGAGCCGTTAGTTGCAGAGAGTTGGCTCCGGGAAATTGAGAAGATATTCAGAGCTATTAGATGTGCAGAGGATGACAAGGTTAGTCTGGCGACATATATGCTTCAGGAGCGAGCGGATGCGTGGTGGTCTTCTGTGCTTCACACGTAGTTTGAAGGAGTAGGATTAGAAGTGACATGGGAAGAGTTCGTGAGACTGTTTGAGGCCAAATATATCCCTGAGCATATCCAAGACAAGATGGAGCAAGAATTATTGACGTTGACTCAGGGCCCGATGTCAGTTTTGGAGTACGATGCTAGGTTTGCAGAATTATCTAAGTATGCACCTCACATAGTGACTGATGAGCGCAGAAAGGCGAAGAGGTTTGTAATGGGACTTAGACCGACATTGAGAGCTAGATTGGTAGCATGTGACCATGGGTCTATGGATGCGGCTCTTAGCGTGGCATGCAGACAGGAGCACGAGATGATGCAGTATTTGGAAGAGAAAAAGGCTCGATTGGATAAGTTACCGAAGCCGTTCCAACGGCAGAAGAGGAAGATGCAGAAGCTTGAAGAAGGTCAGCAGTCCGCTATGATACCGGCAGAGTCAGCACCTCAGGCAGTGACGACTTCAGGTAGCAAGAGGCCCGAATGTGTGCAGTGCGGCAAGCGACACAGTGGAGACTTGTGTTGCGCAAAGGAAGGAAGATGTCTCAGATGTGGTAGCAAAAGTCATCGGATTAGAGAGTGCCCGAAGATGAAGTAGTTCATTCCGCGAGACAACACCGATGATGTCACCGCAGGTACGTGATCCGATCTTCGAGGACGAAGATCTTTTTAAGGGGGAGAGGGTATAAGGCCCTCAAATTTTTGCCATTTTATTTTGTTCACGTGTTGATTTAATGTTGTGTATGGTATTAGGTGTAAATATGTAGATGTTATGTACCTACTACCATAGTGTATATATGTGTATGTATATGTTGGTTAGTTAATGTTGTTTGAATGCATGGGGTAGTGGTGTATATATATATATATATATACATGTATGGCATGAAAATATATAGGGTAAGTATGGTTTTCTGCAAGTATTATGTTCTGGCCAAAGAGAAATTGATGGCAATATCAATGGACGCTTATTCATTGTAGGCGTCCATATCGATGGACGCCAACACTGAGTAGGCGGCCATGTATGTGGATGTCTATGTCCCTAAATTTCTGTGCGCAGCAGATCCAGACATCCTTGGATTTGCTTGCTCTCTGATTGCGGAGCTGTCTCTCAACAGCTCTCCCATCCGATCCCAATCTGCCCACGCAAACCCAAAGCCCCCTAGTGTATAAAAGAACCCCTTTTGTGGCTGGAAGAGACCCCTTGTCTCTTTGACAAAACCCTAACTCTCATGTGCAAACCCCCTTCTTTGAGCTCTGTAATCCGGTGCTTTGTGACTTCTTCTGGCGATCTGCTGCGACAAGGAGAAAGCCAATACATCCAAGAAGACTTTTCCCCAACCCGGTGTGCTGCAAGGAACGTCACAGAGGTTGGTGTGAAGGGAGCTTGAAGGCTCTTTGGCTCAGGCCGAGGAGAGCTTCTTCGAACCAATAATCCGTTTGTAGATTTATTCAAAGGCAAGTAACCATTACACATTGTCCCTACATGCATCTAGTACGTCTCAGGTATTTTTCTGATTATTATTCGAGTCCTGGAACCCCCATTCTCCCTCATTTGGTGAGTGCAGTTTGTGTTCTGCACAGACAAGAACTTAACGACATGATCGGATGCCGTTGAGATCCGATGTTAGCGGCCACCGAGGTTGCCGCTAACAAGGTAAGCGGCTACCCCTTGCCGTTGATTTGTTCAGGCAGGGACTGTATACAAGTTCTGCCCCTTTGTGACCTATTTTCCGGATTTCTGTGCATGAGGATATATTGTAAAATTTATATGTTATGTAATACCCATATGGGATCATATTGGGAAATTTTTATGAAATTTCGTTTAATGCATTATTTCCTAGAAATTCTAAATTGACAGACAAATAAGTTTCTGATCTTGTAAAAATTCTATTTTTTTTTTATCCATGTGGAATTTGAATGTCAGGAAATTTCTGTATGATGTTTATACATGTCAGTTCATGCCATGAAAATTCAGAAATTTTCCGATGTCTGTGTAATTAGTTAGAATTTCTGAACTGAAAAATAGTGAACATGAATGAGTTATTTTAAATTCATAGTAAATCATATGATGCGCCGTAAATCCGAGGAAAATTTATGTGATAATGTGCATGTTGGGTACAGCTCTGTAAACTGTCAAATCCGACATTTATGTTGTGCTTCCATGATAAGTGAATTATTAACGGCATGTGAATGAGTATTTCTATTTTCTGTAAATTTTATGTAGTTCATAAAAATATAAAAATTTGCATGTGTGGTCAGGAACTTGTAAATAGAGTGTGGTTAAATTTTCATGTGATTTGGATAACAGTAGGGTGCATTGTTAAATTTCCAAGTGAAATTGAGCTAACATTGCATGCTTAACGTGGTTATGAATTGATAATGTGTTTCCAACGTGATTAGTGTAAATTACTGAGTGGTTAAATGCTATCAACCAGTAGTACCATGATTTAGGAAAACAGAGCTATGTGCATGAATGAGAGAATGTAAGACATGTGTAAATTGTGTGAAATGTGTGTGTTAAAAACCGAAATGTGTAAATGTGCCGTGTGTGACACTGCTTCCATAGAGGGCCGTGGAACCGTACCGTGGAAAAGTCCCCACGGGAAGGTTCGAAGTGTAAATCCTATGGGCATTAGGATGAAATCCTGGAGGTGGACAAGTACCACTAGATAGGGTGGAGAGGGCTTCTCCCGGTCTGCGCAGTACCAAGATTCGTCACTGTATTGCCTAGGTGGCGTTTATGTGTCAAGTGTTATGTGTCAAGTGTATATGTATGTGAAGTGTCCTTCTAGTGGTGGTTTGGACTATGTGTCACGGCACCTAAATGTGAAAATGCGAATGTGTATATGTGCAAATTGTGTAGTGTGAACATGTGTATATGTGTAATGTGTAAAAGTAAACAATGTGAACGTGCAAATGTGTAAACACGTGAAACAAATCCTTTAGAATGCGAAATTGTGATTCATGTTATGAAAACGTGGGATTCATGTCAAAACAGCAAGCTTAATATGTCGTAATGGTGAATTACATGTGCAAAAGTATGTAGAATCCATGTTAGGAGCATTTCCTCCTTATGCGTGAAAACCCCATGTTTAATTGCTATCATAGTGTAGCTTAAATGGAAATGTAGCTCTCATGTGGATAGATAGGTAGGAAGCATGCGGTAGGTATTTTATTTTGGAATGACATAAACCATGTATCTTGTGCTATGAAATTAGTAGAAGTATCATATTGAACAGTAATGGACATGTGTAAAATGTGGAAAACGTGTAAAAGTGGTATGTGTGTGGCACAAGGTATGTACAAGTGATATGTGAATGTGGCACATGTTACGTGCAAAAGTGAAATGATAAGAAGTATGTGAATGTGAAAAAGGAAATAATGGAAAAATGTGTATAAGTATTGTGTGATAGAACAAAAGTGAGTGTATGTGAAAGCCAAGGGTTATCATATGGTGGTATGTAATGAGAAAATAGTATAAGTGTAAATGACAATAGTGTTAATTGATATAAAGTTTATTGATGTGTGTAAATGTGTGTGTGTGTATGTGTTGATATATTAATTGTCAAGTGTTAAAAGTGATGTTACTGTTAGTACCAAAATGTAAGTATATGCTTTTATATTCATGAAATTTGAATTATTGGATGTACCTGTGTTTAGTATTATGTTGTATAGTTAAAAGTGATCCCTATGCAAAGGAATATGAATATGATAAAATTTGGTATGAAATCAGCAAGCTAAATGTGGAGTAAATTGTTATGATTGCATGCAAAGTGAGTTAGTAACCATGCTAAGTGGAAACCTATCTTGTATATGTTTTCCATGACTTAGTTGTGAAGTTTTACAATGATGTGAGTAAAGTATGAAGGTATGTGAATGTGTATTTGTACTTATGTTAATGACACCATGTTATTAGTAACCTTGTTTAGACTACAGTTTTACATGTGTTAGAATAGTTGTTTAATACAATTCCATGTGAATTTATTTTGTTACAGCATAAACATGTATGATTTAATTGCTGAAATTCTATTGTGTTAAATTGTTAGAAAATATGTATGTATTGAATCTTAAGTTACTTGCTGAGTCTATCCATGATAGATATGTCTCCTTCAATATGTGAATTTCCATGCCTAACTTGCTTTCATATTGTAACATGAATGGAGTGAGTTTTAATTTGATATAGTATGTTAAGGAAAGGTATGGGAAGTATGTGATAGGTTTAATATCTGACGTGAGTAGTAACATAGAGCATGTATCATGTCTTTTAAGATTACAAGAACTGCATGCATAGGATGTAGAGATTGTTTGAACCATGATATATGTGACGTTTGTCTCTTTAGAAGTTTCATTGTGAATATGATGTGTGTATGTATAATGTGCATGGGTTTACTTGCTGAGTCTATTAGACTCACTCTTGCTGCGGCATATAGGTGCAGGTATATCCATATCTTGGGAGGAGATTGTTGGGAGCGACTCCGAGCGTGAGGAGGAGCACCGTTGTGGAAGAATTTCTCTATTGAACTTCTTTTCCTAGTATGTAATAAAGGACATTGTGTAATTCAGTAGTGGACAATGTAATTTATTTTCAGATATGCAATGTTTAGTTCACTTTTGTACTATATAGACTGTGGATTTATGATGATGATGGAATAAGATCATTATATTCAGTCCTTTCTATTCCGCTGTTATATGTTTATATTTGTGTACATCTCAGCCTATTGAACGTGTTGGGTAAATGTCCCACTGTAGCGACGTTCATTGTACCGACGTGGGTTGGTATAACCGTACCGGTACAAGGAGGGTCGTTACACCAGAGGAAGAAGATTCTCCAAGGATTTGATAGTCACCTTGTTCTATTACCTGCCATCAGTCGAAGTCAGTACCTCTGATGAAGCATTCCATTTGCATCTTCCAGTATTGGTAATCTTCACCATCAAAAAATGGTGGCCTTGTGACAGATTGGCCTTCATAGTTGTGAGCTTCGGATGCCATTTCTTCTCAAATATCTTGGATTCTTCTGAGAAGACCTTGCTTTGATACCACTTGTTGGATCAAAATGGCACTAAGAATGTCCTAGAGGGGGTGAATAGGACTTCTTCCCTTTTAAAAATTTGCTTCTGAAATTGCACAACACTAAATAAATTGTTAGAGCTTAGTGTGGTGTGTGTGATTCAAGTGTAGATAAGGCGGAAACAATAACACAAAAATGCACAAGAGTTTATCCTGGTTCGGCCCTTCCCACATGGAAGTCCTACATCTAGTCCTCAAGCCAACCACTTGAGATTTTCACTATCTGCCAATAAATTGTCCTTCTCTCACCCTTGAGAGGAATTACAAACCCACTTGCTCCCAAGCAAGTCTTCCCTAAATAGGGGTACAACAACTACCTTTCACAAGGTCTTCCCTTCACAGGAGGGGCAATGCAGAACCAGACTTCTGCAGAAATTACACAGGAATAATAAAGAAACACTTGTGTGTTTGCCTCAGATCTGAGCACAAACACACACAGACTTCAGAAGGATTAAGAGATCAGAAATGAGACTAAATCCTATCTGAAATGCAAGGGTGGACTTGAAGAAAATAGGCAATTACAGTTGCCACCCAACACAGAACTTCAGAAGAACTTCATAATATTTTCTGAAGTAAAGCTCTCAGACTTGTGGCTTGTAGGAAAGCTTGAGAAAACTTGAAGGATTCGAATGATGCTTTCAAGAAGAGTAAAGGCTTGTATGCACTTCTTGTTGTTCTTTTCAAACTTGAGCTTCTTTTATAAACTTCAGAAAAATAGCCGTTTAGAAAATAGCCGTTGGAGCTTGTGGCCGTTTGTAATATGTCCGTTTGAAGAGATCTCTAAGATCCTTTGGGTCTTGAAGTGTTTGTTATCCAGAAGTCTTTCAATTTTGCTTCTTTCCAAGATCTTCAGAAGGAGTGCAGTTTTCACAGCTAGAAGATAAGCTCTTTCTCTTCGGAGTGAACTGTGAAAGAGACATGCTAAAAATGAGCTCCAATAAATGCCTGCACAAAGACAAGACAAAAGAGAAGAGTATCTCCATACCTTTGAGGTAGGTGAGTCAGAAAAATACAGAAAGAAGGTATGGAAACCTCGTATCACAGGCTTTCAGATAGAAGGAGTAGACAGACAGTTAGGCTAAAAAGGTAAAACATGTGTCTGTCAGTGGTAGGTGAGTCTTGTTAGATGCCATGCACTTGAGAATTCATAAATGCATAGTGTCTAATGAATCCATGAAGATCCGGAGCAAAGATGTGAAGACCATGAGGCTCAGATTAAAAATATTTCAGAAATAGTTTGCATAGGATTTAGATGAATATTTTAAGTTTAATATGACTTGTCCAGTCAGAGAAAATAATAAAATAATGATATTTCTGATGGATTAATAAGATATAAAAGATCCATGAAAAAGGATGTGAAAAGATTAGGAGATAAGCTTACAGTAGGTGTTAAGCCTAAAACAGATCAGAAAAAGGTATTAAGTACAGAATTATCAGTGAAGTCGAATGCATAAGAACATACAATTCGACTGAAGGAGTAGAAGTGATTTGACTCTAGAAAGGATTAACAAGGTAATTCGACTTCTGAGAAAAGACAAGGCTATTCGACTATAGCAGTCGAATACTATATAAGATTTCTGAGGCATTCGACTGTGGCAGTCGAAGATGACAGTCGAATCAAGAGTTTAACTTTTAAGAGGCATTCGACTGTGGCAGTTGAAGATGACAGTCGAATCAAGAATTGGATTTTGTAAGGCATTCGACTGTACCAGTCGGAGTCATCAGTCGAATTACATATAAAGTTGTGGACTTAGAAAATTTTGGAGGTTGTTTAACTTCGTTTCTGAAGGAGTCGAAGTTAGCAGTCGAAGTCAATAGCCGAATTCAGTAGGGTATAGAGAGAGTCCGTGGACTTAGAAAATTTTGTGATCAGGATTTTAGCTGTGGTATTTATCTGTATATATATTTTTTGTGATATATTTTCTTTGTAGAATATCTATTTAAGTATTTTGTCATAGCAAAAATAATGAGTACATTTGAATAAAAAAATCTTTAAATTTAAATTTTTAAATTTCTTAGGGGTAGTTGCTCAACAGAACTGACTTCAGGACAGGTGTACCTGTCGACAGACCTAGATAACCTGTCGACAGATATACACAGGGAACTGATTCCCGGAAGACAAGTGTTCTGGACTGTTAGCGCCTGTCGACAGATGCATAGGGTGCTGTCGACAGACGAAGAGAAGACCTCAGTTCCGAGATTTGGATATGTTTCCTATATGGGTGTTTCCTTCTACCACGTCTCTCCTAACATGGACACCCTTATATAAGGAACATAAGAAGGTATTTTCGTAGAGAGAGAAGCCACCATACCAAACCCTAATAAAAAAACCAAGAGAGAGCTTCTCCCTGCTGCTCTGCTTCAACCTGCCGTCCAAGGAAAGAAGATCCATCTTCCGAACGGAGTTGAAGCTGGTTCGTCCGTGATTCAAGCTTCTCCATCATCTGTTACTTGTCAAGACGAAGCTTGGAGTTCTTCTGGATGACCACCACGAAGAGTTCTATCTCAAGATTTGATTCTACAACTCTGAACTCTTCTCTGTTTCTACTTTTCATACTCTGTGTGTGTGGTTGTGGGTCAAGCGTTTCTTGTGCTTGATCTGCGTGTGTGGTGTTGTTCTGATTGCTTGTTTGCATCAGACAACGGGGTGTGTGTGTTGTAGTTGTTGAACTAGCTCATAAGCAGTCCTTCTGCGTGTGTGTGTGGACGGTGGACGTAGGATACACAAGTTGTGTACTCCGAACCACCTTAAATCTTCGTGTCCTGTGGTTTGCACGTCTTTACGGTAGATGATTGGTAGGCACGTTGGTTCTACACACGCTAGATATGTTGTTCATGTTTTATTTACAACAAGCATACACATAGTAATTAGAATTCAAGTTAAATCTATTTGAGATTTCAACAAGTCTGTGTTTCCATCGAAAAGAAGGCAATAGTGGTTCTAGTTTACAGTAATCTATTCAACCCCCCTTCTAGATTACCATATTATATAATTCCGCACATCTTTCAATTGGTATCAGAGCGAGGTTTCTCCGAATTATTGCTTTTGATTGCTTGATCTTACGATCAGGAGATTCTCGATCTCATGGAGTCTAACAAGGGGTATTTGGCTGAAGGACATTCCGTGTCCAGGCCACCCTTCTTTGATGGCACTGATTATCCATATTGGAAAAATCTCATGCAGGTCTTTCTGGGAGCTCAAAACTTTGAGCTGTGGAAAATCGTCAACAAAGGAGCGTACGTGCTGCCCGAGGATGAAGATACTTGGACAAAGGACCAAATTGCTTAGGGAACTCTCAACTGGAGCGCACTGAACATGATGCAGTGTGCTGTGCACCCCAAGGAGTATTCAAGAGTCTCCACATGCACTTCAGCAAAAGAGATGTGGGACAAGCTTGAACTCATCTATGAAGGTACTTCCGAGGTAAGGGAAACCAAAGCAAGCATGTTAGTCTCTGAATATGAGATGTTTAAAATGAAAAATGATGAAACCATATCAGACATGTTTTCAAGGTTCATGCTAATTATCAATGGATTGAAAGGTCTTAAGAAAGAATACTCAGAAAGTGACTTAGTAAGGAAGATACTTCGGTCTCTTCCATACTCTTGGAATACTAAAGCCACTGTCATTGAGGATTCTAAAGATCTTTCAAAAATGAAATTTTTCTGTTCTTCATATGTTTTCTCGGGATTCGAGACCGAATCAGATCAAACCCTCAACATAAAAGTTCTTCTACTAGTTGCCTTCTTCATCTTTCGTGTTAAACGTTTTGTTTAAATGTCATTAGTTAGAGAGTTATATGATGGGTAATTGAATCGCTGCATGAGACATGTTTTCGGGTTACACTTGACCATATGTTTTTGTTCTGGAGGGCAGCTAGTGTCGACACTACCTCATCTAGTGTCGACACCCTATCCCAAAACAGCCCAGAAAGTGTTCTGGGAAGGCCTCTAGTGTCGACACTACCTCATCTAGTGTCGACACACTGTCCCAAAATAGCCCAGAAAGTGTTCTGGAAAGCTCTCTAGTGTCGACACTACCTCATCTAGTGTCGACACACTGTCCCAGTTTGACCCAGAAAGTTCTGGGAAACTGATCTAGTGTCGACACTACCTGATCTAGTGTCGACACATTGTCCCATGTTTTCCAGAAGGTTTTCTGGAATCTGTCTCTAGTGTCGACACTACTTGAACTAGTGTCGACACTACTTGACCAGTTTTTCATGTTTTTGCTTTGTGTTTGAAGCATGGTGTCGACACCAGCATGGGTTGTGTCGACACTACCTTTACAAGATATTGCATGTTTTGGGTCTGTTCATTTCATAATGTCTATTTAATGGCTTAAAAGTGTCTAACCCATTGAAAAATCCTTAATGTCATGAATATTATTCTAATTGCTTCCTTAATGAAGTGATCATACATGAAACTGGTGATTTACTCTTGTTACCATTCTAGCTTGATTTAAATAATAATTTTTTTATCTTAAAATCTTGTAAACCCATATGTAGTTAAATGAATTGTCCACTGCATGCCGTCATGTCAAGTATTTTCCGAGGGTTTGAGACCGACGGATTGTGAATTTACACATGTGCATCTCTATACACTTATACATCTAGGGCGTGCACTTCCTTTCTCTTCTTGTTCTCATGAGCATGATTTACAATCTAAGACTAAAACCATTAATGTAAAGATTGAACTATATTATAATTTGTACGTTATGCTGCCGAATTTATCTCTTGACCATTGTTCTCATGAAATCATGTTCAATTACTTGTTCTCATCATCATCATGAACATGACATTACACATGCTTACTTTTTGAAACTCTCATTGGCCATTATTTATGACTGTGGGTATCTACATTTAAAATTTTACATGAGATGGCTGACAGGGCACGGAGTGTGTTCAAGGGCTCCAGTCTAGCCCCAATGACGGCGAGTCATAAATATATTGTTAACCATGGGGTATAATGATTACTGGCGTTGCATCTGCGCTGGGAGTACTTTCTTGCTTGTTGAATGTTAGATACATAACCACATACACGTGTCCTGGTGTACATTCTTGATGGATCTTTTCTTGGTGTACATTGGTGTCTACGTGCCTGATTAGTGTTACTTGAACGTGCTTGTGCAATCTTGCTTGCTTGCTTGCGTGATATGGCCATCCTGCATTTATTGCAACTAGTGATATCTTGCTTTCTTGAAAACTATTGACATCAAGTGAAATCTTGCGTGCTTGTGCAAAGTGATCTATTGCTAGTTCTTTCTTGGCACCTTGTTCAAAAATCTTATTCTATCTTGTTCACTCTATCCAGCTTGTTTTATATATCATGTTTTAATGAGTTTTGTTCGTACTTGCGTATCATTCATCGTACTTGCCTAGTTCTAAAAGGTTAATCACTTATATCATTGCCCGCACTTTGAGATATAAATTCTACTGGGCTAGTTTGCTTATCCCCTACCTTTTTCCCAATCTAGGTGACTATGAAGTTCAAAAGGAAGAGCAAGTCGAGGATGGGAATGCATCCGAGTGATGAGCGTCCCAATTATGAGTCTAGTTTTCGTAGTTCATTTTGAGAGTTAGAACATGTAGTAGGAGGTGAGGGGTAAATGTACTTTCCTTTTTATTGAGTCTTAGTCCTGTATTAGTTTATCTGAGACAAATATGAGATTTGAATACAATTTATATTGAGTTCAACATTTGGGCCCTATTATGATGTTTGTGTTGATACACATTTAGCGCGTACTAGCTAGAGGCTTATTTGCCGACTGTCCACGTCTTGGGATATCGACTCGAATTGTTCGAACTAATATCCGCTACGTAAATTCTCGGGACGTGACAGCTTCAAACAAAAGTTCCTCTAGCTCCAAAAAGGATGTCCAACAGGAAAGTGATGAACATGAAACGTCTAGTGAAAGTGAGAACGATGAAATGGCCATGCTCACTAGATAGTTCAAGAAATTCCTTAAACTCAAAAGGAGAGGTTCAGGTAACTCCAAACCTTTTCAAAAGAAAGATTTTTCAAATAAATTTGAGTCTAATAAAAAATCTGACATCGTGTGCTATGAGTGCAAGAAATAAGGGCACATGAGAGGAGAGTGCCCAGAGCTCAAGAAGAAACTGAAGAAGGAGAAGTTCATCTTCAAGAAAGCCAAGGCAATGTTGGCAACCTGGAGTGATGAAGACGAAGACGAGGATTCACAACATAATTCTGGAGATGATGAAGTTCTCTGCTTAATGGCAAGAAGTGATGACTCCACAGAGGTAAATTCCTCCTTTGAAAATTATACTGCTGATGAATGGGAAGAAACATAAACTATTTTGTTTGAAAAATTCTGTGAATTCAAGTCTGAAAATAAAGCATTGAAAAAAAAAATCAATTCAATTGTTCATAGCTCACCCAATGATGAACAGATTGCAGTCCTAAATAAAGAAATTCAAATGATAAAAATTGATGAAGAAGCTCATTATGAAGAAATGGATTGCATAAAAGTTAAATTGCAAGAGAGTGAAAATAAAAACAAAGCCTAATCATTTCTCTTGAAACTCTTCAAAATGAACATCATGAGATTAAGAAAAAATTGGAACAAGCTGAAAAAGATCTAAAAGGAAAATCTGAAGATCTTACAAGATTTGTAAAAGGAAAACAAAATCTTGATGCTATCTTAGGATCAAATACCTTTGTTGCAAAGCATGAGATTGGATTTCAACCTGTAAAACAAAAGAAAATTGGTGAAACCTTGATAACCTCTTTTGTTGATGATAGTCCAAGCACAAGCAAATAGGTTCCTCCCAAGAACAACAAAACTCAAACAAAAGGAAAGGAGCACCAACCAATCCAGAAGACCTCATCTGCTCAGAAAAATAAGAAGTCTGTCGACAGGCTCAAAGAGAGCTGTCGACATGCCTGGAGACATGCTGCCAAAGGACAGCCATCTAGGCAACCAAAGGGTAAATTCCAAGTGAATGTTGTTCATCAAAATAATAAAACAACTGTTTTGAAAAAAATCTCCATCATGCACTTTCTGTAAGAAACTTGGGCACAATGAAAAATAATGCTGGAATAACTCAAATAAATTGAAAGTCAAACAAGTTTGGATTCCAAAGCATTTACTTTTTGGCATGAATGAAAAATTAGGACCCAAAGTAATTTGGGTACCAAAACCGCTTGTCTGATCTATCCATGCAGGAATGCCTAGCAGCCCAAAATCAAAACAAATGGTACTTAGACAGTGGCTGCTCGAGGCACATGACATGCGATAAATACAAATTCTGTTTGTTGGTAGAAAAAGACGGAGGTCAAGTTGTCTTTGGAGGTAACAACAAGGGCCAAATAATTGGCACAGGTAAGGTAGGTAAGTATGCCTCTAACTCAATAGACAACGTGTTATTAGTTGATGGTCTAAATCACAATCTACTCAGCATAAGCCAATTGTGTGATAAAGGCCATAAAGTTATCTTTGAAACTAATGCATGTCAAATTGTTGATAAAGAAACATGAAGCCTTAAGTTTTCTGGAAAGAGAGTGAACAACATTTATCTAGTTGATTTAGATGAACCAGAAAACAAAAATTTGTGTATTGTTGCAAATAAACAGGATGAGTTGACTTTGTGGCATCGTAGACTTGGCCATGCGAGCTACAATGTATTGCACAAGATCATGAAGCTGAAGTTGGTAAGTGGACTTCCTGACATTTCTTTTAATAAAAATGAAAGTTTTTGTAATGCATGTGCACAGGGAAAATAAACCCGGAAGTCTTTCAAATCAAAAGCATCGGTAATCACCTCAAAACCGTATGAATTGTTGCACATGGATCTGTTTGGACCTACAAGAACACTTAGTCTCAATGGCAAACGTTTTGGCTTTGTCATTGTGGATGATTTCTCTAGGTTCACTTGGGTCAAATTTCTTGCTCACAAGAATGAAGCACTGAAAGTCTTTGAAGAGTTCTTTAATAAGATTGAGCATGTGAACGTTAATAAGATATGCTCAATCCGCATTGATCATGGGGGAGAGTTTGATAACAACTCCTTTTCTGATTTTTACAGGCACCACAGGATAGATCACATGTTCTCCTCTCCAAGGACTCCGGAACAAAATGGTGTAGTGGAGAGAAAGAACAGAACATTGGTGGAAATGGCTCGCACTCTTCTGGTCGAAAGCCAACTTGCAAGGACCTTTTGGGCAGAAGCAGTGAACACGTCATGTTACATTCTCAATAGAGCCATGGTAAGACTTGTGATGAGGAAAACTCCCTATGAACTGTTAAAAGGTAAGAAACCCAGTATTGAGTATTTCAGGGTCTTTGGCTCCAAAGTGTTTATTCATAACAATGACAAAGTGGATTTAGATAAATTTGAAGCCAAAAGTGATCCAGGTATATTTCTGGGATACTCACAACACTCTAGAGCATATAGAGTGTTTAATAACAAAAATCGAACTGTGGAAGAAACTCCACATGTTGTCTTTGACGAGTTTCATGCAAAGACTAACAATTCAGATTTGTACAGGATTGAGGATGGAGATGATGGGATAATTCTCAAAGAACAACAACAAGCAAAGGCAAAAAGGGATTCTCAAGCAGCACCAAAAACTAAAAGTGGATATTCTCGAAGGTACAATGATGATGATGATGGTGTAATTTTCCACAAACAAGATGATGAATCTGAAGAAGATCTACAAGAGGAAGAGCCTCAAGATGAAACTCCTCAAGATCACCCTCCTCTAGAACATGTTACACAAGATCAACTTCCTCAAGCACAAGATCAGCCGGGTCCTTCAACAATCACAAATGTGAGATATTTCAAAGATCACCCACTTGATAATGTGATAGGAAATGTAAATGATAAAGTTCAAACTAGGTCTCAGGTTAGACAAATAGTTGAACAATATCATTTAGCTTTTGTCTCTCAAGTGGAACCTAAAAACGTTGAAGAGGCCTTAAAAGAAAATTCATGGATTGATGCTATGCATGAGGAACTTGGTCAGTTTCAAAGAAATAATGTCTAGAGTTTAGTTCCTAGAACCCCTGAAACTTCTGTCATTGGGACAAGATGGGTGTTTAGGAATAAACTAAATGAAGATGGTAAAGTGGTGAGAAACAAAGCTAGACTGGTAGTAAAAGGATATAGTCAAGAATTTGGCATAGATTTTGAAGAATCCTTTGCATCTGTAGCTAGACTTGAAGCAGTTAGGATTTTGTTAGCATATGCATGCTCAACTAAATTCAAACTCTTTCAAATGGATGTTAAAACTGCTTTCTTGAATGGCTACATCAAAGAAGAAGTCTATGTCTCTCAACCACCTAGATTTTAAGATGATGAAAAGCCTAACCATATTTATAAATTGCACAAAGCTCTCTATGGTTTGAAACATGCACCTCGAGCTTGGTACGACAGACTAAGCAATTTTCTGGTGAGTAAAAACTACTCAAGAGGTAAAGTGGACCAAACCCTTTTCACTAAGAAAGTTCGCAATCACATTATTGTTGTGCAAGTTTATGTGGACGACATTATTTTTGGTTCCACTAACCCATCACTGTGTGAAGAGTTTTCAAAACACATGCACAGTGAATTTGAGATGAGTTTAATGGGGGAGCTTCAATTCTTTCTTGGTTTGCATGTCAAATAGCATGAAGATGGGTTTTTCATCAGTCAAGAAAAATATGTCAAGGAGCTTTTGAAACATTTTTAGTTTGAACAAGCCAAGCCTGCTTCAACACCGATGAGCACAAGCATAAAATTGGAAAATGATGAGAAAGGTAAACCGGTAGATGCAAAGCAATTCCGAGGTATGATTGGCTCACTTCTTTACCTTACTGTAAGTAGACCGGACATACAATTCAGTGTTTGCCTTTGTGCTAGATTCTAATCTAGTCCAAAGGAAAGCCATTTGGTTACAGTAAAAAGAATTTTCAGATATCTCTCAGGTACGTATAATTTGGGGCTTTGGTATCCAGCAGGTAGTAGCTTCACCTTGATATCATATTCTGATGCTGACTATGCTGGATGTAAAATTGACAGAAAAAGCACTAGTGGGTATTGCCAATTTCTTGGTGGTTGCATGGTTTCGTGGGCATCCAAGAAGCAACACTCGGTTGCACTCTCCACTGCAGAGGCAGAATATGTTGCTGCAGGGAGTTGTGCGGATCAAGTGTTGTGGATCAAAAGTCAACTATGTGACTACAACATTGATATTGGATGCACACCTATCCTATGTGACAACACTAGTGCCATCAATCTCTCAAAGAACCCTGTCCAACACTTAAGGACCAAACACATAGAAATTCGACACCACGTTTTGAGAGATGAAGTAGCCAACAAATCCTTGGAGCTTAGCTTCATACCCACAGAAAAGCAATTGGCTGACATTTTCACAAAACCCTTGTCTGAAGATAGGTTCACTACATTGAGAAGAGAATTGGGGTTGTGCAAAATGTAATGAAACCCATACCGCATTTTGAGGTATATGCTCTTTGTGTGTAATGACTATGGGGTATATCAAATGGTGAAATGTGAAAGAACAAGTCATGCTTGTTTGGAAACTATCATTATGCGTGAGAAAACATTCTCCGCCACGTATCCATAGTCAGTTGCATCTAAAGGTCATTGACTTCAAAAGAGGTCTATGGGTTCTTTACACCTTGCACATTTACTTTTGCAAATAAATGGATCTTTGTGATGGTATGTACTTTATCATGAACTCATGTGCAAATGCTTGTTATACATGTGAAAACTTGATTTGAATTGCTTGAATGGTATCAAATGTTGGGTCTACGCATGCACACACTATGGGGGAGCAAGTTCAGGTTAGATGAATGAATTCTTGAGGGAAAATCTTCAATTTTCACATTCTTCAATTTCCCTAGCATGGAGTTCCATTTTTTTTCTTTCTCTCATCCTAGCCTTAAATCCAATTTGTACATGTTCCTGTCGATAACCCTAATCCATCCTGTCGACAGCCATGCCTCCACAGAACCCAGATTTTAAAACCTGTGTGCCTCTGTCGACAGACTCAAATCTATCTATCGACAGCTAGGCACAGTCTTTGATCTGCCCGAACTCAATATCTTCTGTCTGTGTCAATCTGTCGACAGCCAACATCCATCTGTCGACAGCCATGCTGTGTCTGAACCCAGAAATCTCCAGCTGTGTACATCTGTCGACAGGCTCCCACTAGCTGTCGACAGATACATATTTCACAAGCACTTCCTTGTCATTTCTCAACAACCTTTATGAGCATGTTCATCCCTTTCATGAAAGGTGCAACTTGGGTATTTACGTATGTTTTACTCGTTCATCTCCACATAATATTAAAGATATTGTCTCAATCACAATGATTTTGACATACTATTCTTGTATGAGTCTAGGTTGTATCATTTGGAGTACATTGGACAAATCTAATGGGTCTAACCTAACTCACTTGAATAACCCCCTTGAGGACAAACATTATTCTCAAGTGCCTTGATAGGTCCTATGGTCATTAAATTTTATGTCTTGCAATGTATGTTAACCATAAATACTCCTTGACCTTGATTTTCAATTTTAGAAAAAAAAAAAATGGAGAAAAGCTACCTATTTCTAACCATGAAAATGTATACCAAAAATAATCACGGGAAAAAGGCAGAGCAATGCTATGTTGTGCTGAGTAACCGGGGACATAGACATCACAAATGTCTGTCTTCGCGTCAAAAAGCTTACTCATTATCTCTATAAAAATGGTCGGATGGTCACTTCTACTGAGTACACGGGCATTCCTCATGTCTATCCTCACGTCAAAAGGTGTAAGTGATCCTAATTACCGCTTTTCCACATTCATTTCCCACGGAACAATTCAAAGTTGAAATAGTGTGAAGCCTCCAAATGTTGATTAATAACGAGTTCTTTGATGTTTATGGTTACCTGCGATTGTAGACATCCTTTTCACAAACCATATGATCATCCCACACTAGGAACTATGTTTCTCTACAATGGTTTTTATTCAAAGGGGTTATCATATTTTCATAAGTTTTGGTACAATGTCTTCTTAATGTTCCAACTTGAGACTCCTAGAGTATTATGTTTGAACCATTGAAGATTTTAACTTGTCTTAATATTAGTGGATATGATAGTTTTAAAATGTGTGTCTACCTATTTTACACCTTATCTACACTTTGGACGCTCATTGCACAAAGTTTTTGACAAAATACCAATCTGGCACAGTTCCTGAGTGCCCCTGTCGACAGATCCATCTTCATCTGTCGACAGCCGGCGGCCTGGGCTTTCTGGAAACCCAACGGGCACGCCGTTTCGGACGGATTTTGTGGGTCCTTTCCGTTTCAAACACTTCCCTAACTTCTTTAAAAGGGAACCCAAGCCCTTTCCTTCCTTTCCCACTACCAAAACACCCACCTCTTTCCTTCTCCACGAAACCCTTCTTGATCTCCAGGCTCCTGTTCTTCCTTCCTCCTCGTCTCATCTTCTTTCAGAGCCCTTCTCTGCTCCACCCTTGTTCTTCTCATGGCTCCTAACGGAAAACTTCTTGCCTCTCGTCGTCGTCCCGCTTCCCACGAAGCTGGCGGAGGCTCTCGGGCTTCTTCTGAGCGTCGAACCAAGCATCGTGATGATCGGCTGCCCGAGCTTGTCGTTCCCCAAGGTCTGCAACTCACCATGGTTCCGGGAACCTTCAGCAAATTCGTTCAGCCCCGCTATGTTGATTTTCCTTCCTTGGGAGACATGTTCCCCAATCTCCTACCCCTCTTTGACACCCAGGGCTGGACGATATTTCTCTATTCTCACTTGAACTACTCTCCTACTGCCGTCACAGAGTTTTTCAACAATCTTGGTCTGTATGGGGATGTGGATCTCTACACCTATGTCAAAGGTACTTCTTTCAAGATTACCTCCAACCTCATCAGCACTGCACTTCAAATTCCTAACTCTGGGGCTGATGTGATTCTCAGCCACCCTTCTGCATCTGAATACTATCATCTCATCACCCTCCAACCTTATGATGCAACTAAGAAAATTGCCAAACTGAATGCCAACTCCTTTCCCCCACTGAATAGAATGATCCATCACATCTTCACCACCCTGATTGCTCCAAAGCATGGCAGTCGGGAACTCGTCACTGAGGTTCATAAATCTCTCTTTTTCTTCTTCCTCAAGTGCGAACAAATCAACTTGCCCGAACTCATGCTTCACCTGATCTGTCAATGCTTCTACAACCCCAGGAGATCAATGCCATATGCTTGACCGATCACTTCCCTTCTTCTCTTCATTGGGATACATATTCCTGATAGTGAGCTTGTCACCCTCAAATCTCGCAGTGCCTTTGATCTCACTGCTGCCCATCGGATGGGCTATAAGCTGCTTAATGGGGTTGTCACAAGGGAACTCAAGGGTAAGGAGCAGGCAGCTGATGAAGATGAATCTAATGAAGATGATGCTGATGAAGACTCCCAGTCCGAGCCCATGGATGCTCAGGGAGATGAAGCTGATGTTGCTGCTGATGACCAAGCGCCTGATGAGCCCTCTCTTCGAGTTTTCATCTCTGCTCAAATGGCACAAATGCAGCTCCAGATGACCACTGGTTTCGAACATCTAAATGCTCGATTAGATCATGTTGATACCAGCTTGGATGTAGCAACCTGAATTTTTGTGAAAAATAAAAATTTAAAATAAAGAATTAAAACCTAGCTAAATGGATATTTAAATAGAGCATTACATAAAACCCATTAAATGGAAAAGAGTAATGTGCTTTGCTTAATGGATCTTCTAGAATTTATTGGGTCAAAATATGAATTTAAAATGGAGAATAATAGGAAAATACCCTAAATTCGTAACTAAAGTATTACTTAAATAGAAAAGAGTTATTTAATACATTAAATAGCTAGTTTGAGTCATAATAGGATTCCTAAACCTACCCCATATGGTTTAGCACGAATTTAGATCTCTCCCTAGTCTAAATAGAGATTGGAAGGCAAGGAAGGAAGGTGGGAGTAAGGAAATCTCGGAATTAATAAGGAATTAGAGTAAAAGTAGGAATAGAAATACATACTTGCATAAATACACCTCTTAAACTCTCTTGGGCAACCCTAGCTCGTTGCCAAGAGTTGCTGGACGTGGAGAGGAGGCTAAGGAGGAGAGGATTTCGTGGAGAGAAGAAGAGATTGAAGCTTCTTCCCTTGTTCTTCAAGTTCTAGCCCTAGAAGACAAATCGAGTCAAAGGTAGGCATTCTCACAAGCATAAACTATGAAACTTTTTCTGTAGGTTCTTCCTACCCTCTTGAACGAAACCCCCAAGTTTCATATTTTTCCATCCATCCTATCTTTTGTTCTTAATTTCTAAAGAACTGCAAACATGATAACCCCGAGGTGTCATGTTTAATTCAAATCTCTATGTATACTTGATCCCATGCTACGAAAGTTTTACTGTAGATACTTCATGTTGTTAGGGATCATTTGCCCCTAAAAAGCCTAAATTTCATTGAGCATGTTGTTCGGATTAAATCAGTCTTGCTCTCTATGTCATGTTCTGTGTTACTCGTTATTGTTCATGCTCAAACCATGTTCAAACCCTGCTCTCTCTCTAATTCCAATTTACTGGAAGTACCCTTACATGTCTAGTTTAATTTGCAACTGGTTTCATGATTTTTCATCGTGTATATAATTAGTTATGGATTTCTGAACAACCCTGTATCAAAAGTTGAAATCCCTGGTCCGCAATCCAATGTCTGGTCTGACTCCTGTCAGAGTCAGGCGCAGACAACCAGAAGGCGACACCTCGATATGTCGTTTTCTGGGGCCCAATTGCGACACCCTCCCTGTCGCGACCAAGAAGGCGACAGGTGAGTCGTCGCGTTCTCAGTACCCGATTTGCCTGCCCTGTCGCGACCTGTGCAAGACCCTGTCGCGTTCTGCCTGGCCCATGTCGCCATCCTTATAGCCCTATGTCGCCTTCTCAGTTTTTTTGAGAAAAACCCATGAAAAATATTTTTGTCGCTTTCTAAATAATCCTTACGCCTTCTTACCGTTATACCCCCAGTAAAAACCCTACTTAAAAATGGTGCTATATTGAATGATTTAAAATACATGTTCACGACTTATTTCTATCTATGATTTCTCTTGCACTTGCACACACTTGAACCATCCGTTTATGGCTGAAATCTTGCAGAAAATATCTCATAATGTATCTGGTAATTTATTGCAATAAAGTATATTAATTGCCCTATTTTAAAGGACTTGTATTCGTTTCTTGCGTTGTCTATATACCGATATCGACGCTCCACTGTTCTAGAATTCCTCTAGAATGTCGAGCACATGTTTTATATACACACTTTACTTGGCTTGTGGTGAACTCTCCGTCGGATATTCCTTTCGCCGGACTAGTGAACTCTTGCACAAGGCCTCCGTAAGTCTCCTCTGATCATGGATTCCCACATGGTCGACGAGCCGGTTGTACCCTAATACCTATGATACCCTTTAGGGATCAATATGATCCAAACGGCTGTTAGAAGTTCGCTCTTACCTTGAATCACGTCGAACCTCTGGACTTGTGCATAACATGGCCAGTGGGAAGATCGTGAATTCCACCTGACTGCCAATACGACGTGCGCGTGTTGTGCAACTGTTACTATCGCTTGTTTACTCGTCGCATTACGTGCAATGTCCACTAGCTCTCATCTATACTCTACTCGCTCGTCTATTCACGTTCACTCTACTTTCTCATCTATTCATCTAGTGCTCTTATCTATTTCTTGGTACTCTATACTGGCCATTGACTGATTGTCTAAAGATAAACAATATAACCAATGCTTGGCAATATATAAAGGGCCCGATCTGGTCCTGGGATGTGCGCCCGAAAGTGCTAGTGCCCATGGGAGTTAAATGATCAGAGTGTTTGGCATTACACTCAAGTGCTATCTATCTCGACTATCTATATGACAATCAAAAACACAAAAGTGCTATACTCTCTCGATGTCTAGAATGACAAACAAGTGCTATACTCGTCGTGCTATTACTATACTTGTGTTAGTTGTGCTATGGCCATCCTGCTATCCGTGCTATATTCGATACTTGTGCTATTTTGAAAACTATACTCGATCTCGTGCTATTGTGCTATCTTGTTACCTGTTGTACTATCTCTTACTATATTTTGACTCTCTTGCACCTGCTATCTCTAGACACTCTGCCATTAAATGCGTTAATTATTTAAAGCCTGCTTGAGCCTGAGATTTAAGTCCTACTGGGCGTTATCGCTCACCCTACGTTATTTGATGTTGTGTTCTCAGGTGAGACCGAGGACGACACATACACTCACGAGGAAGGGAATGACCAAGAGTGAAGCCAGGAGTACCCTCGAGTCATTATGTTATCTTAGAGTTGTAGTTAGTTATTTCCTTCTGTTGCAATGTAATTGGGCCCTTTAGAATGGCTCTGATATTAGTGGTTGTAACTAGACATTTGGAAAATTATTAATGAGAAAGATTTGCTTTAGTATTATTCAGTGTGCAATGGTTTGATGTCTAGTATACGCTCTATACCTTTTCTTGCAACTGCCTTCGCGCTCCGATATTCCGCGTTGGGGCGTGACATTGGAAGCACTGGCTGACACCCAAGTCCAGCTTCAGATAAGGCTTACCAGGCTCTCCACAGAGCTTCATGAGCTTCGTCAGGCCTCTGCACCACCCGGGCATGACGATGTTTAGAGAGTCTAAGTGTTCACTATCTAGTGAATTGTTCACTTTGCTCAGGGTCTTGTCACTGATGTCGTAGTTTGCTTAACAGTCATGTTATCCTCTTCTTTTGCATTTCCTTTTGTCATGTCATGCACAACTTTTGTAACTGTGTGTACTGAATGCTCAATCAATGCAATTCACAATTCTTTGCCACTTTATATTCATGTGTGCATAACGTGTCTTTTTGGATGTTGCCAAAAGGGGGAGAAACATCAATATGCATAAATTGAACATTTTGTCATCATCTAAAAGGGGGAAATGTTGGGTTTACATGTGTTATGTTTTTGATGATGAACAATACAAATTGATGTTATGTGAATATGAACAACATGATGAAAGTAACAAACTCAAGCATTGTCTAATTGTCCATTATATCTCACTAACAATGCTCTTAAATGTAGGTGTGAATGTATGCAAAACAATGTACCAAATTCCAGAGCAAAATCTCAAGAAACTCAAGTTAAACAAGTGTCTGTCGATAGATCTGCAAGGCCCTGTCGACAGCCAAGCACATGCAACTCAGAACTGACTTCAGGACAGGTGTACCTGTCGACAGACCCAAATAGCCTATCGACAGATATACACAGGGAACTGATTCCCGGAAGACAAGTGGTCTGGACTGTTAGCACCTGTCGACAGATGCATAGGGTGCTGTCGACAGACGAAGAGAAGACCTCAGTTCTGAGATTTGGATATGTTTCATATATGGGTGTTTCCTTCTACCACGTCTCTCCTAACATGGACACCCTTATATAAGGAACATAAGAAGGTATTTTCGCAGAGAGAGAAGCCACCATACCAAACCCTAATCAAAAAATCAAGAGAGAGCTTCTCCCAACCTGCCGTCCAGGGAAAGAAGATCCATCTTCCGAACGGAGTTGAAGCTGGTTCGTCCGTGATTCAAGCTTCTCCATCATCTGTTACTTGTCAAGATGAAGCTTGGAGTTCTTCTGTACGACCTCCATGAAGAGTTCTATCTCAGGATTTGATTCTACAACTCTGAACTCTTCTCTGTTTCTATTTTTCATACTCTGTGTGTGTGGTTGTGGGTCAAGCGTCTCTTGTGCTTGATCTGCATGTGTGGTGTTGTTCTGATTGCTTGTTTGCATCAGACAAAGGGGTGTGTGTGTTGTAGTTGTTGAACTAGCTCATAAGCAGTCCTTCTGCGTGTGTGTGTGGACGGTGGACGTAGGATACACAAGTTGTGTACTCCGAACCACCTTAAATCTTCGTGTCCCGTAGTTTGCATGTCTTTACAGTAGATGATTGGTAGGCACATTGGTTCTACACACGCTAGATAGGTTGTTCATGTTTTATTTACAACTAGCACACACATAGTAATTCGAATTCAAGTTAAATCTATTTGAGATTTCAACAAGTCTGTGTTTCCATCGAAAAGAAGGCAATAGTGGTTCTAGTTTACAGTAATCTATTCAACCCCCCTTCTACATTACCATATTATATAATTCCGCACATCTTTCAGAGATTCTTCCACAGTTTTATTCTTGAGAATGTAAACTCTAAAAGCTCTAGAAATTTCTGAATAACCAAGAAAAATGGCTTCAAAACTTTTCGCATCAAATTTATCAAGATTTTCTTTTTTTTGTTATGTACAAAACACTTACAACCAAAGATTTTAAAATAAGACAGAGTTGGCTTTTGTTTTTCAAAAGTTCATAAGGGGTTTTTCTGATTTTGGTCTGACCAATGCTCTGTTCAGGATGTGATTTGCTGTGTTTACAGCTTCAGCCCAGAAGGATTTGGGCAATTTACTTCCAGAAGTATGGATCTAGCCATTTCCACCAGAGTTCTATTCTTCCTTTCCACAACTCCATTTTGTTCTGGAGTTCTTGGAGAAGAGAATCTATGAAAAATGTTCAGTTCAGCACATAAATCAGAAAAAGCTTTATTCTCAAATTCTCCCCCATGATCAGTCAAAATGGATTTGATTTTATGTGAAAAACCCATTAAGGCAGTGGTGCAGAAATTCTTGAATTCTAAACAAGCATCACTTTTGTGATATAGAAAGATGACCCAAGTGTATCTAGTAAAATCATCAATGATGACAAATCCATATCTTTTACCACTAAGACTAAGAATTCTTGTTGGCCCAAAAAGGTCCATATGAAGTAATTCTAGTGGCTTAGAAGTGAGTACATCATTGAAAATTTTAAAAGATTTTCTGGTTTGTTTTCCTTGAGCACATATCCCACAAAGTTGATTCTCTACATTGGGAAGAGATTCAGGAAGTCCTTTAACCAGATTTAGCCTTAAGAGTTTATTTATTGTGTTGAAACTTGCATGACCAAGTCTTTTGTGCCATGTCCATACAATTTCATTTTTATTTGCCACCAAACAAATGTTTTCAGCAAAGTTTTTATCAAGATTGATCATGTAGACATTATTTTCTCTTTTGCCAAAGAATTTTATTTTTTCAGTTGAAGAATCAATTATTTTGCAAAAATCAGATTCAAAAACAACCTTGTGACCTTTGTCACACAATTGACTAATGCTCAAAAGATTATAATCCAAACCATCAACTAACAAAACATTTTCAATTGAGTTTGAGGAGGATTTACCAACCTTTCCAGATCCAATGATTTTCCCTTTATTTTTACCTCCAAAAGTAACAGATCCTCCTTCCTTTTCAACCAGAAATGAAAACTTTGTTCTGTCTCCAGTCATGTGTCGTTAACACCCACTATCAAGGAACCACACATTGGAGTTGGGTGCACGACTTTCCTGCATAAATTAGATCAGAGAAGAAAAGATTTTGGTACCCAAACATTGTTGGGACCATCAGTTTGTTTGAGCAAAAAAAATAAGTCTTTTCTGATCCAAATTTGAGTTGTTTTTGGCTTTTGTTTTGTTTCAGAAATGATTTCCCTTTTTGGCATTTTAACATTCTGATTTGGAATGAAAACACCAGTATTTTTCATTTCATAAACATGGAAATTATGCATTTTGGCATGATTGTTCATGTATGGAAATCCAAACCAAGAATTTTGTTGATATCTTGGAACTTTTGGATAAAAAGATTGTGAATGGTACCAATAAGGATTATGATACCATTGATTCCAAGAATTGATCCAATTAGATTGACATGATGTCCTGGATCTCCAATAACCATCATGAAAGTTTGTTTTTGTGTTTTTACAAATTTTCAGATTTTTATTTGAATTTCTGTTGAATTGGTTGTTATTTTTCAGAATTGGACAGGTCGACCTGTGTTGAACTGGTGTCGACTCAGCAGCCACAGTTTTCAACTTGTGGTTGACTGGTGTCGACCTATCAGCAATGTGTGTCGACCTGTTTTGTTTCTTTTGATTAGAAACATTCTTTTTGTTCTGATTCTTGGGTATTTCAAATGTGTTCTTTGACACTTGTCTATTTTTATTTTCTGGACTAGTGCTTTTGACAAATTTTATCAAAGGAATTTTTGAAGGTTTTTCTTTCTTTTCACCAGATTTATTCTTCAAAGATTTTTCTGTGGTGAATCCTAGTCCATGTTTTGTAGCATTCATTTTTAGTCCTAACAATGCATCAAGGTTTTCCTTTCCATTTGTGAAATTTTTTATCACTTGTTCCTTTTCTTCCAACAACTTCTTGAGTTTCTGAACTTCATCAATGACTTGTTGTTTTTCTTTTTGTTGCAATTCTATTCTTTCTGAACGTTTTTCAAAATCATTGTTGGCCTTTTGAGATGCAATTTTAAATTCATTAATGTCATTCAAAAGATCTTCCTTTTCTTCATTGAGTTCAGTGATTTCATTTTCAAGTTCAGATATTCTTCTATTTAAGGAAGTATCATGCATGACATTTTCAATTTTCTTTTTCAAATATTTGTTTTCTTTTCTTATTTCAGAATATTTTTCAATCAACTCAGCATATGCATCTTGCCAATCTTCAATGGAATATTTTTCAAAAGAAGAGCCTACCTTTCCATCACTGTTGTTGGCCATAAAGCATAACTCCTCATTTGCTGAACTTGAGGAGTTCTCTTCTTCATCCTCACTTTGGTCTTCATCTGACCAAGTTGCTATCATGGCTTTTGGATTCTTCATTTTGTTGTTCTTCTTGTATTTATCCTTTTTGATCTCAGGACACTCACCCTTCATGTGTCCTGTCTTGTTGCACCTGTAGCAAACAATATCTTCATCAGTTTTTTGATTTCTGCTAGCATTAAAATTTGAGGAAGAAGCATTCCTTTTACTAGAAGAATATTTTTTCTTTCCATTGAATTTTCCTCTTCTTGATTTTAAAAATTTTCTGAATTGCCTAGTCATGAGGGCAAGTTCATCCTCATTGGACTCAGACTCATCAGAACTTGATTTTTCTTGATTTTTCTCTTTGTTGCTTGATGAAGCCTTAAGTGCTACTGGTTTAGCCTTAAGCATATGTTCTTCACTTTTTTCAGATTTATTTCATAAGTCATTAAAGACCCTATGAGTTCATCCAAAGAGATTTTGGATAAATCCTTAGAATCTTCAATCACTATAGCCTTTGTGTGCCAAATGGATGATAGAGAACGCAAAATTTTTCTTACCAGATCAGCATCAGTGTATTCCTTACCTAGTGCCTTCATTCCATTGACAATTATCATAAACCTAGCAAACATTTCAGAAATTGATTCATCAGATTTCATCATAAACAATTCATATTCAGAAACAAGTATGTTTGCTTTGGTTTCCCTAACTTGAGATGTTCCTTCATACATTAATTCAAGTTTATCCCACATTTCTTTAGCAGATTTACACATGGATATTCTTGAATATTCTTTAGGGTGGACAGCACACTGAAGCATATTCATGGCACTGTAATTAAGAGTAGCTTTCCTAATCTGCTCTCTAGTCCAATTCTCCTCATCTCCCTGATTTTCATAAGACCCACTTCAACTATCTCCAGATTTCATAGTTTTGAGCCCTAAGAAAAACTTGCATGTAATTTTTCCAATAAGAGTAATCAGACCCATTAAAGAATGGTGGTCTATTAATGGAATGGCCCTCAGCTACAAATCCTCGAGAATCCATCAATCACAATGAGAGACAATGAAAGAGCAAGCAAACAATTCAAGCAATTAACACAGAGATCAAACAGAAGCAATCAAATCAGATCAGAAATAGATATTAACCCTCTCTGATACCAATTGTAGGATCGAATAGGTGGATGGATCAGATCTAGAAGGGGGGGTTGAATAGATCTGACACAAATTACTGCGGAAGCTTAAGCAATTCAAAATTACTTCGAATCAGAGATCAATTCAGACAAACAATTTATTGATCTGAAGTGTGGGTGTGTGTAGATTATGTGTGAAGCAATTAAACACTTAGTGTGAAAGCGAAATCCTATGCAAGCATCTAGCGCAGAAGCAGATTAAACCATTGCACAAAGGATTTTTAGGTGGTTCGAAAATCACACCAGTGATTCCTACATCCACCCCTCATACAGTGAGGCTCCACTACTCAAAAGAGTACAACTCACACCGGAGCACGACGACTCCAAACACCCTTGAGCACGACGGCTCAACACACAACCATGAGTTCAACGACTCACAAACTGAGCACGACGGCTCAAACAACAACCGGAGCACGACGACTCCAAATTGCGCACAACGGCTCAAACCACACAGTGAGTGCGACGACTCAGAAACCAGAGCTCGATGGCTCACAATGCAAAAGCTAGATCAAACAAGACAGAAATCAGATCCTCTAGCAATGATCTGATTCACAGACTCAATAAACTCAGAAATCTATACAAAACTTCATGTACAGATCTCACAAGAAGAAATAAAATGAACACTCCAAGAATTAGGTGAAAAAGTATGAATTGGATGTTCTTCGGTGAAGAGGTCTTGCAGACGCTTGAATTGAGGAGCCTTGATGGAGTTCGGTGGAGATTCTCCTCAATTGGCGATACTCTGCTTTGATGGCATCTGAAATGCCAGAAATCCCTCTTCTACTACTGCTCTTCAGTTGGATCTGCTCCCTTTCCTAGCACAACAACCTTCTCTCCAGAGATTCCCCTTGATTCCCACGTCCTTCCTCTTGAAAGGATGGCCTACAGCTTCTGGAGATGGAGCCAGATCTGGAAAGCCCCTTTTTGCCATCAAAAAGCTTCTTCTGGAAGTGTATGGGCTTTCTTGCCTTTGGGGGAGGAGAATCATGGGTATTTATAGCCCCATATGTCCATAAAGTGCCTTGGGGTGCATGGGCACAGAAATCTAGGTCAAATCCCTTGATTCCAAAGCAGCCACGTATCCAGAAAAATTCACATTTTTGAGTTTCAGTCGAAGTGTGTCGACACCACAGGGCACTGTATCGACACCACATGCATTGTCTTCAAACTGGGCTTCTGGGACAATGATCTAGTGTCGACACCACAGGGCACTGTGTCGACAACACAGGCAGACTGTGTCGACACCACTGGCTACTGCTTCAGAACATGCTTCTGGGACAGTCATCTAGTGTCGACACCACAGGACACTGTGTCGACACCACAGGTGGACTGTGTCAACACCACAGGACATTGTGTCGACACCACAGGTGGACTGTGTTGACACCACTGTGACAAATTTGTGTAAACCTGAAAATATAAAGTGTAAACCATTAATACAAGATATTATCATTAAAATGTGAGATATTAAACATAAAAAATATGTTGTTTAAGCATTGTTGTGATATGTATAAAATGTATAACATATTCAATTAGTCATCATTTTAATATGTACAAAATGTTCAAAATGTCATCATCAAAATCAAATTATGAGTGATGTCAATTAGTCATGATTAAAGTCATCATTAAAAGGTTTCAAATACACACTCAACCCAACAATAAGGCCTTGGCCGGCTACCCCTTTCCCCCTTCTCTCCTCTTCTTCCCTTTCCCCTCTTCTCCGGCGATGGGGAGGTTCCCCTCCAGCGATCGGGGCGTGGTGGCACCGGCGGGCTCGTGCGGAGTGATGGAGCGGCGTCATGGAGCGAGGAGGAGGTGGACGAACGTCGTGAAGGCCCTTCGTGGGTTCGGTTCTTCGTGAAAGGTAGGGATTGCTTGAACCCTTCTCGATCCAGGTGGATTGGGAGCCCCTCGGGGTTTATAGATAGTGTTTATTGCTTTCCCATGCTCCCCTCCCCCCGTGTGATGCATCTGTAGCTTGTGGGCGGCCCGGGATTGAGGATCCCGTCGGTCTGCCTCTCCGCTGATGTCGCGACGGCTCGGCGCGTCGCGACATCAGAAGAGGCGTCGGCTCGGTCGGGCGCGACCTTATCGCGATGTGGTTGGAGGTCGCGATAAGGGTCCTTGTCACGACGCATTTTCTGGTCACGATAGAGTTTGCTGTCGCGACGCCTTGCCCCATCGCGATAAGGTTGGTGTCGCGGTGCCCTTCCCCGTCGCGATGGTATCACGATAGCCTGTGGGGGTGCGACATCAGCTGTGTTGCTTCGGGTGTTCCGTGGCCCGGTTTGTGTGTCGGCGTGTGCCCTAGGGCAAGCTTTGCCCTTAGGACCTTCTGGTAGGGAATGCGACAGGTTGCCTCCCTGCGTTCAGTGATCGAAGGTGACACCTCCGTGGCCGTGTCCTGGCAGTGGTGTCAGGAGGGTCGCATCTGTCTAATAATTGACTGACTGGCGGTCAATCGATTATTAGCAGAGCGATGAGTTTCCATGTTGGCTGGTAGTGTTCCGAGGCTCTGGCTTTTTCTGTGCGTGTTTGGTTGGCCGACGGCCCTCTTGGGGGTCTGTGCGTGCCTCGTGCTCGCTGGCTTGTAGTGTGCTACAAGCCAGCGATTCGACATGGTTTTTGTGGTGCTGCCCCGCCTGTTCACCCGGTGCTTGGCACTTGAGGGCTTGTCCTGTTCATAGGTTGTCTCCGTTGCCTGGGACCCCCATCCTCGGAAGCCTGTTGAGGGAGTGCTCCGAGCTACGAGCGTGCTCGAGTTGGCAGCCGACAGGGCGGACTCTGGAGCTGAGGGGAAAACGAGGTTTGGACAGTGACGCTGAGTCGTTTGTAGAGCTCTCTTGTCTGGGGCGGGACGCCGAGGTCGTCGAGGTATTTCTCTTCCCGGCGCAGCCCAGACAGTCCTTTGTCTCACTGCCTTTCTCTGCGTTAGTTCTGGAGCCACGTAGTGGTGCTAGGCGTGGGGCCGTAGCTTGGCTAGGCTGCGGTGTTGTGTGTTCTTGGCGGCTCTATCTCACCCTTCCGCGGGGGCGGAGGCATGAGCTAGGCTAGCGAGCATAGCGTGTGGACTGCGGGTCCCCCTCTTGGCTGCTAGCGGCGGTGGCTTGGTTGCTGTTGTTGTGACGGCGTTTCCTCACGACGTTTCTAAGTGTTATCCGTTTCCCTAGCTTGCACGGAGGTTATAGCCGGTTGTGCCTAGTTTCCGTGGGCGTCGTTGGTCTAGCCTTGGGCAGACCCCTGCTTCTGGTGGTTTCCGCTTCGGTGTTCTCTCGGTTCCGTGATTCCGTTCTTGGGTGCCAGTCTGTAGTGGCACCGGCGTGTATGGCTTCCCGACCTTGCGGTGTATCCGGGGTCCGAGGTGGTTCTTCTTGTGGGCCCTTGACCCTGTGGAGGTCTGAGGTGGCCGTGCTTGCGGTGAGACGTTGTTCTCACCTGGTTGTTGCGTGGTCTCGGCAGGCGTGCCGAGGGTTGCTTCCGCTATGTGCCCGACTCTATTAGTTTCTACGGGAGTCGTGTGTGTGTCCCGACCTTTGTCGGTGGTCATGCCATCGTGCTGTTCTCTTCCATTGCTTAGTAGTACCCTACTGTAGGTGTTCCTCACTTTACAGCTTTCTAGTGTAGTTTCCTATTTTCGGAGTTCCTACTGCTCTGGTCGGTGAGGGACTGGTAATCCCTACTGGGCCTTGTTCGCGAGGCTCACCCCCCTACTTCCTTCAGCTAGGGGCTCCTTGTCGTGGGAGCTCGGTGTCGGACGGGTTGCGGAGGCGGCTGTGGCGCCGTGTGTTATCAGCAGCACTGAGTGCGAGTGTTGTAAGCTCTTGTAGCCGAGTGAGCTGAGAGTTGTGGTTTGCAAGTCCTCGGGGTATGCCCCTTAAGGACTGCACCTTTCTTCTTGTACCTGTGCTTTTGCTTGGGACTTGTTGTACAAACCTTTTGTATATTGTACATAATTGTTATAGTTATTCGAATTCATTGCATACCTCACTAGACTATTTCTTCTAACCCTTCCGAATCTTCGGATCCATGGGTGGCGGCGCAACCCTCGGGGCCCCTGGCGGGGGTCCGGGAGGTCGGGTCGTTACAAATTAGATGTTTATTTATGCGTATTAGAAAACATGTTTAGGTTCCAGCTTTCGGTGTGTTCCCTTTAATTTATTACATGTGAATTGACCAGTGGACGTGTGCTAGTTAATGCTTTCTTCAATTACTCGTGGAATCTGTGTGTATTGTTTCGAGGAGTTTTCTTGTTAAGCTTGTGACTTTGTGAGGCTCACACCCCTACACCACCCTTTCAGCTGTTTAGCGAGCGTGGTTTCGTGGAGGCGGACATGTACCACTAGCAATTGTGTGAGCTTTAGCTCTTGTTGTACACTTCAGGGTATGCTCCAGGCTCTTGTATTTTTCTTTTGGACATGTAATAATGTAGTGGGACAATGTAATGTTATAAATGTATATGAGATCATGTACTTTATCATGTATCTTTATACAGTGTGGTTGTCTTTTATATTCCTACCAGACACGTGTGTGAGATATCCCTTGCAAGACTCTGGTCTGTTCGCTGGAGGCGGGTCTAGATATGGTGCCTTTTCGGGCATAAATATCTAGGGTCACTACAGTTGGTATCAGAGCAAAGTTCAGTTAGAATATGAAAAAACATTAAGATTGCAATGTCCGAAAACATGATTTAATGTTTACTGCTGGTAGTAGGTCCATGGGTTTCTGTATTAGTTTTCATATATAATTGTGTTATGTTATAATATGTATTGTTGTTGGTGTATTATGGAATTAGTATGAGAAGTAGTGCAGTTGAGAAATGATTTGAATTGGCATGGTAATCCGTGGAAATGAGATGGTCCTCTGAGGAAAGCATGATAGAGAGTACTAGTGATGTTATTGAATGATCAGCAGATTTAACATGATTAGTGGTGTAATGTTAATTATTCAGGTGTAAAGAGAGGCAGTATTGGGGGTAAGTCAGTGTGTCAGTTTTGTTGCAGAAATGTATGATTGTTTAAAAGTTATTGGTAATAGAAGACTGAAGAGAATATAATAAAGATATCTAAGGCATTTACAGATTGTGTCAGTAAATGCAGGAAGGTAGCTCAAATGGTAAGATGATTAAAATTTTTGCTGAATTCCGGTGAATGCATGATTATAATTGATTTCAGATGATGTATAGTTAAGCAGAGAATCAATAGCTTGTGGTAGCAGGTTTGAGAATGGTGTTATTAGTAGAAGAGATAATAGTGTCAGGACGTTTTCTATAAAGGTTGGTAAAAGTGCATGCAGATATAAGCAGTTTGTTACAGAGAAAGCAGATGAAGGTGAGTGTTGAGTTAAGTTTTCTGAAAGTTCTGAGAATAGGTTATCTAGTGAGCAAGTGGCAATTTGTCATAATTCAGCAGAAAGATTTGTTAGAGATTGTAGTGTTAAAGATTGATTAATGATGTTTAGAAGTTGTGCATAGTGTATGGCAGTGAAAGGTTAAGTATGTATCAAGAAAGATTGAAGCCAGAAATGTCAAAAGTAGAATAAAACTGTTTAAATAAGATCAGATCAGATAAGATATGATGAGCAATGTTATGATTTCTAGAATCTAAAATTAAGGTTTTCCAGTAGAAAGGATCAGGCAGAGACAAAAGGTTAAGTCAGTTGAGAAGCAGATAAGAAATGTCAGCCTGAGCAGAGTAAAAAGATAGAATTTGAGTGAATTAGAGCTTTATTTGAGATAATTAAAGGGTTTGAATGGAATTGATATTAATGAGTAGATTGAAGTGGTAGTGTTTTCAATGATTGAGGATGGAGCAGTTACAACAGAGTAAGTTAAAAGATAGATGCTGAGGTTGGTTGCGTATAGATAGAGATTTCAGATTTTGCAAAAATTGTTTAATTTTAATGAAGGTTGAATAGCAATTGATCAGTGCAGATTATAAAGCAGTGGTGCAGAACAGAGGAAAAAGAAGGGCAGATCAGTGTGTTTAAGGAAATGGGTATTTGAATTTAGAGATTGTCAGTATTTCAGTGAAGAGTGTTTGTATGTTAAAGGAGAGTTGCAGTTATGAACTAGAAAGTTTTATTGGTGCGGTCAAATTAATCAAGTAAAGGGATAATCAAAGGGATCACTTCACAGGGATAGTATTTTGTTCAATCTAGTTAACCGTGAATTTAAAGTTTGAGCATTGTTGATCAGATGAGAGGATCAAAGCAATAGATCATGTGATGATTGTAGATAGATAATTAAGGTAGTATCTAGTAAGAGTTTATGTTGTGCAAAGTAGATAATTCATTTGAGCAGAAGTATTCTTCAATAAGAGTATTTTCAAAGTTTGATTGATAAATTAAGTCCAACATGGTTTCTTCAGTTATATAGTAGAAAAAATGTAATGAATTGGATCAAATTATGGCAGGATGGAATAGAAAGAGTAAGCAATGTATAGAGTTTGGAATTTCTAAAATCAGTGGAATGTTGAATACAAAAAGAAAGGTATGGTCAATAGGCAGAGAAGGATTTGGGTCAATTAACTGATAGCTAGAAGAGTTGGGAAGAGTTAATGGTAGAGTATATTCAGTGTTCTTGAGTAGTCTTAACTAGTGGTAAGAAAGTACATTATTATGGTAGTACAGTAAACACCAGTATATGTCAATTCAGTGTATGATCTAGAATGAATAATGAGAAGATTGAATTAAAGCAATATAGATGGAAGGGTTATCTTAGAGAGTTATGGTTTTAGTTTAGTTTATTAGCTAGAGAGCAGAAATTGTAGTAAGAGATAGTTAATAGAAGGGGAATTATGATGTTCAGCAAGTAGAAGAAACTCAATTTACAGGAAGATTTAGTTATGATGTTCGGTGGGTAGAAAAGAGTAGAATATGATAACATTAGTATGGCAGGATTCAGAATTTGAGTATGTGGCATAGATGGAATTAAAGAAAGTAGTTCGAAAATTCATGTATTTTCTTCCAGCATCAATTAATTGAGTATGTATTTCAAGTTTGTAGTAAGTGGTTCTGTTAAGTAAATGAAGCAAGAAATTGATCTAGTTAGAGTCAGAGTAGTATGGAAAATGAAAAGAGTCGAAGGTAATAGCTGAGAGTAGAGCTAGCAGTGTATTTATGAAGAAATCAGATTTAATCAAAATGCACAGCGAAAGCATGGTGGATTCATAACCCACAAGTCCCAAGATCTCTCAGGATTGCAGTATTAGAGATTTGATTAATTGAAAAAGAGTTTAAGGTTTTTGCATAATTAATTGAGAAGGCAGTGGTTACCAAGAAGATCTGAGTTTAAAGTAGAGCAAGCATATATAATATTTGAGAAAGTATGATTTCAGGTTGGCATATTAGTTATTGTTAATGTGCATAGTACAGGAACAATTTGAGTCAGATAATAGTTGTAGAATAAGAATTGTATAGAGTGGTGGTAGGTATTGTAGCTGAATCAGTTAGTAGATGAATGTTGAAAGCATTTGCAGAGCGTGAAGAGCAAGGCAACAAGTGTAGGTATAAAGCAATGGCAACTGAGGAATAGTGCGAGATTAAAGTGGAAATATGCAAGTAATTGTAGAAGTAAAAAGCAAATTAATATATAGATGGAGAGAATTTAGATATGTGTTTTGATTTTTGTCGAAGGAATTGTTAGTTTAAAGTATATGTAGAATCAATATATAATTTTAGTTAGCAGTGATAAGCAGGTAATGGAATGGTAGAGAAAATTGATTTAAAGAAATGATTTAATGTGGCAAAATATTCAAGGGTAGCGATCTATTATCAAAGGTCTTGAGTAGGTAGAATGGCATAAAAGAATGTTGCAGACACATCTAGGAAAATGTGGAAGCAAGTTGAGTCCAAAGATATAAAACGCCTACGACAAGATAGAATTAAGATGAGTAATTAATAGAAAGTTGTGGCTGGGAAATGGAACAAATAAAGGAAAGAGCAGATTGAATCAACCAGAATAGAAGGTTTGTGAAGTAAGTTAAAGAGAAAGGAAAGCTCATAAGGGATTGTCGAAGAAAGGCAGAGAAAACTGTACCCTTACTTGTTTGAGTTATGAATTTCATTTTAGTTATTTATTTAATTATGTAATATATTTATTTAATTTTTAATTTCAAGTTTTATCCTAATGTCGAGGACGACATTTCTTTTTAGGTGATAGTAATGTAGTGTTGTGATCATTCGAATCTGAGTTTAATAGTTTTGGTGTGGTGTCTAGGGCCAATGTGTGGCCATTGGGTCTTCGTTGTGGCCTTGGTGCGTTGTGTGGGTGTTGTGGGGTGAAGGTTTGAGCCCCAACATCCCACTGGTTCTCTGTTTGAAATGCGATGGGGGTGGGTGTCACGTTTTGAATGCAACAGACACCTACATAGTGATCTCATTGCAGCCTTTTTTGGGGATTTGTTTGCTTGTGAGATGCGTGGCGCATGTGGGGCCGACACATGGTACCATTTTTAGGAACGCATATGTAGATTCTGCTTTTCATTCTTACGAACTACAAGCATCCACAAAGAAATGAGGAGGAAAATAAATAACAAAGAAATAAGGAACATAGCACAACTCTTTAGATGATCGTGATCACCAGACACACACGAGTGTCAAAGGAGAAAGTGCAGCTAGTGCAAAGAGAAATGATCGTGTAATACCTGAAGAGCGAGAGATTGAGCAGGAGAGAGTGCGGGTTCGCTTCTTCTTGTGGTTCCAACCTCGAGAATGATGAGACATGAAGTGTATATATAGGAGCAGTGGCTCGAAGTTTGAGGCAACCGACTCTGTAAATTGTGATAGCTTTAGTGGTCGCATTTGATAAAGAATTGCAACGATTCTTCCGGGCGTGTTCAATAATTTCCATTTATAATCGAATTCTGACCAAATAACAATCTTATTTGCGACAATATGATCGATCACGTTAAAGAATTTTTGAAAATTTCCATATTTTATTTATGGAAACTTGCCAAAAAAGAAATATAGAATGTTTAATCGTGTCGGACATTCCGGACACATTCAAGAAAAGGCAATACGTATTTCCAAAAATGAAAGAAGGAAATCATTGGGAAATATGGAAGTTCAAAATCACGACGTATAGGACCGACGTGTTCAAGGTTGACTACTGTCCAGTCGAATGCTCTTTGAGTCATCAATCGATTATAGCATAAATGCCACCAGGTAAACCGCCACTTTCATGAATTCACCAATCGATTGATGAATACAACAATCAATATGGAAATCGTGACGGTTAGACCCGACGCTTTAATGATCGACTGCTGATCAGTTGAATTTGGGCTGTCAGTCAAAGTGAAAAGTGACGGTTTGAGCCAACACGTTCATGATCGACTTCTGGTCAGTCGAATGTTGGGCCATCAATCGAAGTGAAAGCGATAGTTTGAGCCGACGCGTTCATGAATACGATAAATGCGACCACTGAAGACGACACGATTTTAGGATATATGACCAGACTTCTAGCAAGCTAGAAAAATGTAAAGGGGAAGCACCCAAAAGATGGAGGGGACCTTGAATGATGGGGAAAATACTCTCAAAAGGCAAATTAAGGGCAATTTGTGGCATTATAGCATAACATGAAATATGCTCACAATGGTGTCATTTTTAGTGTGTCTACAGCTGCCACACCTTGGCTTTTGCTTTGCAAGGGAGTGAAGCGGAGGAACATGAAGTGGAGTGAAATGTAGTGTGATGGAATGAAGCAAATGAAGCATAGTGAAGTGGAGCGAAGTAGAGAGAACTGAAAAGTAGATGCCAAGGTGAAAAATAGACAAGTGATCAATGATGTGGTGACACCACCTGATGAGAGTCTTTCACCAACGACCAATGAATCCGCCTCCGGAGAAGAGGACCAAGAAACTAACGAGTTTGGATGGATGACATGAGGGCACGAAGGGAGGTGTGGGCAAAGGCACGAAGGAGATGTGCCATGTGGGGCATGAAGGAGAGATCAACTTCCAGTGTAGGAGAAGTACCTAATGACACAATTCGTTAGGTTGCACCATTGGGGGCGTTTATCAGCTTGTAGACGTGTCGCAGTCAAGGTGAATCTATAGGAGATAAGACAAATGTAGAGAGATTAATCCAAACAAGGGAGTTCAATGGAAATCACCCTGGAGGCGGCAATAAAAAGAGTTGGGTACTTGACCTGGAATGAAATATCTCATGATTACTTTGTTTTGAAGTGAGAATGGTGCTCAATTTGCATTAGGAGAGTGGTTTTCCATTGTGATATCAAATTATGCATGTATGCTGGTCTAAAGGAAAAAAATGGTGTAAAACAAATCAAGATAAAAAAAATCAAGGATGTTATTGTTACGATGCTGAGTTAAGGCAGGACACCAGCTGCACCAGCCGTGGACCCATCCTCCTCTTTGGGCAAAGCTTAACGATCTATCCGTGCGACTAAGGATCCTCTGGGATAATCATTGTTTTTGTTAAAGGGGAACTCAAATCCCAGATTCCTAAGAGCCACTAGGTCCTTGATATGCTCTAAGGGTATACCATATAGTAAAATGCAGATAACTGGATGGTATGGGCAGCAACGATTGCAGCCAGGTGCTGTTGTTGTGGCAGATGAGGTAACTCAAACCTGCACTCAAAATCATTAGCCAAGAATAACAAGCATCATGGAATAAATAGCATTCAATAGCATGGAGAGCATGGATCAAACATCATTCAAAACACACAGGGCTCATTCAATTTGTTTGTTTAGACCATGAGGATAAGTGGACTTGGCCAAATAGGAATGAAATTTAAATGCAAGATGAGTGAAACATTGATTGGAAGTAATAGGCGCAGATCTGACCCTGGATGATACTCTGAATGTTAAACCTGTGACTATGGGTTCTGAATTCTCTATTACAACACCACTGGGAGAGAAAGAAAAATTGAACAAATATTTCCCATCTGCTGATGTAATGATCGGAGAACTTAACCTAAAAGTCGACCTGGTGTGCATGTCCATGGAAGGCTATGACGTGATTCTTGGGGCCGATTGGTTGTCCACCTATGGGGCAAGTGTCGACTGCAAGAAAGGGTAGGTTACATTTAGTGAGTTCCCTAAGTTAGCATTCATTGGGATTAGACATAAGAGATAGATGTCTCTAGTCTCTGCCATACAGGCCCACAATATGATAAGGAAAGGTTGCATTGCTTTCCTTGCGGCCGTAGTAGTTGAAAAGAAGGGATCTAAGATAGAAGACATACATATAGTCTAGGACTATCCTGACGTTTTCCCCGAGGAGCTGCCAGGAATTCCCCCTAAACGAGATGTAAACTTCTCTATCAATTTAATCCCTAGAGCTGCACCGGTGTCACGTCAACCATACAGAATGCCACCTACCGAGTTAAAAGAACTAAAGGCACAATTGATGGAACTATTAGAAAAGGGGTTCATTAGACCAAGTACTTCCCCATGGGAAGCACCTGTCTTATTTGTAAAGAAGAAAGATGGATTTATGAGGCTATGCATCGACTATCGACAACTTAATCTACTGACTATCAAGAACAAGTATCCATTGCCTAGAGTCGATGAAATCTTCGACCAGATATCTGAAGCACAATATTTTTCCAAGATTGATCTCAGATCTGGCTATCATCAAATGAGGATCAAAGATGACGACATCCATAAAACAACTTTCAGGAGCAGGTATGGACACTACAAATTTTTTGTTATGCCTTTTGGTCTGACCAATGCTTTTGCAGCTTTCATGCAACTCATGAACATCATATACCGACCATACCTTGATAAGTTCGTGGTCATCTTCATTGATGATATTCTCATATACTCCAAAACCAAAGAGGAGCATGACGAACATTTGAGGATAGCTCTACAAGTCGTACGAGACAACCAACTATATGCTAAGCTGAGCAAGTGCGAGTTCTGGCTCAAAAAAGTGTCCTTCTTGGGTCATGTCATCTCAAAGGATGACATCTCGGTTGATCCTTCCAAAGTTGAAGCTTTATTAAATTGGGAGAGACCAACTAATGTCACAGAAATCAGAAACTTTTTAGGACTGTCTGGATATTACAGGCGGTTCATAAAGGACTTCTCCAAGATCGCCGTTCCTCTCACCCGTCTTACACGGAAGGAGAATCCCTACTCTTGGACTGAAGAGTGTGAGAAAAGTTACCAAACTTTAAAAGAATGTTTGACCTCGGCTCCTGTTCTCGCTCTTCCAATAGAGGGAGAAGGTTTCTCGGTCTATACTAATGCCTCGGGAATTGGTCTAGGCTGTGTACTGATGCAAAAAGAGAAGGTCATCGCCTATTCTTCAAGACAACTAAAGACTCATGAAGTAAACTACCCCGTGCATGATCTAGAGTTGGCTGCTGTGGTCTTCGCATTAAAGATCTGGAGACATTGCTTATATGGTGAGCAATTCACTATTTATTCAGATCATAAAAGCTTGAGTACTTATTCTCCCAAAAAGAACTTAACATGAGGCAAAGAAGATGGCTGGAATATTTAAAGGACTTCGACTTCAACATCCAATATCATCCAGGCAAAGGGAATGCTGTGGCCGATGCTCTTAGCAGAAAGCCGATGGCATCCTTATCTAGTCTAATCCTTGGCGAGATGCAACTGCTAGAACAATTCGCAAGGTTAGACTTGAATATTGAACATAGAGATGATCGAGTCTTGGTTGCCAATATCAAGATTCAATTTGACTTACTTATAGATATCAAAGCCCAACAAGATAACGATCCATTCTTGGTTCGTATTAAGGAAACCTTGGCAAAAAAACTAGACTTTCCTATGACCAAGGATGGAAGGTTAGTGTTTCAAGGGAGGACATGTGTTCCGGACAATGAAGAATTGAAGAGGAAGCTAATGGTTGAAGCTCATAAAACTAAGTACACTATTCACCCTGGCGGTACCAAGATGTATCAGGACATGAAAATAACATTTTGGTGGCCAAATATGAAAAGAGAAGTAGCCGAGCATCCTACTCATTGCCTTACTTTCCAACAAGTAAAAGTTGAACATCAGCACCCTGCAGGTGTAATCAGACCTTTAGACATCCCAGAGTGGAAGTGGGAAAGTATAGGCATGGATTTCATCATGGGTTTACCCAAGACTCGTGGTGGACTCGACACCATATGGGTCATCGTTGATCGAATAACTAAGTCTGCACACTTCCTGCCCATCAAGAGTAAGTGATCTGTGAACGTGTTAGCCGCACTGTATGTAAAGAAGATAGTAAGACTTCATGGAGTGCCATCATCTATAGTCTCAGACCGAGATCCAAGATTTACCTCTCATTTCTGGAAGGGATTTCAAACTGCACTAGGTACTAAACTCAATTTTAGTACTGCTTTTCATCCACAAATAGATAGACAGATTGAGAGGACAAATCAAATTGTAGAAGACATGTTAAGAGCCTGCACCATAGACTTTGAAGGCTATTGGAATGAGCAACTATCATTAATCGAGTTTGCCTATAATAATAGTTACCAGGCGAACATAAAAATCGCTCCATTTGAAGCACTCTATGGTAGAAATTGTACATCCCTTGCATGTTGGAATGAAGTTGGCAAACAACAATGGTTAGGCCCAAACATGGTACAAGCCACAACCAGGGATATACAAGTCATTCGGGATCAACTCAAGATAGCACAATCCAGATAGAAGAGCTATGCCGACAAGAGAAGGAGAGATTTGGAATTTCAAGTAGGAGATCATGTGCTCTTGAAGGTGTCTCCTACTCGAGAAATTCAGAGGTTTGGTGTCAAAGGAAAACTAAGTCCAAGATTCATTGGTCCTTTTGAAATACTCGCAAGGATTGGTGAAGTTGCATACCGACTGACACTACCGCCACACCTAGCATTCGTACACAATGTGTTCCAGGTTTCCATGCTCAGGAAGTATGTGTACGATCCTACTCACATCATTCGCCACGAGGACTTAGTGTTGCATAAAGATATGACCTATAAAGAAAAGCCGATCAAGATACTGGATCAGAAAGCGCAACAACTCAGGAACCGGCCTATTCATGTTGTGAAAGTTTTATGGAATAATCATGGAGTGGAAGAAGCCACATGGGAACCCGAAGAAACAATGAGGAGAAACTACCCCGACTTATTCGGTGAGACATTCTCCCTATTACGATCATGTGAATTTTGGGACCAAATTCTTTTAGGAGGGGGAGGATGTAGCAACTCGATATTTTTAATAAATAAATAAATCAAAAAATTTAAAGAAAAATGATTTTATTAAAACCCATTAAACAAAAGAAGTAATGGGTTTTGCTAAATGGTTCATATAAAAGTTATTAGGCCAAAATAGGAATTCTAAAATATGGAATAAGAGGAAAATAACCTAAATTCGTAATATAATTGTTTTCTAAATTGAAAAGAGTAAGAAAATCATTAATATAGCTAATTTATGTTGGAATTAGACTCCTAACCCTACCCTAATTAGCTAGGCACGAAATTGGAACCCAACCTAACCCAATTAGGAGGAGTAAAGTTTGGAAGGTTGGAAGAAATAAGGAAATTCGGAGTTTAATAAGAGTTAGAGTTGTAATAGGAAATTAACTCACTAGATGCTTAATTAGACCCCCAACCTCTTCATGGCCGACCCTATTGCGTTGCTGAGACTTGTTGGACGTAGAGGAGAGGCCAAAGGAGAAGGGAATCGTGGGGAGAAGGCTTGCTCAAATATTTACCAATTGTTCTTCGAGTTCTAAGCCCTAGAAGCCAAATCGACCCAAAAGTAGGCATTCTCACAAGCAAAACTAAATTACTCTCGTCTGTAGGATGTTCTTGACATCAGGAACAAAAGCCCTCTATTTGCCATAATTTTCATCGACCCTATCTTGAGATTTTCATGTTGGAAGTTCTGTTAACATCATGCTCCCGAACCCTCATGATCACCTTAGATCTCTCTCCACACTTGATCTTGATGATCAGTCTATCCCTATATAATCTTAATCATTATATGCCTATTTTGGTGATTAACAAAATCCTAACAAGTATTGTCTAACAAGTTTCCTTGAAGCTTAGTCACATGAAATAAATCAGGTAAAATCAAGCAAAAATCTGTAAGTATTCTTATACTATATCATTTAGAGTTAACAACATGTAATTCTTCTAAGTACACATCGACTTCCTAAGTGATATAACGATTTCATTAGAATCATAACGATTTGTTAAGTACTCATCGATTTACTTTGAACAACCTTATAGCGCAACAATTTGTTAAGTGAGAACAACGATTTGATAAGTTATATAATGACTTGGTTGCCATAACGATTCGATATGTTACATAACGACTTGGTCGCCATAACGATTCGATAAGTTACATAACGACTTGGTTTCCGTAACGATTCGATAAAGCAAACAACGATTCGGTCACTGCATCGATTTGATAAGTGAAACAACGACTTGTTTATAACGATTTGTGTTCACAACGATTTTCTTATACTTGTGTAACAATTTGTGTCCACAACGATTTGCTTATAACGATTTGTGTTCACAACAATTTGCTTATACTTGTATAACGATTTGTGTTATGGATGAATAACGATTTACATAAACAACGACTTGCTTGTTCACACAACGATTTCATAAGTTGAACAACTGTTTCATTGTCATAACGATTTCATGGACTACATCGACTACATTTTCAAATATATATTTTTAAAATATAATGAAAGTCAAAGTCTTCTCGCGTGTTTCTCTAATATCCATGCATTTAATGTGACTGTACATTTCTCTGCACAATGCATATCTGGATATCTTCTATTCTCGTGCTTCTATAAGAAACACTTTTCAGAAAGCAGAATGACATTTCTATTTTGGTGAATAGTCTTACTGCATGAATTCTAATGTTGACTGACAACAAGAGACAACATAGCTGTCTATAGTTTGGTATTTAATGTGTGCAGGTTTCTGCCAGTACCATGACATACAACGTTGGACAAAATAGAAGATGAAGGATATCAAGAAGGATCTTCTCTTTGCGTGCATGGAACGAAAATGTGTTTAACAGAAAGCATACCTGGTCCACACCATGAACCATGCAGTCTAACGTGCATCAAGCTTAGAAACAACGGTCATCTCAACGACTATTTTATTGAAGATAAGATATTTATACAAGACTGAAGACTCAACAAATAACAGTTCGACAACTTGAATATTCATGTGCTAGAGCGTTCAAGAAAAGCATTCATCAACGAAGAAGATCCTCTTGCTTTCACTCCATTCTTTCTGTAGCTCTGAGCTCTCACCCATTCATTGTCTAGATTCCTTGAAAGCCTTGTAGGTCTGAGAGTTTGTTTCTAGAGAAAATCCATCTCTCTCAGACTTAGCCTCAGATCAGGCATTTGCTGTAAGCTTGGTCTAGGGGCAATCATCCTTTATACACACTTTCTGTGTAATCCTCTTCAGGCTGTGAAGAGAAGACCTACTGAAAGCAGGTGGTAGTTTTTCCCTTCATGGTAGAAGGAAGACCTGAGGTTCAGGGTGGTGTATTCCTCTTCAGGGTTAGAAGAGAAGGCCAGCTGCGGCTGGATGTGTAAGTATCCTTAAGGGGGACTGTATCCTTGGTTAGTGAAATCCCAAGTTGTTGCTTGGGGACTGGACGTAGGACTCCTTGGGATAGGAGGTCCGAAACAGGATAAAAATTCCTGTGTTGTGTGTTTGCATGTTTGTGTTTGGTGTCTTCTTATTTCTAACACTAAAAATTGAACCTAGTGTTTGTTTTTCTGTTAAGCATTTTTGTTGATAGGTTTTATTGTTAAACAAATTTTAAGAATCCCATTCACCCCCCCTCTGGGCTTGCTAGCTGGGCAACAAGTGGTATCAGAGCCAAGTCTCTTCGTCAAAGAGGATCTCACGATCTGAAGAGCAAAGATAAATGGCAGCTCAAGGGTATGCAGAGGGTCAGTCGGTCAACAGACCTCCTCTTTTCGATGGTGAAGATTATAACTATTGGAAGACCAGAATGGAGTTCTTCCTTCAAGGTCTCGATTATCAAATATGGTCTATCATAGAGGAAGGAGATCTTCTAGTTACCAACGAGAAAGATAAGTGGACAGAAGATGACAAGAAGAAGATATCGTTGAATTGCAAAGCAAAGAGTATTTTGTGCTGTGCGCTGAGCAAGAAAGAGTTCAATAGGATCTCAGCTTGCAAATCTGCAATGGAAATGTGGGAGAAGCTGAAAATCACTTATGAGGGAACGGATAAAGTCAAAGAGACAAGAATAGACATCTTAGAAACTCAGTATGAGCGATTTCAGATGCAGTCAGGAGAGTCAATCACACAAATGTACAGTAGATTTACAGACATCACAAATGGTCTAGCTGGTCTTGGAAAGCATTATGAGATGGGAGACATGGTAAGAAAAATTCTGAGATCTCTACCTGCATCATGGTCTCCTAAAGTTACAGCAATAGAAGAAGCTAACGACCTAAAGAGAATGTCACTTGAGAAGCTTATCGGGTCACTAATGGCCCACGAAATAAATATGGAACGACTTGGAGTGTCCTCTAGTAGGAAGAAACACATCAACGCTCTCAAGGCAGCAGAAGATACATCTGGTGAAGAATCAGATAACAGTAAGAGCATGGAAAGCAGTGAAGATGAGAAGCTTTTCTCTCCAGAAGACTGCAAAGGATACTTGCTAAGAAGAAATCAGTCTGAAAGGAGATATTTCAAGAAAGGAAAGGACTTCAAGAAATTCGAAGTCAAGGATACAAAGAAAGCTGAACCAATATGCTACGAATGTAAAAAGCCAGGACACATCAAGGCAGAATGTCTGAAGCTGAAGAAGACAGAGTTCAGAAAAAAGGACAACTCCAAGAAATTCAGAAAATACAAGAAGAAAGCCATGGCAACAGCATGGGACAATGAAAGCGACTCAGACAGCGAGTCAAGCTCAAGCGAGGAAGAAGAAGAAAAGGCCAACCTGGCCTTCATGGCAAACACCGACGACAAGGTAACATCTGATTCCTCATTTACTTCCTGTAATGAGTCTGATTCTGATAGTTTAGAAGACGCGTTTAATGAGTTATATAAATATAAAGATGTGTGTAAATTATTAAAAATTACCAAGAAAAATCATGCATGTCTAGAAATTACTAACTCAGACTTAAAGTCAGAAACCGAGCAATTAGAAAAACAAATCTCTGAATTAGAAAGGAGAAATAATTTATTATGTGAAGATCTAAAAGATAAAAATGATCAGATAGCTAATCTGGAAAGTCAGGAAACTGTAAGTAAACTTAAAGAGGAAATTAACACATTAACAAAGAAAATGAATATTTATCCAGCACAATTAGAAAATTTACAAATGGTAAATCATCTTTAATATTAAAAGGAGCTAGAAGATCAGGGAAAAAGAAACATAGTTTAGGATATACTCCACCTGATAATGAAGAAACTATAGTTCATCCTAAAGTGTATCCAACTCTAAAATTTGTAGCTGAAAAAGATACTGAATATAAAACTAACTCAAGTATATCCCAACTGAAAAGGTAAGTATAACATCCTGCTGTAGTCATTGTAACAAACTAGGACATACCAAGATAACCTGTCCAACCAAGCACCTAAAATGGATACTTAAGAGAAAAAATGAGGAAACTAACCAGCAAGGACCCAAAAGAACTTGGGTACCTAAATCTTAGTGTTTTTATTTCAGGGAAGCCTTAGAGCATCGAAGTTGTCATGCCCCGCCAATTTAGCAGCGGAATAAATTGGAGAGGCATGAACAATGTGTATGGTAACGTAAATTGTGCATTCAATCGCAAACATCAGAGCATCTAATGAACAATATTTACAATAAACTCTTCATTTTATTGATAATTCATCTAAACTATTACAACCACTAATTCAGAGCCAAAAACATAGGGCTCAATGACTTCATTACATTGGAAAAGATAACTATACAAATATCTAACTAAATTCTATGATACTAAGGTCATTCTGTCGCTATGACTCCAGGATGCTCATCACTCCAGTCCTTCCGTTGGTGTGTGTAAGGTCATCATTCACTTACCTGAAAACATAATAACAAATAATGAAGGGTGAGCGATAACACTTAGTAGGACTTAATATCTCGTGTAAACAAGCATGCTTTAAGTGATTAATGTCTGTAAAGTAGGTTAACTAGAGAGAACGATCAAGTATAGTCGAGAGAGTGATAGCTCACGATAACAAGTGAACGATAATACATTCAACAAGAATATTGCAAAACTAGGATGATAGAGAATTGACCATATAACGAGATAGCGTGTAACGAGATAGCGTGTAACAAGATAGCGTGTATGGTTGCACAATAGTGCACTAGAAGAATACGGTAGTAGTCACTCTAGGACAGTAGCCGTTCAGTAACAGTCAATGCTAGCACAGTAATAGCACAGTATGTCTGAACTCTTCATACTAACAATAATAGTATAATAGTCAGATGTCTAGCCAATTCAGTATAGTCAGTCAGAACTGGTGCAATGCAGACACCGTCTATAGCCCCTGTAGGTATTTTCGGGTGGCTCTCTGCCCTAGGACTAGATTGGAGACCCTCGGACACTCTCCGTGCCCTGCACAGTATGCATTTGAGTCAGTAGAGTCACAAGACCCATTTTATAGCGCTAGACAGTCACGAAATAGTACAAATGATAGGAGCCACAATAGCTCGACGAGTCTCAAGAGAGTACTAGATGAATAGACGAGATAGTAGAGTGAACGTAAATAGATGAGAGTTCAAGGATAGTAGATGAGATAGGGGTATAATCATAAAATGTCGTTAAACCACGATAGTAATAGTTACACAACACCAGGTCGGGTGCCGGCAGTCAGGTAGATGTCACCACCGCCCACTAGCCGTGCTACGAACACAGGCTAGATGGTCCGACGTGATCACAAGATAAGAGAGAACTCACTAAGGACATTTGGATCGTACTGATCCCTAAAAGTGTAACAGGATTTAAGGTACAACCAGCTCGTCGGCAATGGATGTGCGCCAAAGCCAAGAAGACTTACGGAGGCCTTGACAAGGAGTCCCTGGCCCAGTCGAGAGTATTCCCGATGGAGAGGTGGTCCATGCTAAGAGAAAGTGTGTAACGAAATGTTGTCCGTCTTGCCTTGAGTGCTCGAAGATAGAGGGATGCGATAACGGTGTACAAAGCACGTGAATAAAATAAAAACAAGTGTCATTTAACAAAATGGGGAATTTAGTAATTAATTTCACTTAATTACCAGATACATTATTGAGCAATTTAATAGGGTCAAAATGGCAAACATTAACGTTAAGTGTGTGCAAGTGTAAGAAATCATGAGAGTATGATAAATCGTGCACATGGCTTTAAATTAATGAGAATTATTTAAATATTAACAAATAAAAGTATTCAGGTCAATTAATAAGCTTAACATCATATGATTTAACTTAAATAAGGGTTAAATAGCATAAACAGTAAGGGCATAGATGCAAATTTCGGGTTCTGGCAGCAATTATGAGAACGCGACGGGGGTGCCTGTCGCGACAGTCGAACCGGCCAAACCGACCCGGCTCGGGGAAGAGAATGCGACGGCTCGGGCCGTTGCGTTCATGTCGCAACGGTTCAGCCGACCACGACCCCTCTGAGGTCGCGACGGGTTGGGCCGTCACGACTTCAGAGGCGCGGGCCGACCCAGAAAAGGGGGGTTTTTCCCTTTTTGGGTTTTGGTCCTTCCCTCCAAAGCATGATACCGAGCACTTTAAAAATCCATATAAAATCGCACGATGATCCAAAAATTATGAAACGAGTTTTAAACGACAATAGACATGGAGATCTATCAATGGACACAATTAATTAGAAAACAGACATGTCAAAGGCATGCTTTGATTAGGTTGTATTTTGCTAACCTAGAACATGCACATGGATAGAAAACGATTTAATTCGCATGACATGCTCAATGGAATTTGGGCAAACTGGGCTCGTTAGAACCCTAACAATAGACAGTATTTATGGTAATTATATCAAGTTATGAGCACGAGTGGATTCAGAGATACAAGGCAAACATGAAGGTTCGGGCAAAACATGTTAACAAACGTTTGGGCATTTAATTCGCCCTCATGCATGAATGAGAAATAGTGAAATGAGAGGGCTTTTGAAGAGGATCATGAAGGCTACTTAGGGTAAATTTTACACGATTTAAGCTTGAGAGATTGCCTACCTTTGCTCGATGATAAGAAAATCCTAGGGTTTTGATGAAGAACGAGATGAAATCCCTCCTTTCCAAGTTCCTCCCTTCTTGCTCCTTCATTCTTCAGCTCTTCTCTTCGTCCCCCAAGGTTCCAGCAATGAGCTATGGGTTGGTAGGGATGAATTTGGGGTGTTTTGATGGGTTTAAGAGTCCAAACCATTAAAACTCTTTTCACTTCTTCCAACTCCGAAATTCTTATTTATCTACATTATTTCTAACATTATCTCACTTAATAGGGTAGATGAGAGGTCTAATTTCGTGGGTAATGAGTTAGGATGGGATGATGACTCTTATTTAGGATAATTACATCCCATTTAGTCTTTATCTTACCATTTTCTATTTATTAGTATTTTTAGGTACGAATTTAGTTTAATTACTTCCCATCCCAAGATGGGCTCTTCATATTTGGGCCCAACAATTCATGTTAGGTCCATTAGTAAAACCCATTACTAATTTAGCTTAATGGGTATTGATTTAATTCTATTTATTCACCCTTTATTCTAATTTAAATCTATTTATCACACTTATTCAATTAATTTCTTATTTTAATTCAATTAAATATTATTTATGCCAATATTTCTAATTATTTGGGCTCTTGCTTTTGGCCAAATAACTTATGTGGGGCTTAATTGTACAACCCATGTACTTAATTCACTTAATGGGTTTTAATTATTCTTTTATTAAAGAATATATTCATGGGCCAAAATTGTCCATTGGTCCAAATATCATAATGGGCTATCATCTCATATTATTAAAAATCTACTCACATGTTTATTTTAAATTTATAATCAACTTTAGCTCATAAAATAATGGGTTCTCCGACTTATTCCTTAATTACGCTAATGTGTCGCATAAATTCTTAAACTTGGTCTAAATGATTTTTCTGTCCAAATTTCTTGGTAGGTCATTAGAGAATATTATTTAAAGTATAAATACTATTTTTACGACATTTTTATATGGGTTTTTACGCATGCAATAATGATGCGTACCTTTTTAACTAGTTTAAATTTATTAATTGATAAAATTTCAATTTATCTATAATTTTTAATTAACGGATTTTCTGAGGTACTACAGAAGTGGTACCTGGACAGCGGGTGCTCAAGGCAAATGACAGGTACCAGAAGATTATTTTTGCATATTAAAGATGAAGAAGGTACAGTGACTTATGTGGATAATGGAAAAGGTTCAGTGATCGGCTGTGGAACAGTTGGCAGCCAAGGCAGAACTCTCATAGAAGATGTCTTATGTGTTCAAGGTCTCAAGTATAATTTAATAAGTATCAGCCAGTTGTGTGACAAGGGTCACCAAATCAGATTTCAAGAGTCAAAATGTCTTATAATGAAAGATGGTGCAATAGTGTTCGAAGCCTGTAGAGAAAGAAATCTTTATGTGCTTCATCTAGAAGAACTGAAAGATCAGGATGTATGTCTTGCTGCAAACAAGGATCAATCAGCTGAACTGTGGCACAGGAGATTGGGCCACTATAGTCTGGATGGAATCAGAAAATTAGTTAAGAGAAATTTAGTAGAAGGTCTGCCCAAGATAAGTTCAAGGATAGAGGGTGTGTGTGAACCTTGTGCAAAAAGGAAACATACAAAATCATTCTTCAAGTCGAAAACAGTTGTAACCACTTTAAAACCTTTGGAACTGTTATATATGGATCTATTTAGGCTGATGAGAACAACCAATTTTCGATTCCCTTTTCAAATCCTACTGTAGCTGCACGGGCCCTTCCCGCATCCCACAAATGACCCACAAAAAAGAAGAATCCATCCATCTGCGCTGCCTCAAATTCATATCTTTCTGGGAGAAGATATACTTCAGGCTCTTGTGATCAGTGAATATTTCAAACCTTTCACCATACAGATAATGCCGCCAAATCTTCAGTGCAAACACAACTGCTGCCAGCTCTAAGTCATGTGTCAGATAATTCTCTTCATGCCTCTTTAACTGCTTGGATGCGTAGGCCACCACCTTTCCATGCTACATTAACACTACTCCCAAACCTCTTCTAGATGCGTCTATATACAATACAAATCCGCCAGTATCTGACAGAATCTCCAATATAGGTGCTGTGGTAAGACTCTTCTTCAACTCTGCAAAACTGCGCCTGCAATCTAAAGACCACACAAAGGGCACTCCTTTTCTTGTTAATCTTGTCATTGGTGTTGCAATCTTCGAGAAATCCTGGATGAACCATCTGTAATATCTCGCCAAACCCAAAAAACTCCTAATCTCTGACACTGTCTTCGGTTCTTCCCACTTCATTACTGCCTCTACTTTGGTCGGATCAACTGCAACACCTTCACCTGAAATCACATGACCCAGAAACTGAATCTCTTTTAGCCAGAACTCACATTTGCTAAATTTGGCATACAACTGATGATCTCTCAGAGTCTGCAATGTGATCCTCAAATGTGCTGCATGCTCCTCCTCTGACACTGAATATACCAATATATCATCAATAAATACCACAATGAACTGATCCAAATACGGGTGAAATATCCTATTCATCAAATTCATAAATGCTGCCGGCGCATTGGTCAACCCAAATGGCATAACAACAAACTCATAATGCCCATATCTGGTCCTGAAAGCTGTCTTGTCAATATCTTCTTTCTTAATCCTCAGCTGGTGATACCCTGACCTCAAACCAATCTTGGAAAATACTCTGGCTGATTGAAGCTGATCAAACAAATCATCTATTCTGGGAAGTGGATACTTATTTTTGATTGTAACTTTATTCAACTGCCTGTAGTCTATACACATTCTCAAACTGCCATCTTTCTTTCTGACAAACAATATTGGTGCTCCCCATGGCGAATGACTGGGTCTAATGTGTTGGACCGAGCCCCTTACCGTTGCACCAAAAGCTCGAGCTGGTAGTGAAGGCGGTAGCCAAATCTTTAAGGCGGAAGCGCAAAGCACCACGTCAACGCTGTGGTCGGCATGAGGGGCTTCGCACAGGGTTTTACCCCTGCGGCGGGTTGGGTTGCCAGCCCCGATGTCACTATGCTGCCCCATAACAGCATAGTGGCAGCGATTCCCTAAGGGAGTCGATGGCAGTTAACCAACAAACTCCCCCCCAGCGGCACCCGGGGGAATCGAACCCGCAACCTCTCTCTGATACCACTTGTTGGACCGAGCCCCTTACCGTTGCACCAAAAGCTCGAGCTGGTAGTGAAGGCGGTAGCCAAATCTTTAAGGCGGAAGCGCAAAGCACCACGTCAACGCTGTGGTCGGCATGAGGGGCTTCACACAGGGTTTTACCCCTACGGCGGGTTGGGTTGCCAGCCCCGATGTCACTATGCTGCACCATAACAGCATAGTGGCAGCGATTCCCTAAGGGAGTCGATGGCAGTTAACCAACATAATGAAGCCTTTCTCTAACAGTTCCTGCAACTGCTTCTTCAATTCCTTCAACTCTGCCGGTGCCATTCTATAAAGTGCCTTTGAAATCGGCATACTGCCTGGCTGCAACTCAACTGTAAAATCCACCTCCCTATGTGGAGCTAATCTTGGCAACTCCTCTGGGAACACATCTGCAAACTCTCTGACTACAGGTACTGTATCTACAGACTTACTGGACTCTACTAGACTAACTGAAGCAAGGTACGCTCCACACCCCACATTAATCAACCTTCTAGCCCTAAGTGCAAAAATAATAAACTTAGGAGTGTAGTAGGTCATACCTTGAAACTCAAACACTGCTCCACCAGGCCTGCAAATCTGATTCTCTTCTTTCTACAATCCACCAATGCCCCATAGGCTTCCAACCAATCCATCCCCAAAATCACATCATAATCCTTCAATGAAAGTGCATACAGTCTTGCTGGCATTGATTCCCTTGAATTACTATCGAAACCTCATCTAAGTAACATGAAGTGAGCATGAAACCACCAGAGGGAACCTCTACAATCAACTCACACTGCCTTTCTTCTAGGGGATGTACCATGCTATCCATAAAATCCTCGGAAATGAACGAATGCGAAGCACCCGGATCAATCAATACTCTAGCAGAAATATCAAAAGAGGTAATATACCTTCAATTAGATTAGATGCCTCTGCCTGAGCTCTGGTGACTGCCATAACTCGACCCCGTCCTCCTCTCTAGAAAGGTGCGCCTCTGCCTCGCTCTGCTGGTTGCTGGAATGGCTGCTGCTGCTACTGAGCTCCTCTGCCATAACTGTACTCTCGAGAATGTAGACAATTCCTGGCTAAATGTCCTGGCTGCCCACAATTATAACACTTGAAGCCTGGAAAAACTGCAGGCTGCCCTGCTGTGCTCTGCTACGACTCCTCCGGAGCTGGCCTGTAACCTCGGCCCTGCTGATAACCTTTCTGAAAACCCTGCTACCTGCCACCACCACCTCCTTCTCCTCTGAAGATCTTCTTCAATTTATTACTCCATTTAGAAAATCCTGACGATGATGAAGCTCTCGAGGGTGTCTTACCCTTGCTGATGCTTGTAGACTACTGGGGAAGCCGAAAACTACCTGAACCTTTTGACTGGGACTACCCCTGTCTAGCCTGAATAGTCCTCTCTAGTATAGCTACTCTCTGCGCCGCTTCCTCCACCGTCCTACACATGAGGGGAATCACTGCATCCAGCAACTCTGCTCGCAGACCTCTAATGAAATACTCCACCATCATAGCATTATCAGTAACCACATATGGGGCATATCTGCTCAATGCCATAAACCTCATCTGGTACTCTAACACTGATAAATTCCCCTGCTGAAATGTCCTAAACTGCTCCCTCTTAGCTTGCTGTATCTGAACTGGGAAGAAGGTGTCATTGAATACCATCAAAAACTCTAGCCAAGTGATGGTGTCCTCTGTCCTTCCTGCAAACACTATCTGTATCTTCAATCTCCACCACTCCTGTGCAAAGCCTCGTAGCTGGTATGTAGCAAGAATCACCCTGTCTGCCTGCGGGCACATCATAGTAACAAACACTCTCTCTATCTCGTGCACCCAGTGCTCCGCTGTTTCTGGGTTGGGGCCTCCTGAGTACGTAGGGGGCTGCAACCGCAAGAACCTCTCCACAAGTGCTGTAGACTTCTCTGCGCTGGCTGGCCGTGCTGGTACTACTGGGAGTATGGGTACAACAGGTGGTACCTTAACTCCTAGTGGTGGTGGGGGTGGTACTACCAGTACTGCCTCCTCTACAATCGGTGGTGCCACTGCTGCCGGCTGTAATGGTGCCTGATGATCCAGCCTCATCCGTATATTTGTGATACTTTCCCATAATCTCTCTATCATATACTGTGTAGTCTCCTCCGGCTCATCTCCTCCACCTCCCCAATCTTTCCGGTTTTCCATTTCTAATCCTACACAAACATCATTCCAACCATACAACATACAACAAATCAATATAAAAACCAGGGTCAACTACCAGTAGTGGGCTAAAATAGAGAACTGGCTATGTAAATTTCTGATTCCTTTATATTAACACGGACCTTGCTCTGATACCAACTATAGTGGTCCTCGTCGTTCAAACCCGTTAACTTAAAAACGAGCTTGACCTGACTCCGCCTCCCGCGAACGAGCCGAAGCCTCGCAAGGGATACCATTCACAAGTTTGTAGAAATATAAAGGAAACTGCTCAAATATATATAAGATTTCCATCCCACAAATATTTACATGAAATATACATATCCATTTTCTCATCTGTAGCCAGACATAAGTACAACAACGACCTGGGGCATATCCTGAGGTGTACAAAGAAAGAAGAATACACTGCTGGTGGTGCAGACCCAACTTCGCTACGGTGTGGCTCCGAACTAGAAGAAGGGCGAGAAGCCTCCTGCTCTCCCTCACCTGAAAGGAGTAGGGGTGAGCCTCAGTAGGGAAACTCCCCCAAAAGCCAAACAAAACCAAACTCACAAGTACAGAAGCAGGAAGCTATGCTAGCAATTTACAGAACTATCTACACAGGATATTAAAGCTGTAAATACTAACTACCACATGCTATTAACAGAAATCAACCTTTAATAAATAAACGACAAACCTCATCCAGGTGTACGTGCTAAAGTAGGAAAACGTCACACTCGGGTCACGAAGACTGGTTTGTGACACCAGCCACTGACCCGGACAAACCACATAGGACAACCTCTCAATCTCGCAGCCACAGATGAAAGGTCCAGCTGCCGCTCCACTAGACCAAGCTAAGAAATTGTGGAGACCAACCAACACCACTCCTACGGACCACACTGCCACAGGCCCATGCTTGGCACCTTTAGGGACTTCGGCCCGAGCTCCCAAAAGTGAGGCACTGGAAAACAGGACTAGCTGGGGCCTAGTACGTCTATTGGTGTCCGTAACCCCCAACCACGAGCGCGCTACAAGCGACAAACACAAACTCTCACAAGTCGCTGTCCCACTGCCATCTTTCCCTCAGCCGGACGTACAACTCTACACAAGAGTGAGGGTGTCTAGGAAGACGACACAGACCTCGGCGGTACACAAGTACCAAGACAAGCCCCGAGCAGTAACATGCCTGGCTCACACAAAACCTGGGGCTCCCAACTGAGGAGGTAACCACGGTAGGCGTCGTAATACTCGCCACACACACACAAACCATGTGAACACCGCTCAAACCATGTGAACAACATGTTCCTCAAACTCCACAAGTGCCGATGCACAACTTACCATTGCCATGCACAACAAATATCGATAATCCGATAATCATGTAACCATGCACAAGACCATTGACATCGGAATCCATAACGCGATGAGGTCCACTGTCGCCTTCAGAACGTGACACCTCGATATGTCGCGTTCAGAAGAAGAACGCGACGGGTTGGGCTGTCGCGTTCAAAATGTGACAGGCAGGTCCGTTGCCTTGATAGACAGTGACCCTAACATGGGAATCCATCTCCGGATTTCCCATGCAAGCCATATAAAACACCATCATAAGCAATTATTCAGGATCTACTCGTTGCCCTAGCATGGTATCTAGCATCTGTAATGCAAATAACAAGCTACACATGCACCACATGCAATTCATGACGTGAAACAGGGCAGAATCTCCCTACCTTCGTGAAGAACGTGAAGAATAGCGATACCTAGGCATTTCCCTCACTCTGTACCACGTCCTCGCGCTGAGACCACACCAAATCCGACCCCAAAACGTCAGATCGCTCAAAATCCTCCGCAACAACCCCTTCTTAGCCGAGCAGAGCTTTCTGAGCTCTGTTTGTCCGACCTGGGTTAAAAACAACTCAGAGTTGAGAACGCGATGTACCCTACCGTCATGACAAGAACGCAACGTAGGAGACCGTCGCCTTCTCACTGCTGACATCAGCGGGCCACCCAGCGCGCGCCATGCGGCGGACATGCAGATGAAGGCTCGAATCGATGGTAACTGGAACGCGACACCCAGGGCCATCGTGTTCAGAATGCGACACCTTGCCCTGTCGCATTCACAAATAATGAACCAGCGAGTGCTTTGGGCCCAAACTGTCGGCCCATATAGCCCCACAACCTGCGTAAACACTTGTAACACACACCACAGGCCACACACTGGCCTCCACAACCACTAAACCACGATCTGAATAGTCAATATGCTACAATAACAATTGAAATTAAAATCTATGAACAAAATTTCAAGGCATCACACCATACTTGAAAAGGTGAGTTGGTCTGGTGGGGAGAAGGGAAGAAATTTTTGAGATAAACTTAATATGAGTTTTAAAGAGTTGGGTTGACTTCCTTCCTTGGCACAACCGTCAGAAGTTCAGTCTCATTAAAATTGGGGGCTTTTGGAATTGATTGATTGCCCTTTCTTTTGTTAGGGACATGCGTACGACTGGGTTCTATTGAAGCCGTGGGGACTTTGCCACTCTTTGCCATGCCCTGTTATCTTGATTGTTTGATTTTGATTTGCATGCATATGACCAGGGTTCGTTTTGAATTCCTACGAGGACTTTGCCGCTCTTGACATGCAGTTTGAATTTTACTGATCATTTGATTAACTGCCCTTTAATAGAGACATCCTTTCATCAGAGAGTGCTTCAGGTTGGTTTCCTTGCCCAGACTTTCTCTACTACCCATACTTTGGCCAAAAAAGAGGAGAAACATACGTTCCTGCCCTCAGGCATGGCCGTGGCAGCGACGATGTCTTCTAGGGGAGTTGGTTATGGGTGCCATGAAGTGTATGAAAAAGTGCCTAGGCTAAGGGAAAATCTTAATGAAAAGGGAGGGAATTTTGGGACTCCTGGCGTGGAGCTCTCATAAAGGGAGTGCTGCGGTAGCATGATAATATTCAATATTCATCTTTTATGTATTTTTAAATAATGACTCTGATAAGTAATATAATAGCTTTCAAAATAAGAATTCGGAGGGTAAAAAGAAGATGAATGCCCTGCGTTGGGGTGAGACTCGAAGGTCAAAGAGAATGTACAGAATTGAATGGGAATTAAAATGATAGATGAAGACTAAAACCCCGAGAACAGTGGGAGAAAGGGTGAATGCCCTAATCAAATATGGAAAGGTGAGAAGGGCAGAAAAATTTGGATACTCCGGAGGGTCTGGAGGGAGCAAAAGAAGAGGGGCGTGGTGCCTGGTAAAAGAAAAATAATCTGGAGGGTCTGGAGGAGAGAAAGGTAAATCAAATAGGCTGCTAGAGGCCAAAAAGGGTGGTGTGCCGCATGGGGCGCGAAAGGGAGACATGCCGTGTAGGGCACAAGAAAGAGATGTGCCTCGAGGGACATGATGGTGAAGGTGGAAACAATGTGGGGTGCCACGTGGGGCACAGAGAGGAGAATGGTGGAAACATAACGATCTACCACGAGGGGAACGAGGCAGAGAATATGGAGTACAAATAGGGGCACGATGCCCAGTACATGAGAGTGGATCATAAAAAAGATGGAAATAAAATGCCTCCCGTGGGGAGAGAATGCGGAGAACCCACGGGAAGGTGCTGATGAGCACAAAAGAAGATGTGAATGGTTTAGATGAGAGGGACGGAGATGGTCCCCTGGTCTTTAGTCTTGCCCAACATTTAAGCTTCCGCTTGGGAGTCGGCTTTCTGACCCTCATGTATCTTCTTATATAACGTGCCCAACGGGCGGAGTTTCTAGCTCTTCTCACAGGAATTGAATAGCTCTTAATAATTCGATGGTTGTTGACTTCCGTTGGAGTTTCAAGCAGCAGTGGCAACTCCTGCAGAATGTAGTCAAAGAAAATAGTGGGGAGTTCCGCTGGTAGTATTAGAAGCAACAAAGAAGGGACCGTGCTTGAAGAATACGTAATATTTGATAGAGAAAGGGGCACGTGCCCTTGGGTAATTGAATGTGCCAAAGATTTGGCTTTGGAATGTATAAGAACAAGTTGAATGGTTGACCCCTTCACTGGAGTGGGAAGATTCACAACAAATGTGTGAGGGGTCATGGGAGCATGGAGGGAGAATTTCCATATGAGTATTTTGAGTTTAACATAGCTAGCAATGGGGATGATTGGCATATTTTCAGATGGCCTCTTGACGGCCAAGAATGGAGGGGAGGACTTCCTCTCAGTGAATGTGCCAGGTATGCTGACGATGACTGACATGCATGGAATATAATCTTGGAGCTCGAAAAGCATGCTCGGTCCCAGGACTTCGTTCTTTTGCTGATCTTGCTTGTTTCTCTTCAAATACCTGCACCCGCTCCGTTGGATGGGGGTGGATGGAAGTAATGGAGTGGAAGGCTGTATAGCCGGTGGAGGTTCAATAGGTATGATAGGGAGTAGTTTCTTAGGTTCAATGGTCAATATAGGTGGAGGTGTGATGATGGGAATTGGGGTTGTTGGAGGTTTAACAATGGAAGGAATAATTGGTAGTGGATGTTTGACAATGGGAGTTGTAATAATGGGAACAAATGGTTTAACAATGGATAGTTTAATGATGATGGATGGTAATGAGGGGGCAGTTGGTAAATGGCCTACGAACATGACCTCGAAAGGTTCATCATCGTAACACCAAGTGGTTTCATGGAGGGGTTCTATATTGACAGCATTAGCCTGAGCAATAGGCTATGGTGGAGGGGAAGGTTGTTGTAGAGGTAATGGTTGTGGTGGAGGAATAGGTATGACAATGTAAGCGGGTGCAACGATGGGCACATGAGCTTGTTTAACAGTTGAGGTGTTGTATGGCTCGGTTGGAGGTTGTTGAGTCCGAGGAGGACGAATCAATGGACGCTTAGGTGGAGACATGTTGTAACATGGATGTGCTTGTGGAGGTGTATATGGAGTGGATGTTTGGTGAGGTTGATGGTGGATGGTATCTACTTGTCCGTTGAACCTCGGACTTTGATTGAATAAGTCCATTATCGGGAAGTCCATTAGATGTGTCTGAATGTAATGCCCTAGTTCATAGAGTTATTCCATAGTGTTGATCTTGTTCATGGCCAAAATGTGCTTAAATGTTGGAGTAGAGTTTGAAATAACGATCTTGATTTGCTCTGACTCCGAGAGCACATGTTGCAATCTTAAGGCCATGGACCTCCAATGGTTAGCAAAGTGAATAAATTCCCCATCATGCCTCATCTTCTCGGATGCTAGATCATTGATGGAGAGAGATGGGTTGACGCAATCCCTATATCTTTGAAGGAATTTTTTATGTAATATACGGAAGTCCTCTGCCTCTCTTGATTCTAAGGAGTAGAACCATTCAAGTGCAGGGCTGTCAAGAGACTTTCTAAATAGGAATGCCAAAGAAATTGGATCACGTTGCCAACGTGAAGTGTCACGCCCCGACGTTTATGGCAGTGGAAGAAGCCGAGGTGCAACAGATAATAAGATAAAAGAAAAACTCACTTGTGTCACTTGGGGTTCAGTTGCTCAGCACACTTCTCGACCACTTTACTTTACACTTGAAAAATTTCCTGAAAAATGTTAATAAAAATAATGAGCATAAAAATGCCCAGTAGGTTACCCTTAATAAATTCTAATTCATAACTAGCCGTTAAAAAGGTTAAAGAAATCCAGGGTTAACAAGAGCGAAACAATAGTTCATTAATGTTGGTGAAGAGATCACTGATAAGAATACACTAGGGATTTCAATAAATAGATACACTAATGATTTTAAAAATAACTATCAGAGTGATTAAACCAAAAGATAATAATATTATCAAGAAGTTGTATACACGTATCTTTGAGATTGTCATGATATCACAAATAACTAGGGTGGAACTAGATAACTCAGGAGGTTTGTCTATGATCACTTTTCACGAATAGCATGCTCGTATGTCACGAGAATGGATTTATCGAGTAAGCAAACATGAGAGATTAATTAGCAAACATAAAAGGATTAACAATGGCAAGACAAGAGCGTGAGCTTGATTAATAGTAGTACATGATCATTGGAGTGGTGTCCACTAGATTTCATGCAAGACAAGCACGAGTTCTATCAATAACACTATTTGATCACTGGATTAGAGAACAATGGATTTCACGCAAGACGAGAGCAAGAGATCAATCAATAACATTTTACGATCACTAGATTTCATGTAACAAGATTGTACAAGGATGCTAGATCACTCAAGAACTAGCCACTGAACTCTTCACGATTATCACGCACTTGGATTCATTATGAACTATTTCAAGCAATCAATCACGATATAATGAACTTGTCAGGCAAGTTAATCAAGAACACTCACTTGTGGTGCATGCCAAACACCTGGCTATCACTCTCCATATGGTACCATTGAACACTGAACACTTCACGATTAACACGCACTTAGATACACTATGAATTGCTTCACATAATTGATCATGAGACAATGAACTGTCAAGTAAGTCAATCGAGAACATGTGGTGTATGCCGCACCAGTCATCACTCTCCATATGGTACCATTGGGAACTAAGGACGTTCGGGATCTTCATGGGACTAGGTCAAGCCCCAACTCACTAACCATCGCCCTCCATATGGTACCACTGAGCACTAAGAGTGTTTAGATCTTCCAGGGCTAGACCGAGCCTGTAAGACCCGGCCCTTCTGGTCCCTTGGCCCTGTCTACAGGGTCTGTGGCGACACACCTGGCCGTCGCGACATGGTCGCGACGGGGGTGGGCGTTGCGTTCTTGTCGCGGCATCTGGAGGCGTCGCGACTGCTTTTCTGACAGACGTGACCGCTGTCCTCTCTGTCAGAACGGTCGTGTCAGGTGGCAGGTGCGTACAGCGTTGACGCGACTTGGTCAGCCGCCACGTTTGCTTTTCCTGATCTTCGAGGTTTGACCGCTTTTGGGGTTGCGCCGGGGGTGGCCGTCGCGACATGGTCACGATGACTAGGGGCATCGTGACATGGTCGTTGTCGCACCGGGCTGACCCGTCGCGTCCTGTGGGCCGTCAGTTTAAAATTGAGGCTGCGCCCCATTCTCCCCCTCTCGCCCTCTCTCTTCTTCTTCTTCCTTCTTCTTCCTCTCTCGAGCTCCCTTGTGATTTCTCGTTGGTTCATGGTGCTCGTGGTGCTCGTGCTGAGGTGGTGCCATCCCGTTCATGCAGGGGACGTGCTCGTGGTGCTTGGAGCGAGGAGGAGGTGCCCATTCCGACGTGAAGGCCCCAACGGGTCGGCTCTACTCTTGGAGATAGGGACTCTCATTCTCCTCTCGTCCTAGCATGCTCCCCTCCCCCTTGAGATGTGTTGGGTTTACATGTGTTATGTTTGTTTTTTATGATTACCAATCCAAATTAATGTTATGAGCATAATTGAAACATGATCAAGCAAATGATAATTAAGAAAGAACATTTCAAGTGATTGTCTAAATGTTCTTTATATGTTCTTTATATCTCACTAACAAAGCTCTTAAATGTAGGTGTGAGTGTAGGCAAGACAATGTACCAAATTCCAGAGCAAAAAATTCAAGAAAGTCACATTCAACAAGTACCTGTCGACAGACCCACAAGTCCCTGTCGACAGATACACATAGGGAGATCAGACAGGTTTCAGGACAAGTGTACCTGTCGACAGATCCAAATCACCTGTCGACAGATACACACAAGAAATTGTTTCCCGCAAGGCCAGTCTTCTGGATTTTGCAAACCTGTCAGCACCTGTCGACAGATGCATAGTTTGCTGTCGACAGACGAAGAGAAGATCTCAGTTTTGAGATTTGAACTTGTTTCCAAGTTGGGTGTTTCCTTCTACCACGACTCTCCATACTTAAACACGCATATATAAGGAATGTTTTGAAGGTATTTTTCATACATAAGCAGCCACCATACAAAAACCCTAAGGAAATCCAAGAGAAAAACTCTCTCCCTACTGCTCTGCTTCAGCTCTCCGTCCAGAACAAAGAAGAACAATCTTCTGAACGAAGTTGAAGCCGGTTCGTCTATGATTCAAGCTTCTCCATCAACTGATACCTATCAAGACGAAGTTTGAAGTTCATCTGGATGTCCATCTTGAAGAGTTCTATCTCAGGATTTGATTCTACAATTCTGAACTCTTCTCTGTCTCTGTTTTTCATACTCGGTGTGTGTGTTGGTGGGTCAAGTGTCTCTTGTGCTTGATTCACATGGGTCATGTTGTTCTGATCGTGTGTTAACATCAGACAACGTGAGTGTGTGTGTTGTAGTGGTTTGAGCTCGCTGATAAGCAGTCCTTCTGCGTTTCTGCGTGTGTGTGTGGACGGTGGACGTAGGATACACAAGTGTGTACTCCAAACCACCTTAAATCTTCGTGTCCTATGGTTTGCACGTTTTCACGATAGATGATTGGTAGGCACGCTGATTCTACACACGTTAGATAGACTGTTCATGTTCTATTCACAACAAGCACACTAATGGCAAGTCGAACTAATCCTGAATCTGTTTAAGATTTCGATATGTTTGTGTTTTCATCGAAAAGAAGGCAACTGTGGTTAGAGTTTGTTGTAATCTATTCAACCCCCCCTTCTAGATTACCATATTGGATAATTCCGCATGTCTTTCAATTGGTATCAGAGAAAGTTTCTCCGATTTACTGTCTTAATTGTTTGATCTTACAATCAGAAGATTCTCGATCTCATGGAATCTAACAAGGGGTATATGGCTGAGGGACATTCAGTGACCAGGCCACCCTTCTTTGATGGCACTGATTATCCTTATTGGAAAAATCGTATGCAGGTGTTTCTGAGAGCTCAAAACTATGAGCTTTGGAAAATCGTCCACAAAGGAGCGTATGTGCTGCCCGAGGATGAAGATACGTGGACAAAGGACTAAATTGCTAAGGGAACTCTCAACTGGAGCGCACTAAACATGATGCAGTGTGCTCTGCACCCCAAGGAGTATTCAAGAGTCTCCACATGCACTTCAGCAAAAGAGATGTGGGACAAGCTTGAACTCATCTACGAAGGTACGTCTGAGGTAAGGGAAACCAAAGCAAGCATGCTAATATCTGAATATGAAATGTTTAAAATGAAAAATGATGAAACCATATCAGATATGTTTGCTAGATTCATGTTAATAATCAACCAGCTAAAAGGTCTTAAGAAAGAATACTCAGAGAGTGACTTAGTTAGGAAGATACTTCGGTCTCTTCCATCCTCATGGAATACTAAGGCCACTATCATTGAGGATTCAAAAGATCTTTCAAAGATGAAGTTGGATGAATTAATTGGTTCCCTGATGACATATGAAATAAATGTGAAAAGAAAAGAAACTGAAGAAAACCCAAGAAAGTCAATTGCTTTAAAAGCATCCAATAAAAATTCTTCAAGTTCCAAAAAGGATGTTCAACAGGAAAGTGATGAAGATGGAATGTCTAGTGAGAGTGAGAACGATGAAATGGCAATGCTCACTAGACAGTTCAAAAAATTCCTTAAGTTCAAAAGGAAAGGCTCAGGTAACTCCAAATCCTTTTAGAAGAAAGACTTTTCAAATAAATTTGAGTATAATAAAAAATCTGACATTGTATGCTAAGAGTGCAAGAAACAAGGGCAAATGAGAGGAGAATGCCCGGAGCTCAAGAAAAAACTCAAGAAAGAAAAATTCACCTTCAAGAAAGCCAAGGCAATGTTGGCAACTTGGAGTGATGAACACGAAGATGAGGACGCACAAGAAGCCTCTGGAGATGAAGAGATTCAATACTTAATGGCAAGAAGTGACGACTCCAATGAGGTAAATTCTTCCTTTAAAGCTATACTGTTGATGAATGGGAAGAAGCATACACTGTCTTATTTGAAAATTTTGTGAATTCAAGTATGAAAATAAAGCACTGAAAAAGAAAATCAACTCTTTTGTTCATAGCACAAACAATAATGAACAAATTGCAGCCTTAAATAAAGAGATTGAAATGATGAAAATTGATGAAGAAGCTTACAGTAAGGAAATGGACTGTCTGAAAATAAAATTGCAAGAAATTCAAAAGGAAAAGGAAAGCCTAATCAACTCTCTTGAATGTCTTCAAAATGAACATCAAGAAACTAAGAAAAAGTTGGAACAAGCTGAAAAAGATCTAAAAGAAAAATCTGAAGATCTTACAAGATTTATTAAGGGAAAGCAAAATCTTATGCAAATTTGGGATCAAATACTTTATTCCAAAGCATGGAATTGGGTATCAACCTGTAAAACAAAAGAAAATAGGATAAACATTGATAACTTCCTTTGTTGATCCTAGTCCAAGCACAAGCAAACAAGTCCCTTCCAAGAACAAGAAAAATCAAGCCAAGGGTAAGCAACAACAACCCAAACAAAATCATTCAGGTGCTCAAAAGAAAGAGCAGTCTGTCGACAGGCTCAATGGAAGTTGTCGATAGGTCTGGAAGAAGGTTGCTAGGGGTCAGTCAACCAGGCAACCAAAAAGGAAAATTCAAATGAATGGTCAACAAAATAACAAACCAACTGTTCTGAAAAATTCTCCATCTTGCAATGTATGTAAGAAATTTGGTCATAAACAAAATCAATGTTCGAATAAACAAAAATGCAAACAAATCTGGATTCCAAAGCATTTAATCTTTGGCATGAATGATACACTGGGACCCAAAGTAATTTGGGTACCAAAACCTCTTGTCTGATCCATCTATGCAGGAATGCCTAGTAGCTCAAAATGAAAACAAATGGTACTTGGATAGTGGCTGCTCGAGGCACATGACGGGGGACAAAGACAAATTTTGTTTGCTGGTGGAAAAAGATGGAGGTCAAGTTGTCTTTGGAGGTAACAATAAAGGTCAGATCATTGGCACAGGTAAGGTTGGTAAGTATGCCTCTAACTCAATAGACAATGTATTGTTAGTTGATGGTCTTAATCCCAATTTGCTTAGCATAAGCCAACTGTGTGATAAAGGTCATAAAATTGTTTTTGAATCGAATTCATGTCAAATTGTTGATAAGGAAACATGAAGTCTTAAGTTTTCTGGAAAAAGGGTGAACAACATTTATCTAGTTGATTTGGATGATCCAGAAAACGAAAATTTGTGTCTTGTTGCAAATAAACAGGATGAGCTTACTTTGTGGCATCGCAGGCTTGGCCATGCAAGCTACAATGTCTTGCACAAGATCATGAGGTGGAAATTGGTAAGTGGACTTCCTGAAATTTCTTTCAATAAGAATGAAAGTTTTTGTGATGCATGTGCACAGGGAAAACAAACCCGAAAATCTTTCAAATCAAAAGCACCGGTAAGCACATCTAAACCTTATGAACTGTTGCATATGGACCTTTTTGGACCTACTAGAACTCAAAGTCTCAATGGCAAATGGTTTGGTTTTGTCATTGTGGACGACTTTTCTAGGTTCACTTGGGTCAAATTCTTGGCACACAAAAATGAAGCACTTACAGTCTTTAAAGATTTCTTTAATAAGATTGAGCATAGAAATGTTCATAAGATATGCTCAATCCGCACTGATCACGGGGGAGAGTTTGATAATAACTTTTTTTCTGATTTTTGCAGGCACCAAGGGATAGACCACATGTTCTCCTCTCCAAGGACTCCAGAATAGAATAGAGTAGTGGAGAGAAAGAATAGAACATTGGTGGAAATGGCTCACACTCTTCTGGTTGAAAGCCAACTCTCAAGGAGTTTTTGGGCAGAAGCGGTGAATACTTCATGCTATATTCTCAACAGAGCTATGGTAAGACCTGTGATGAAGAAAACCCCCTATGAACTGTTAAAAGGTACAATGATGAAGATGATGAAATACTGTTCAACAAACAATATGATGAATCTGAAGAAGATCCACAAGAGGAAGAGCCTCAAGGTGAAACTCCTCAAACCAACCCTCCACAAGATCACCTTCCTCAAGTCCAAGATCAACCCGGCCTGTCAACAATCACAAATGTGAGGTACTCCAAAGATCACCCACTTGATAATGTGATAGGAGATGTAAATGATTCAGTTCAAACTAGGTCTAAGGTTATAAATTAGTTGAACAAGATCATTTAGCTTTTGTATCTCAAGTGGAACCTAAAAATATTGAAGAAGCTTTAAAAGAAAATTCATGGATTGATGCTATGCATGAGGAACTTGGTCAGTTTCAAAGAAATAATGTATGGAGTTTAGTTCCTAGAACCCCTGAGATTTCTGTCATAGGCACAAGATGGGTGTTTAGGAATAAACTAAATGAAGAGGGTAAAGTGGTGAGAAATAAGGCTAGACTGGTAGCAAAAGGATACAGTCAAGAATTTGGTGTAGACTTTGAAGAATCCTTTGCCCCTGTAGCTAGACTTGAAGCAGTTAGAATTTTGTTGGCATATGCATGCTCAAATAAGTTCAAACTTTTTCAAATGGATGTTAAAACTGCTTTCTTGAATGGCTACATCAAAGAGGAAGTCTATGTTTCTCAACCACCTGGTTTTGAAAATTCTGAAATGCCTAACCATGTTTACAAGTTGCACAAAGCTCTTTACGGTTTGAAGCAAGCACCTCGAGTTTGGTATGACAGGTTAAGCAACTTCTTAGTGAGTAAAAACTTATATAATTGTTGATTGGCTAAGCAACTTCATGTGTTATGTTTGTTTTTGATGATGACCAATCCAAATTAATGTTATGAGCATAATTGGAACATGATCAAGTAAATGATAATTAAGAAAGAACATCTTAAGTGGTTGTCTAAATGTTCTTTATATGTTCTTTATATCTCACTAACAAAGCTCTTAAATGTAGGTGTGAGTATAGGCAAGACAATGTACCAAATTCCAGAGCAAAAAACTCATGAAAGTCTCATTCAACAAGTACCTGTCGACAGACCCACAAGTCCCTGTCGACAGCTACACACAGGGAGATCAGACAGGTTTCAGGACAAGTGTACCTGTCGACAGATCCAAATCGCCTGTCGACAGATACACACAGGAAATTGTTTCCCGCAAGGCCAGTCTTCTGGATTTTCTAAACCTGTCGGCACCTGTCGACAGATGCATAGTTTGCTGTCGACAGACGAAGAGAAGATCTCAGTTCCGAGATTTGGACATGTTTCCAAGTTGGGTGTTTCCTTCTACCACGACTCTCCATACTTAAACACCCATATATAAGGAATGTTTTGAAGGTATTTTTCATACAGAAGCAGCCACCATACAAAAACCCTAAGGAAATCCAAGAGAAAAACTCTCTCCCTGCTGCTCTGCTTCAGCTCTCCGTCCAGAACAAAGAAGAACAATCGTCTGAACGAAGTTGAAGCCGGTTTGTCTGTGATTCAAGCTTCTCCATCAACTGATACCTGTCAAGACGAAGTTTGAAGTTCATCTAGACGACCATCTTGAAGAGTTCCATCTCAGGATTTGATTCTACAACTCTGAACTCTTCTCTGTCTCTGTTTTTCATACTTGGTGTGTGTGTTGGTGGGTCAAGTGTCTCTTGTGCTTGATTCACGTGGGTCATGTTGTTCTGATCGTGTGTTAACATCAGACAACGTGAGTGTGTGTGTGTTGTAGTTTGAACTCGCTGATAAGCAGTCCTTCTGCGTGTGTGTGTGGACGGTGGACGTAGGATATACAAGTTGTGTACTCCGAACCACCTTAAATCTTCGTGTCATGTGGTTTGCACGTTTCCAGGATAGATGATTGGTAGGCACGCTGATTCTACACACGTTAGATAAACTGTTCATGTTCTGTTCACAACAAGCACACTAATGGCAAGTCGAACTAATCCTGAATCTGTTTAAGATTTCGATAAGTTTGTTTTTCATCGAAAAGAAGGCAACTGTGGTTAGAGTTTGTTGTAAACTATTCAACCCCCCTTCTAGATTACCATATTGGATAATTCCGCACGTCTTCCAAGATGGTGTTTTCCTCGTGGTTTGGGGTGTGGGAGTGTGAGAACCATGCTCGTGGTCGAGTGAGGTTTCCATCGAGCGTAGATTCTTGTAAATCCATGTTTGTGGGGTTTTAAGGGTGCTTTGCATGGTTTAATGGCTTTCCTTCATGTTGAGCATGCTCCCCTCCCCCTGTGGAATGCTTGTATCGTGTTTTTGGGGTGGTCTTTGGGAGGACTGCACCGGAACCCCTCTCGGCTGAAGACACGACCGCTATAGAGGTCGCGATGATGTCGCGGCAGCCTTGCCGATAGAGACATCATCGCGACGCTCTTGAGCGTCACGACCTAGTCGTGACGGCTTGGGCCGTCACGACAGTGTCGCGACTACAACAGAGAGACATGTTAAGGTCTTGCAAAGTCCCGTGTTTTTGTGGAGTCTTCACTGTTTCCACTTTTACTGTACCCGTGGCACCTGTGCTAGTTCCCTAGTATGGTCCTACACTAGTCTTCGCTCAGTGCTCGGCACTTGAGGGCTTGTCCCATGAGAGAGGTTGTTACCGTTGCCTGGGACCCCATCCCCGCGCGCCTGTTGAGGGAGTACTCCGGGCGGCGGGCGTGCTCGAGTCACGGACTTTGGAGCGGAGGGGAAAACAGTGGTTAGGACAGCGTCGTTGAGTCGTTTGCAGAGCTCTCGTATTTGGTCTGGGACGCCGAGGTCGTTTTGAGGAGTTCTTCCCGGCGTAGTCCAGCTAGTCCGTTTCTCACTGCCTCGCTCTTTGCGGCCCCGGAACCGCCTAGAGAGGCCAGACGTGGGACCGTAGTCCGGCCAGACTACCGCGGTTACTGTTGTGTTACTTTGTGTCCTGCCTCACTCTGACGAGACGTGGAGGTTTGGACCTGGATCGAGGATAAGACGTCAGTGGACGCACCTGACCGGTTGACTAGTGGTAGTGCTTTCCGTAGCTAGTGTTTCTTGTCCAGGTAGAGTTCCCTCTGTCTGTGTTTGCTAGCTGTGTGGTGGTCACGATGAGAAGACGTACGAAGTTTCCGACCGTGTTGTACTTCTGTACCGTTGCTAGTAGTAGCTTTGCTTCCGCACTTCTTTTGTAGGTAGAAGATATAACTGATGTTATTTAATTGATTATATACTCTTCTGCCTGTTAGAGCCAGTAGGAGATTGGTAGTCCCTACTGAGCTTCTGTGGTGAAGTTCATCCGTCCTTTTCCCCAGGTGAGACATCTCAACAGCAGCAGGGTGCGCGCCGAGCGGAGGAGACGGGGCAGTAGTCGTGGTCCCCGTAGCTAGCAGTCGTTCCCCCTCTCAGTATACATCACCCTCGGGGTATGCCCCTAAGGGACTTGTTATTCCCTGCTTTTACTTGTACTAGTTGTGTGTTGGGACTGTACCTAGAGCGATACGCAGCGGTCTCGCTCTCTTTTCTGCTTCCGCATGTGTGCTCCTAGTTAGAAGTTGACGTTTACTTCCTTTACATATTCTGTTGGACTCATATTATTGCCCTTCTGGGTCTCCGGATTTGTGGGCGGCGACCGCGAAAATCGAGTCCTCGGCGGGGGCCGAGGGTCGGGTTCTCGGGTCGTTACAGAGCACCCTACCTGGCATAAAGATCAGCTTAGGTTCACAACCCCATATAAGGACTTGCTGACAATTCACATGTTCACTTACAAGCCAAGAAATTCAAGGGTTGGTTCAGAGCACAGACAAGGATCTTAAGGAAATAAGTATACAATAGTAATTAGATTAGAAAAGGAGATCAAGTTGAGATTGTATTAGAGACATGTAGGCTGGAGATAAGGTTAACACGATGATGGGCAATCCAAGGATACTCTAAACCAGTGCTCTATTAAACATATCATTGTGGCTTCCAGACATATAACAGGAAATTGTTTAAGAATTAACCATGATAAAGAGGATCAAGGTGTCAATAACAAATCGTTGAATCAACAACATGAATCATTATGGAACTACAGTCAGAATGGAAGCTACGAAGGATGATGATCATGAATCACAGAAACACTTCATTAGAAATTCACACAATGTTGTACTAACTGTGGTTATTAACACTTAATCTTATACATGAAGATCATTAATAATATCAATCAAGAAATTAACAAGGATCCAGTAAAAAGGTTATCACGTAACGTAGTACACAGGGTCACGACAAGGAGCACAGAAAGGAGTTATACAAAGATTATATAAAAATTAAGGTCATTAACATTATTAACCACTAACTGATGACTTAGAAAGGATTAGAAGGAACCTACCTGAAGACCTGAAGGCTGTAAAAGCTTCAATGACAAAGAAAGCAGACTTCACTCTGGCAGAGTCTCGATGTATAAGAGGGTTTCAACTTGACAATTCGGCAGAATCCCGGGATAGAGAGGGATTCTCAGCAGCATATCGACATAGAGAAGGATTCCATGGGATCAAACTAGTAGCATGTCGGCATAGAAAATGATCCTCACTAAACAATCCGACATCATTCCGACATGGGAAAGGATCCTCACTAAACAATCTGACAACATTCCGACATGGGGAAGGATCCTCAATGAATAATCCGGCAACATTCTAGCATGGGGAAGGATCCTCAATGAATACTTTGGCAACATTCCGATATAGAGAGGGATCTTGAGAAATCAAACCGATAACATTCCGGTGTGGAGGGGAATCTCGAGAAATCAAACTGACAGCATTCTGGCATGGGGGGAAATCTCGAGAAATCAAACTCATAGAGTTTTGGTATAAAGAAGTGCTTGCAGAAAACAAACCGACAGAGTTCCGACATAAAGAAGTGCTTTGAGAAAACATACCGGTAAAGTCCTGTCATAGAGAAGGTGTAACGGCTCTGGATATCTATACCCAACAAGGGTCTATATCCAGATCCGTCTTTCGCGAATAGACCGAAGTCTCGCAAGAGATAGCTCGTACACGTGTCCAAGAAGAATATAAGAGACAAACCACAACAGTAAGAGACACAAGAAAGGTTATGTGCTCATACCTGCATATACAATTTACAATTGTCCCATTACATTATTACATGTCCAAATTAAGAAGAGTACAACTACCTGGGGCATACCCCGAGGGAGCACAAGCTCACACAACTGTACTAACACTACTGCTGGTGGTACGCCTAAGCTGTAAGCCACACAGGTAAAGCAATGCCTAAGCTACTAGCTTCACTGGAAAGCCTCCAACACATGGTAACATGACTGCTAACCAAGAGCTAATCCTTTATACCCTTAAACCACGGTGTATCGAGTACCACACTTAAATAATAGGGCTGGCTACCACGATGCCAATCCATCGCACATTAAACCATATTCGGAAACTTACCCGAAGAAAGGGTATAACACAACACAGTGGAAGGTCTCACTGCATGACCTCTACTTCACCACCTGAAAAGGCTAGTACTCAGCGTACTACGAGAAACCAGTACCTACAAAGGGTACATGTACCTACCACCATGAGGTACCACCACTGAAACACAAACACAACTGTGCCACCACCAGGGCACAGCACAACCAGTCAAACCTCAACCAGTGAGTCTCTGCTCACCAACCACCACACCAACTGTGCCAACACCATGGCACACCTCGATAGTAAATCCATAAATAACACATGCTACAACCCATAGCAAAGCATGAGCCGGAAAGCACGACGCCACCACACGGGATAGACTACTAGTTCATGACTCCAGTATCCAACCCGGACAACACAACACAAGAACTACCTCTCAGTCTCGCAGTCACAGATGTAAGGTCCAACTGCCGCTCCACAACACAAGTAAAGCCAAAGAACTGTGGAGACCAACCAAACCACCACAACCTGTAGGTCACACACCCCGCAGGCCCATGCCTAGCACCTTTAGAGACTCTGGCCCGAGCTCTCTAAAGTGAGGCACTGGTAATAGGACTAGCTGAGGCCCAGTACGTCTACTGGTGTCCGTAACCCCCAGCTACGAGCGCGCTACAAGTGACTAAACACAAACTCTCACAAGTCACTGTCCCACTGTTGTCTTTCCCTCATCCGGACGACTACTCTCCCTGAGAGTAAGTGTGTCCAAGAAGACGACAAGACCTTGATGATACCACTGCACCGAGACAAGCCTCGAGCACACGCAGGTCCCTGGCTCACACAAAACCTAGGGCTCCCAACTGAAGAGGCATTCCGGAATAGGCGCCGGACCACCACACTCGGCTAGCACAAACCACGATATATACTTATATATTCTTTATTACAAATCATAGTAGCTATTCATAATCTGTCCTATCATCGGTCACCATGTGACCTCCAAACCATCTCACACTAGACAACACAACCTTGCCTGTCATTGGTCACTCTGTGACCTCTATGGCAATACCCATTACTTAACTCGTATATCATTATAATATTCTTTAAAGACAACAATAGACTAGGGCTAGGTTCATATGTGGACCTTCACTGCCCGGTCACATCATACTAGCTATATCAGTTATAATACACTAATCATAATATCAACCACTAGCCATGCATACACATGCACGACACTCAAAATGTGCAAACGTCACGTAAAAGCTTGCTCACTTCGTGAGCACCACCCTTATCACGTAAACCACACACAAACGACAAGCTAACCACGCTCACTGAGCACTACAAGTACCAATGCATCATTAGCATTGCCATGCACAATAATTAAATGATAATCGGATAACCAAAACACCAAAGGCATGCAAAGCAGAACCCTCGGCTGAGATCGCGACAGAGGACTAGGCTGCCTTCTGATCGTGACGCCACGACATGTCGCGATAAGAAACCCTATCACGATGGGTCGGCCTGTCGCGACCTGGTCGCGACAGCCGGGTCCGTCGCCATCTCAGGCGCAAACCCTATTCCGGGAACCATCTCCGGATTTTCCATGCAAACCAACCTAACCCAGTTTCAACCCGGTTTTCATGCTTATTTCACCTCCTAGACATGGTATCTACTGTTCTTAAAGTAGTAAACTAACTAACATGCAATCCACGCTATCAAACATGGTGGAATCTCCCTACCTTCACGAAGAACGCGCAATCCATGCATGGCACGGCGTCTCTCCCGCTCCATACGACGTCCTCGCGTCGAGAGCGCGACGAGAACCTCGCCGAAATGCCGGATCGCCCACGAAACCGCGGCAGCTCCCCTCCTGGGTCGAGTAGAGCTTGTGAAAGCTCTGTTCGACCAATCTTCTTAAAAACTGCACAGCGGTTGGGATCGCGACGTACCTCCCCGTCTTGACCTGATCGCGACGAACTAGGGCGTCGCCTTCCCATTCCCGACGTCAGCAGGCTCCTCCCTGTGCGCGACACGCGGCGCACATGCAGACGTCGACCCCAGTGGTGGTAACCAGAATACGACCCTCACTACCGTCGCATTCAGAACGCGACCTACACCCCCGTCGCGTTCACATCCAGTGAACCAACGGGCACCACGGGCCTAACCTGTCGGCCCACTAAACCCCACACAACACACGGAAACCACAACTAAAGCCCAATGACCCCACATTGGTCATTGATAACTGTAAAATTTCTCGTGTTAAATTTCATACATATGGTTAATTTTAGACAGTCTTTGTCTATAAATAATGTGCATCTTGAATTTAATTTCCATTTCATCCAGAAATAAGTTTTTGAACATATTAGTTGATAATGGGTTAGAATACACATGTTAGATTTTCATAAGTCATTGACTAATTAGGTTCACTTTGGAAAATAAAAGATATTTGTAAATAAATATTGTATATAATTAAATTCTTGTTACAATAATATCTTTGTAAATATTTTTAATAGTAAATAGGTATGAGTTTGTAAATAAATAGATTTTTTAAAACAGTTTTAATATCTCACCCAATCCCATTAAATAAATAAATATTATTTTTAACACCCCACCCCATCTTTGGCCATGTACCCTTACCCTTTTCTTTCTTCCCCATCAGGTTGAGGAGTCCTGGAGTCGGTAAGAAAAGCTGGAAGTGATTTGGGGCAGAGGAGCTCTGGCGATTTGGCGGAGCTTTGGCGATGGCGCTGGCAAAGCTAGAGGCGGCCAGGCGTGCTGGCAATTTGGGTGTGCTGAGCTGGAGGAGCTTCTGTGTGCAGCGGCTGGAGTTGCTGCGGAGGCGAGAAGAGGATTTGGCGGCCAGCTCCCAGGTGATCCAGCAGAGGCGCGTGAGGCTGGGGCGGTTGGAAGTTGTCGGGTGTGCGCGGATGGCAGCTGCTGTGGAGGCGGATCCGCTGAAGTGGATGGGCTGGCCGTGCAGAGCAGCTGAGGTGGCGGCCGCGCGCGGTGGTGGAGGTGTGCTGCATGAGTGGACCAGAGGCGGCGTGCGCAGCCATGCGTGAGCAACGGAGCGGGGCTGGAAGCTCGTGTGGGGCTGCCCAGTGTCTGGAAGGATCCTAGAGCCTATATAAGGACCCCAAGGTCTTCAGGAGTGGAGGATTCTATTATTGTGAGTTGGGCGGAAGAGTTACACTAGTTTTTTTTTCTGTTGGGCTGGGAGAGCTTGTTCGGCTGCTGTGAGGGGAATCGAGTGCTTCTTTTTTTTCTTTGTTCTGCTGTGAGGTTTGGGCTGGGGTTCAGGATTTGAGGAATTTTTCTCTTGTTTCTTCTATTCTTTCGGAAAGCTACTGTAATTTTTGGGTTTTCTTCCTCTTTTCCGGTTATAGAACTGCTGGAAGTAGATAGATTATTTTTCCATTTCTTTTATGCTTAGAAGAGTTCGATCCATTGGCGTGTATTGCATTTAATTTCCATTTCTTCTGTGCTTAGAAGAGTTCGATCCAGTGGCGTTTATTGCATTTAATTTCCATTTCTTCTGTGTTTAGAAGAGTTCGATCAAGTGGCGTTTATTGCATTTAGTTCTGATTACATTGCTTCTGTGTTTAGGGGAGACCGATCTAGTGAATTTTCCTTTTCTTCTTCTCTTCGCTGCTACTGGGAGGGGGATCGAGGGGTTCCTTTCTTTTGTGTTATGTGAGAGATCGAGGGCTTCCAGAGATCGAGGGCTTCTTCCTGTCTTCTGCGTCTGAAGAATCCCGGAGGTGTATGCTGCAGAGCAAGGCCAGGGCGACCAAGGGGATCTATCCTTTACTTGGTATGTTCTGGGTTTGTCCGGTGATGGTGTACAGAAAGCTGCCAGAGGTAGTAGCAGAGAGCATTTGAGAGACCAGGGAGCTTGGCTCCTCTTCTGTTTTTACTGATTTGAGTTTTCTATTTCATTAGTGTTCTGTTTCTTTCACCCTGGACAGATTGAGAGCATGATGTGTAGTTTAAATTTCCTTTAATATTTTCTTTACTGAATTGTTCTCCATCCCTCGAGTTGAGAGGGTACAGTGATCTAAATTGCTTATAGCTCATTTTCTTCTCAGTATAAAGGATGTTTAATTTGATCTGTCATCAAGAGTTATAGTTCAGTTTAATGCATTGAGAATTTCAGTCTTGATGGTGCTTATTTGAGTAGTATCATAGATTCCTGTTCTTATTTTCTGTCTGATCCCCTGAGCTGTAGGGGTACATTGAGTTAATAATGTTCTTTTGAGAATTCGTGTTCTGTCATCTTTCTGAATCATTTCAGAAATAGAAGTGCATCCATGAGATTCTAGTTCAGATTGTTGTTTTACCTGTTCAATCCCTCAATTGAGAGGGTATAGTGATGATAATTCTCTTTTAATTTCAATTCAACTTGTTCTTTCATTATGTTTGATCTATCGGAGTGGTGAGGGATTTGATTGGTGATGTTTTCAGAATTGATTCTAATGCAGTGTTATTTTAGTTAAAAGTGCCTGTTAGAATTGTTTCAAGTCAAAGTAGTTTAAATCAAGTTTTATTCAGCCTCTCCGTGGATATGACCTACTCTCACCACTTATTAGTTCATCTTTGCAATTTTAACTTTGTGAGACAGTTTAGAGAAGGTGAGCATATTGACTTGTGCAAGGAACTCTGGACAACGAAAGTGCACAGTCAACAATGCCGCGTTCAGTCATGAGCACCATACCAAAACCAATAAACGGAGATCCGAACAACCACTAAACAACGATCCACGAAGATCCGAAAAACGTGCTACCTTACATTACTATCACCTAAAAAGGAATGTCGTCCTCGACATTCAATACGAGAGACAATAAACCACACTATCACCTAATAAGAAACACAGCCATACTCAGAGCCTCCTCTGCATTTCCCCTTCAAACTATCTACTCATTTCCATACTTACTCTGCCTTCCCTCTCTTTTAAATTCATTCCATAACTAATTTATTTTCCGAATCTATTCTGCCATTCCTTACCTTCCAACTGTAGGTGATTCTACCTTTCCATCAGCGCTTTATCTCTTTGGACTCGACCTATTCCCACATTTTCTGGGCAATTCTACCTGGCCGATGGCGCTTTATCTGCTTGGGCTCGATCTATTTCCACATTTTCCTGGTTGTGTTTGCAACATTTCTTTTTTTGGGCCATTTTCTTGCTTAAATCCTTTCACTTTATTCTTAAATTTTCAAATTTCCTGATGCTATTCCACTATTTACTTATCACCACTAACCATTATTTTGCTCAATGCGCACAAACCTTAAACTTTCTTTTAATTATTTAAACTTCAGATAACCTATGAATATTAAACCTTCCACGCTTCCGCTGCGCTACGCTGATCACATTAAATCTTTCACCAAATATTTCATGAATTCTGGATTCCCTTAATCCATCAATAACTTATCTTGCTTTAAATCATACTTTCCAACTAACTTCACATTTTTCTTATCATATATCAATACTATTTAATTGACTCCATTCATATTCTATTTTCTACTATATCTATGCCATACTGAATTCCGAATCTTGACATATTTCTATTGATATACTTTTTCCTTTATATATTTTCCTTACTTCAAACTCTTTACCATTATACTGATTATACCGCTCCTCCCCTTTTCTATTCCTTTCACTATATCTTAATCTGCTCATTATTTCTTAATTGAGTATTATAACTTTACTTCAAATTCCAAAAATATTCTTATAACAAAATTCATTTATTCATCTGAATCACCTTACTGCATACCATTACACAAATTCTTATTGCACATTTTCGGAATCATTTAATTATCACTATTCTATAATCTACCAAATTCTTTTTCTTCATCTGATCATTAATACTAAACTTTAACTTTACTATCAATAGCATAACACCATTACTACAAAATATTTCTCTTAATTAGTCTACTAGCTGACTAATCTCCACATGCCATTTATGCTACAATCCTTCTTATTCTTTACCATAACTATAAATTAAAATTATTTCTTTTAAACACAATGAGTTATTCTACTTAATTCCTTTATTCCGCATTACTAATTTACTGCCAATTGTAAACAATTTCACTATTACTGCTCATTCAAAAACATTCATTCATAATCCACTTTCTATTCCTCATTGCTTCTTAATAGACTTAACCTTGTCTATTTTAAATTGCATAGCTTCAACTTACTTTAATTATTTAGCTTTAACTTCAATCTGCTTCTGACACCAATTTTCCCTTCTCTGCTTCCACAATCTACACACAAATATTTTCACTACCAATTTATCTTTAACACTGCATCCATATATAAATCTTTCTGCAAAATCTTTATCCATTACCTCTTACTAAACAAACATCTCTCTCTTCATGAAATTTCCGGAAAAACCTAACTTTCCACTTCTCTTTTGTTCTTTCTTTAATCAACTGATCACCTCTACGTACACTTACATGGGTTTCTATATTAAATTTCTATTCTCCTCATTATTCATAACAACACTGCCCTTAAACTTTTTACTACAACATCTTTAATCACAAACCATACTTAACAATTATCTCAATCACTACTCCTCTTCTTACCAACATCTCACCTCAAGTTAAACTGTCTTACTCAATCAATTCATACCTAACATGCCACTAATTTATTATCCAAGCAACTTCTTAATACTTTGTTAACATAAATCTCAACCTCAATGACTATCTCTGCTACAATTTTCAACCACAATTCACCTATTTAACAGTCCTAATCACAGAGCTCTATTCTTCATTACGATACAATTCCCTCTATTATTCCGTCATATCACTATCTTATATCTTTCTCTACCAACTCTGATCCTCATTAAAACACTTTTTACTGAATTTTATAACTAAATTCACCAATTCTTTCAATTTCAATAAAAAGAACCTTTAATCAACTATACTTTAGCCACCACTAACACCCCAATAACTACTCACACTACACCACCAACCATACCATTTCTCCGCTATTACTCACAACCACTAATCTAATCAGCTATACCCACCATTCATATATCAAAACTCATGTGAAAATCGTACTAAAAAGGCACAAGAAACCACAGACTTACTACCAGCAGTGGACATTAAACTATGTATTGGGACATTGTAACCTTAATGTCTTTTCATATTTTAACTAGACCATTGCTTTGATATCAACTGTAACGGCCCTAGATATCTATACCCAATAAGGGTCTACATCCAGATCCGTCTCCCGCGAACGGACCGAAGTCTTGCAAGGGATAGCTCGTACACGTTTCTAGGAAGAACATAAGAGACAAACCACAACAGTAAGAGACACAAGAATGGTTATGCGCTCATACCTGCATATACAATTTACAACTATCCCATTACAATATTACATGTCCAAATTAAGAAGAGTACAACTACCTGGGGCATACCCCGAGGGAGCACAAGCTCACACAACTGTACTAACACTACTGCTGGTGGTACAAGTCTGTCATGACACCTCCGCAAGCTACACCAACAGTAAACCCTGTAATGAATTGTAAGGGAGTGAGCCTCAACAAGTCACTGGCTCAGTAGGGGACCACCCAAAACAACACACAGTACGGGAGGACCTCAACCCCAACGGGTCTCACTGGAAACACTGGTAACCAAATCATATCATGCTCACAGAAAAGCATAATCTTATCAATTAATACGAATCCCGGAAGGAAGAAGAGATAGCAGAACTAGCTCCACACTACTAGTCTACCCAATAACTGTAAAGCTAGGCCACAAGCCTCACAGGCACACCACCTCAACAGCTGGTCGCCTAAGCTGTAAGCCACACAGGTAAAGCAATGCCTAAGCTACTAGCTTCATTGGCAAGCCTTCAACACATGGTAACAGGACTGCTAACCAAGAGCTAATCCTTTATACCCTTAAACCACGGTGTATCGAGTACCACACTTAAATAACAAGGCTGGCTACCACGATGCCAATCCATCGCACATTAAACCATATTCGGAAACTTACCTGAAGAAAGGGTATAACACAACATAGTGGAAGGTCTCACTGCATGACCTCTACTTCACCACCTGAAAAGGCTAGTACTCAATGTACTATGAGAAACCAGTACCTACAAAGGGTACAGGTACCTACCACCACGAGGTACCACCACTGAAACACAAACACAACTATGCCACCACCAGGGCACAGCACAACCAGTCAAACCTCAACCAGTGAGTCTCCGCTCACCAACCACCACGCCAACTGTGCCAAAACCATGGCACACCTCGATGGTAAATCCATAACTAACACACGCTACAACCCATAGCAAAGCACGAGCCGGAAAGCACGCCACCACCACACGGGATAGACTACTGGTTCATGACGCCAGTATCCAACCCGGACAACACAACACAAGAACTACCTCTCAGTCTCGCAGTCACGGACGTAAGGTCCAACTGCTGCTCCACAACACAAGTAAAGCCAAAGAACTGTGGAGACCAACCAAACCACCACAACCTGTAGGTCACACACCTCGCAGGCCCATGCCTGGCACCTTTAGAGACTCTGGCCTGAGCTCTCTAAAGTGAGGCACTGGTAACAGGACTAGCTGAGGCCCAGTACATCTACTGGTGTTCATAACCCCCAGCTACGAGCGCGCTACAAGTGACTAAACACAAACTCTCACAAGTCACTGTCCCACTATCGTCTTTCCCTCAGACGGACGACTACTCTTCCTGAGAGTGAGGGTGTCCAGGAAGACGACAAGACCTTGACGGTACCACTGCACCGGGACAAGCCCCGAGCACACACAGGTGCCTGGCTCACACAAAACCTGGGGCTCCCAACTGAAGAGGCATTCCGGAATAGGCGTCGGACCACCACACTCGGCTAGCACAAACCACGATATATACTTATATATTCTTTATTACAAATCACGGTAGCTATTCATAATCTAGCCTATCATCGGTCACCATGTGACCTCCAAACCATCTCACACTAGACAACACAACCTTGCTTGTCATTTGTCACTCTGTGACCTCTATGGCAATACCCATTACTTAACACGTATATCATTATAATATTCTTTAAAAGACAACAATAGACTAGGGCTAGGTTCATATGTGGACCTTCACTGCTCGGTCACGTCATAGTAGCTATATCAGTTATAATACAATAATCATAATATCAACCACTAGCCATGCATACACATGCACGACACTCAAACCGTGCAAACGTCACGTAAAAGCGTGCTCACTTCGTGAGCACCACCCTTATCATGTAAACCACACACAAACGACACGCTAACCATGCTCACTGAGCGCTACAAGTGCCAATGCATCATTAGCATTGCCTTGCACAATAATTAAACGATAATCGGATAACCAAAACACCAAAGGCATGCAAAGCAGAACCCTCGGCTGAGATCGCGACAGAGGACTAGGCCGCCTTCTGATCGCGACGCCACGACATGTCGCGATAAGAAACCCTATCGCGACGGGTCGGCATGTCGTGACCTGGTCGCGACAGCCGGGTCTGTCGCCATCTCAGGCGTAAACCCTATTCCGGGAACCATCTCCGGATTTTCGATGCAAACCAACCTAAACCCAGTTTCAACCCGGTTTTCATGCTTATTTCACCTCCTAGACATGGTATCTACTGTTCTTAAAGCAGTAAACTAACTAACATGCAATCTACGCTATCAAACATGGTGGAATCTCCCTACCTTCATGAAGAACGCGCAATCCACGCATGGCACGGCGTCTCTCCCGCTCCATACGACGTCCTCCCGTCGAGAGCGCGACGAGAACCCCGCCGAAACGCCGGATCGCCCACGAAACCGCGGCAGCTCCCCTCCCGGGTCGAGCAGAGCTTGTGAAAGCTTTGTTCGGACAATCTTCTTAAAAACCGCACAGCTGTTGGGATCGCGATGTACCTCCCCGTCGCGACCTGATCGCGACGGACTAGGGCGTCACCTTTCCATTTCCGACGTCAGCAGGCTCCTCCATGTGCATGACACACAGCGCACATGCAGACGTCGACCCCAGCGGTGGTAACCAGAACGCGACCCTCACTACCGTCGTGTTCAGAATGCGACCTACACCCCCGTCGCGTTCACATCCAGTGAACCAACGGACACCACGGGCCTAACCTGCCGGCCCACTAAACCCCACACAACACACGGAAACCACAACTAAAGCCCAATGACCCCACATTGGTCATGAGCACCATACCAAAACCAATAAACGGAGATCCGAACAACACTAAACAATGATCCACGAAGATCCGAAAAATGCGCTACGTTACATAAGGGTTTTGAGTGAACAAACCGATAGAGTTCTAGCATAGCAGAGGATCCCGAGGAAACAAGTTGGCAGAATTCTGACATAGAGAGGGATTCCGAGAAGACGAATCGGCAGCATTTCGACGTCGCGAGAGACTCCGAGAAATCAAACCGGCAACACTCTGACGTAACGGAAGATTTCGAGAAAATGAACTGACAACGTTTCGATGTAAAGAAGAACACAACAAGTAGCACTTTCACTCACTAGGGATTTAGAACTAACTTAAAAGAACCTACCTATCAACAGAACTCTGAGAACAGACACTCCTTCTCTTCTCTATTCTCTCTTCTAGCTCTAGCCTTCCTTCTCTTCCTTGGATGAGTGGAATGGGAGGAGAGGAGGTGGGGTATTTATAGGCCAAGGAGAGGAGAGGGCACCCCATGGAGGCTCTCCAAGATGGTGGACAAGTGTCCCCTTGGGTGGAGAAATCCTGGCCCTTGATTCCAGGGTTTCTCCAGGGGATGACAAGTACCCCCTTCCAGGACATTCTAGGGGTTTCTTGATTTTTCTAGGAATTTCTAGGATGTTTATATATTATTTCACTTGACCCCCTAACTTTTGTGTCTTTATCATTTTTACCTTTGACATTTAGAAATTGGAGATATGTCCATTCCTAATCCCCCCGATCGGCCGTTTAGGCCCCGAATGATCTCCGACTGGGTCTCTAGGGGTCTATAGAAGTTTCATCAAGGTCCCCAAAAAAATTAACATTCTCATGAAACCCCCATATTTTTATAATTGTAGATATGCCCCCTCCTATTTACTTTTATACTTTTTCCTCTTATTTTATTCTGGCTTAGTGTGAACAGGGATATATCCATATCCTTATCCTCTTCCTTTACCAATATATTTACCTTTAGTAGCATCCTTTAACAATATCATTATTATTTATCATTAGCAATATCTTTTACCAATAATAATATCCTTTAGCACATTTTCAGTAAGGGCTTAGATAGATCCGGATTTGCTTAATCTCTCCATCTGCTTACAAACTGCATTACATTTTCTCAACCGTTTCTCACTTATTTATCATTTTATACCTTGGGGTATTACATGAAGACTCATATAGAAATTATTTAATATGAATGTAAGGATTGCCCGTGCCATTGTACAATCGGTACGACGACATCTTCAAAGGATGGATATGAATTTTAGGGAGAGTCCGCATGGCGGAAACGAGGTCACCCGTGGAGTTTGAGAGTTGACTGATTTGATTCTCCATTTGATTCAATTTTTGGAGAAGAGCATGTTGAATGGATATGGGTTTCCACTGGGCATGAGACGATGTACATGAGGGAGGCCGTGAATAAATGGGTCTTCCTAAGGGTTGGTCTGTACGGATCGGAGCTCGGGTGCTAAAGTGGTCAGGGGGCCGAGGTGATGGATGTATAGGAGGAGGTGGCAAATTTTCCAGAATATACAAAGGTGGGTGCCTTTGAGAAGGAGGTCGAGAAGGAGTCACATTCTCACCCAAAGATTGAATTAGATTGAGTTGTTAATGAGTGAGCTTATCTAATGCATTCAAAACATTATGTACGTTTGAATTGTGGTGGGAAGAAGGCTCTCTCCAGGTTTTGATTGGGGTTATATGTGAGAGGTTATCATATTGGTTAGCACGTGGCGTGCGTACATAACCATAAGAACTGGAAGTTTGCCCCTCATGTTGGTGAGATGGACGGACATGGGATTGGAATGAATAATCACTAACACTATCCTCATAGTCCATATTAAAGTTGGCATGGTGGTATTGGTCCATTTTTTAAACAAGCAAGCAATCACACAATGTTGAACAAAGATATAAATCAATCAATATGATTCTTATCAATGATTAAGCACACAAGTTATGATGCTTGTGCTTGTTTTAGGAGTTTCAAATTGATTAAAATGGATTGAAAGAATATTGTTCACTCCAGGTGAGATCTTATTTGGATGAATTTGGCTTCTTCGGGGTGCAACTAAAATCACAAACTTACCACGTGATAGGAGATCTAAACTTGGGTCAACGATGTAGTACAACTTGCTCGGTCCGCCGTGAGGGAATCCATGGGGTACGAAGACTTACGGATGTTCCATAAGAAGGTTCGCTAGTCCAAAGGGACAGAATGTCCAATGGAGAGATTGCCTTCACGAAAGGGTATCTGAAGCCTAGGGAGTGAGGGAAGGAGGTCCCCCGACCAAAATGAATGAATGTATGAATGTAGATAGACTAATATATAAACAACTGAGACTCGACGACTAAATCCGTCGCATCTTCAGAAGGCACTCAAGAACAAATCAACAGCAAAAAGAAGGGAGGATATGAACAAAAATCAACACACAATTATCATGGATTTGCAGGGTATGAGCATGGAAAGCATGAAGCACACAATCTCAAATAAGTATGAATAGAATCAACTCCTTTCCCTTTTATTTGTTATTATTTTCTGAAAACTTCTTTGAGAATCTGAAATTGGCTAATCACTTGGGGAGTGAGAAGAGGTAGAGAAAAAGGAGGAGGGGAGCACGAGGGTGCCGAGGGAAGGGTGCTGCGTGGGGAACGATTGTAAGGCCCTCGAATTTTATTCATATTATGCTTATTTTATTTTGTGCATATTATAATTATTTAGTTACTTATGTGCATATGTATATATATATTTATTTCTGTGCATATAAGTATTTAGCTAATTCTGTACATATTGTATTTATCAAATTCTGTGCATATAATGTCTATTTATCTTTGTACATGTATGCTGGTTTAATGTATTTAGAGTTCTGCCCGAAATCTCTATTAACGTCAACATCCATTGACGTTAATGGCAGGTTGACGGCAATGTGTGTGTCGTTGACTCCATGGTCGGAGGAGATAGACGTCCAGATCGATGGATGCCTATTTCCTATTAACGGCAGTAAAGTGGCCGTTTACTTCTCCGGTTATGTTGCGATTCCAGATCTGAAAATGGCTGCATTTCTTCCGGGTTCTTGATTAGGAAACTATCCCCAACGGTAGGAAACCTAATCCTAGGCGCACCCCGACCCATTAGCCCTATAAAACATCCAGTTTTCAGCCAGATTAGGTTTTTTGGCTCATGAGAAAAACCTAGGGCTTCTTGAGAGAAAAACTAGTTTTTGAAAGGCTTGATCCGACATGTGTGGGGTTCTTCCGGCGATCTACTGCGACTGGAAGGAGCTCCTACTGCTGAGGAATCTTCCCCGACTCCGGAGGATCATCTGCACAAGCAGGAATACCGGATTTGGGTGGGGATTCTGCACCTTTTTGGCTTGGTCGAGGAGGGCTTCTTCGACCAAATAAAACCCTTAGAAATTTATTTACATGCAAGTAATCGGGGGTTAACATCCCTAGACATGTCCTTTAGGTCTCAGGAATTTTTTCAGAATTTTATTCGTGTCTTGGAACCCCCAATTCTTCTTTTTATTTGAGTTCGGTCTGCACTTTCTATAGACAGGAGGTTGACGACAACCTTATTGCCGCCAAGTTCTTGAGTTGACGGCAGCATCCTGTGCCGTTAACCCATGTTGACGACAAAGCCCTTGCCGTCAAGTTCATCTATTTTCTGCATAACTATATGTTTGATCTCTATACTGTGATTTTAGACTGTTTGGAGGTCTGTGCATGCTGTAAAAATTGTGATTGGTCAAGTATGGTCTGTAGGTCATATCATGAGGTTCTGTCCATTTTCTGAGCATGATACTATTTAGTATAATTTCTATATTTAGAAAATAAGCATATTTTGACTATGTTTAATCCTGAATAAATAGTTTTGTTGCATGTTATGGATTCAAAAAATTACCATGATCTTAGGGTTACTGTTTTCAGGCTTTAGAACTATTAGAACTGATTGTGTTGCTGTATACCATGTTAAAGTAACTATCATGTTAAATTGGCATGGAATCTTTTTAATTTGTTAAAATTTGTTTTACAATTGCAAAAATATGAAAAATTAGACATATGACATATTACATGTAAGAAGTCTGTGGTTAAATTTTGATACTATTTTGATACCCATAGGTACCGTTTGTATTTAAAGTTAATTTGACCATGTTAAACATGTTTGAGTTAAATCATGTAAAATTTAATGATTTGCAGCATGATAGAGCTCTATTATGTTTAATTTAATACTGTAAAATAGTCATGTTGAGTTCTGTAATCTGAAGAGTGTGTTTAAATGAAGTGCATGTGAATGGATCATAAGTGCATGTAAATAATGTAAATCATGTGGATAAGTGAGAACAATGTGTTTAAAGTGATCATGGGTCAAAATTGACACTGCTACCATAGAAGGCTGTGGAGATGTACTATAGAAAAGTCCCTATAGGAAGGCTCATTATGTATGTGATATGCTATGGGCATTAGGATGAAATCCTGGAGGTGGACAAGTACCACTGGTTAGGGTGGAGAGGGCTTCTCCCGGTTCTGCGAAGTTACCAAGATTCGTCACTGTGTTGCCTAGGTGACGGGTATGTGTTATGTGAATGTGTGTCCTTCTTTATGGTGGTTCAGACTATGTGTCATGACAAATTAAGTGTAAAAGTGTGAAAAATGTGAATATGTGAAATGTGAACGTGTTAGTATTATGTGAATGTGATAGTATGTGAAAAATATGTGAAATCATGTGAAATCATGTGAATGTGATATAATTGTGTTAAAATAGCAAGTTTAAGATGTGAATAAGTGTTATAAAAGCATGTGAAAATGATTAGACATCATGCTAGGATTGTTTTATTACTATGTGCATAATTCTATGATCAAATTGTTTAGATTTATGAAATGATGTGAATTGAATTTGGCATAGTGAATCAAGTTAAACATCATGTGTAGAAAGCATGCCATAGGTTATTCATGTTAATTTGTTAAATTGAAATGAAGCATGCGCCATTTATTTTCTCTTATGGATTAAAAAGAATAGCATGTGTGTGATATGTGTAAGGATGTTCCTTAGATTGCTTGCTGAGTCTTTCGTTTTAGAAGACTCATACTTGCTTTGACATACAGGTGAGATAGGTATCCTTGTACTTGAGGAGGACTTAGTGAGGAGCGACTCCGAGTGAGAGGAGTAGCTGTATTTGTGGAGTGCTGTGTAGTTACACTTTCTTTTCATAGTATGTGAACAATGTTATTCATATGGACATGTATAATGTGGACAATTGTTATTTACATTTGTTATATAGACTGTGGAATTATGTGAATGATGATGGAATAAGACTTTTCTTTTATTTCCGCTGTACTCTTTTATTATTTATGTACATCTCGAACTATTGTGTAGTGTTGGGTAAATGTCCCACTGTAATGACGCTCTTTATATCGATGTGGATTGGTATAATTGTACTGGTATACGGAGGGTCGTTACAACTATGGAGCGGGTAATTAGAAAGAAGGGGTGGAAAGATGTCCCACCATGATCGCCAATTTGTAGATTCTGCTTTTCGTTCTTATGAATTACGATAGCTCACAAATGAGTCGTTAAACATGTGGCTAACAATCTTAAAATTAATCATCTTGCACAAATATTTTAACAATAGTTAAGTGATTGAGACCGAGTCGATCCATAGGGAAAATATTATTAACTTTGAAAATGTTGAGTTTCTTTGTTTAGAAAAATGATTTGAGAATTTTAGAAATAAATCATAAAACTAATTTGATAAAAAAATAACTATGAATTAAATAGAGATAGATTAGAAGGGAGAGAGAGGATAGAAAGAACGTAGAGAGAGAGAGAGAAGTAAGGAAATAACTAATAAACTAGTAAACTATTAACTAAACAAAAGGTTCTAAACTGCCTAACACAAACACATTTATACTAAAATAAATTTAAAGAGACAAAAAGTGAAGAGAAGAGGTAAAAAGAGGAGAATAGAAAGAGGGAGAGAGAGAGGAGAATAGCACATACCACTAGTATTATTTACACAATAAAAGTACCAAACACACACATGTATAAAACAAATATTCTATCTCTAAACTAAAGAGAGAGAACAAGAGAGAGAGAGAGAAGAAAAGATAAGATAGAGAGGGAAGAAGAGAGAGAACGGAAGCGAAGAGAGAGAAGAGAGACATCGAGAGAGATGAGAGAGAGAGGAGGCGCGCACGACTCCTCTTCTACGTGCATGCATGCACGTAGAGAGGAAGAGAGAGAGAGGGGGGGGGGCTTGTGTTGAGTTGTGGTTATTTGAATGGTTATGTGAATAACCATACTCACTGACTTGATCATGCTTTGATCTATTTTTTATGATGACACAATTATGGTCAATTATGTTAAGATGTTCTTAATAATGACACAACTATTTTTTGATGATGACATAGTTGTGGTGTTGATGAAAAACCTTCTAATCATGTTGAAAATTCATGTGTCAACCTGACTTGCTTATGTGTGTCGACCATGTCCTTCTTGGTGTCGACACATAACTATTCTCATGTCAAGTTATTGTCTTTGTGTGTCGACACATGATCTTCTTAGTATCGACACATGATTGCTTTTCATTCAACCTTTATGTTTAAAATGACATGACACTATGACAAAATGCACAGCACATATGCCTTCATGATATATTATTTGAAGTTTCTTTCTTGTAGGAAATCAAGTGAAATGTAAGCACACATCATGAAGAAACCTTAAGCAAAAGGTTCTGGAAAACCCAAGAAAGTAGCAGCTGTCGACAGGCCAGGACTCATCTATCGACAACCTAGACAAGTTCTCAACATTTAGCTTCTGGAAAAACCAAGTTGAGCAGTATCTATCGACAGCACTGGGTCATCTGTCGACGGCCCAAACAAACCTTCAGAAATATAGTTCTGGAAGAAAGATGTGTTGCAGTACCTGTCGACAGCTGATGAGCATCTGTCGACAGACGCAGTTATGTTGCCACATGTGAGCAACATGATCTTTATTAGGGCGTCCTTTTCTCATGGACTCGAATTCCTATAATTATATGAGAGTAGGACACCTCTATATAAGACTTTATAGACTCCTTTTCCAACAAGAGAGCCAACACAACTCCAAAAAGTCTAGGGGCTGCTGAAAGAGATTTCTCCAGTGCTCTGTTCATCTCTGGAAGGTTGCAGACCGAGGATCTCATCTGAGAAGATCAACTGGCCATCAAGCTCTTCATCAAATCAGCAGTAGAAGAAGATGAGCTACTATAGGAGAATCCTAGAATATCTTCATCTGATCAGCGACTCCAAGAAGACCTTGATCCAAAGTAGAGCATCGCCATCGTGAATAAGGAGAAGAGAAATCTGAGCAACATCAGTCTCAAGGAAGAAACCATATGGATCTGTGATCGTGGAGATCAGATCAAGAGTTGAAGAGACCTTTCTTCCTTCATTCATATCCTTCTCAATTCTATTCATATATCTCTGTGTGTGTGTACTGATTGGAGATCAGTACGTGGAGTTTGTGATCGTGTGTGCTTTGTGATCTATGCTAGCTAGTGTATAGATCAAATCTATGTGAGTGGTGTGTTGATCAGATCAAGGCTAGAGGATCTGATCTTTTGTGGACTTGATCTAGCATGTGTGTGTGTGTGGTTGAGCCGTTGTGCTCAAGTGTGTGTGTGTTGTACTCATCTTTGAGTAGTGTGTCCTCATTGTGTGAGGGTGAACGTAGGAGTCACTGGATGTGATATTCGAATCACCTAAAAATCCCTTGTGCACTGTTATTTAAATTGTGGTTTGACTTGCATTACATTAGATGCATGCATAGGGATTTCATCTACACATTACTTGTTAATTTTTTCACACACATTGATTAGATCAGAGGGGTTTTAATTGAATAGATCTCTTAATTCGAAGTAATTTTAAATTGCTTAAGTTTCCTCTGCAAATCTATTCAACCCCCATTCTAGCTTTGCCATCACCGAATATCCGATCCTAACAGTTTGGTGCTAGCACGGGAACCAGGCCGCTGCAGGGGCACGCGGATGGTGCTTGCTGGCGCGGGTAGACCAGGCTGCTGAAGGGGCACGCGAGCAGTGCTGTTGGCGTGGTCAAGCAGAACTGGGTGCGGGGGAGCCGGTGTAGGAGATGGCAGGCGGGGTCGCGCGGGCGGGTGGGGGTTGACGTGGGTGGGTGTAGGTGTGGGCGGGGCAGGTAGGGCGCAAGGGCATGGGAGCATGACTTAGTGCAGGAGTGGGTGCGGCAGGGCCGCTAGCACGGATGCTGGCAGGCGCGGGCACTGCTGCCTTCATGCGGACAGGGAGAGAGGAAGAAGAGAAAGGAAGAAGAGAAGAGAAAGAAAAGGGGGGGGGGTTGCGTCCAAGAGAGGGGGAAGAGAGAAAAGATGGGAATGAGATGATTTAAATAGATAGAGAGAAAACAGGAAAAAGAAGAGAGTTAAGGAGAGAGATTTTTGGAAAATAGAGGGGGCTTTCAAAATGAGAGGAGTTTTTAAATTGAAAAGATAGAGAGGGAAAGAAAAATATATATTTAAAAAAATTAGAATATCTCTTCATTATCTCTTGATCCAATTAGGCCCATTTGAAACCTCATTTCTTCCCCATAGTCCTTCAAACACAACACAAAAGAGGTTTAATCATTATTGCACTTGTAATAAATGATAATAGAATCTTATTAAATTATAATATTTGTCAATAATTATACAATTATTTATAACAATATGTAATTATCACTAGAGTCCACAAGAAATGATGAAAAAATAAATAGCAAAGAAATAAGGAGCAGAGCACAACTCTTTGGATGATTGTGATCGCGAGACACACACAGTGTCGAAGGAGAAAGTGCAGTTAGTGCAAAAAGGAGTGATCGCGGAATACCTGAAGAGCAAGAGATCACGGGAGAGAGTGCGGGTTCGCTTCTTCTTGTGGTTTCAACCTCGGAATGAAGAGGCATGAAATGTATATATAGATAGGGGCTCGAAGTCCGAGGCAACAAACTTTGTAAATCGCGACGGCTTCAGTGGTTGCATTTGATATAGAATCACAACGGTTCGTCCGGACGCATTCAATAATTTCCATTTAAAATCAAATTCTGACCAAAACAACAATCTTATTCGCGACGGTATGATCGATCTCGTTCAAGAATCTGAATTTTGTTTATGGAAACTTGCCAAAAGGGAAATATAGAAAGTTTAATTGCATCAGACATTCCGGACACGTTCAAGAAAAGGCAATACGTATTTCCAAAATTGAAATAAGGAAATTGTTGGGAAATATGGAAGTTCAAAATCGCGACGTATAGGATCGATGCGCTCAAGATTGACTACTGGCTAACAGAATGCTCTTTGAGTCATCAATCGATTATAGCATAAATGCCACCAGGTAAACCGCCACTTTCATGAAGTCACCAACGTTGACGGATACAACAATCAATATGGAAATCATGATGGTTAGACTAGACGCTTTAATGATTGACTGCTGATCCGCCAAATGTTGGGCCGTTAGTCAAAGTGAAAAGTGACAGTTTCAGTCGACGCGTTCATGATTGAATGCTGGCCACTCGAATTCTGGGCCGTCAATCGAAGTGTCAATCGATGGTTTGAGCCGACGCATTCATGAATACAATAAACACGACCACTGAAGACGACACGATTTTAGGATATATGACTAGACTTCTAGCAAGCTAGGAAAATGTAAAGGGGAAGCACCCGAAAGATGGAGGGGACTCTGAATTATGGGAAAAATACTCTCAAAAGGCAAATTAAGGGCCATTTATGGCATTATAGTGTAACATGAAATATGCTCACAATGATGTCATTTTTAGCGTGTCTACAACGCCCCAGGTACATCATGTTCTGAATGCAACGGTTCACCCTGACGCGTTCTCGATTCTGATTGGCTTAAGTTGTGTTTGTTGGCCAAATAGAGCAGGGAGCTCTGTTCAGCCGAGGGAGTTGTTGTTGTCGAGGGCTTTGGCGATTTCGACTTAGTGGAAGCTCATTTGATGCAGTTTCTATGCGAGGAGGGCCCTGAAGCGTTTAAAACACCAGTGGTGTATGTTCTTCATGTTAGTAGGGAGATTTCTCCATTTTGTTGTGTTATTTGAATGGTTAAAAGCATGTGAATTGTGAATCGATGGGGAATGTGATTTCTAGATGTTTTAGTTGGTTTGTAGAGGTTTGGATTGAATGGAAAGTCATATTTTATGAGATTTCTAGGTGAGAACTGAGGGTTTGGGGTTCTATCTGAGAACACGACCAATCGAGCAGTCGCATTCATGTCGCGATGTCCAGCTCTGACGCATTCTCATTATGAACGCGACGCATCGAGCCAACACATTCTTAATGAGGCTGGTTGGGCTGGCATGTTCTTCTTCTGAACTTGACCTATCGGGCCGTCGCGTTCTTAACGCGACAACCGGCCCCGTTGCATTCTGCTTCCCGAAGTGTGATTGTTGTGTTTGGCAGTGTGGGTCCTATGTGGGCCTAGTTTTGGTTATTTAATGTTTGTTTAAGATGTTTAAAGCATGTTAATATTAGTAAAGCATGAATTAATGTTAATGTTAAAGGTTATGGTTAGTTAATGGTGCATGTTATCATGTTATTATATCAGCATGTAAGAGGTGTATGGTTTGAGAGTATAGTGTTTACAAATGTGAATATACGAGGTAAGGGTTATGTGTTAACTGATATAAGCAATCGTGGATTGTCGTGGTTTATGAAAAATTAAGGTGTGATTATGTGATCAATTGTGACTTGTGTGGTTTGCAGAGTTTCATGGTCTAACGCTTACTCTAGAATACCTCTCCAGTTAGGTAACCTACGTTCTTTGTGAGTCAGGCACATTGTGCTCGGGGTTTGTCCTGATACGGTATGTACCGTAGATGTTTGGGTCATCTTCCTGGACACCCTCACTCGTTTGTCGAGTAGATCGTCCAGCTGAGAGAAAAATGACTATGTGGGGTAGTAACTTGTGGTGCATGTGGCTTTCCTGTTCGGTCGCTTGTAGGGCACTCGTGGTTGGAGGAGACATCAGTAGATATACTGGTCTCCAACTAGTCTCGTGTTGCCACAGCCTCACTCTGCAAGCCTCAGAACCCGTAGAGGTGTGTTAGACGTGGGTCTGCAACGTGTGTTGTAGCAGAGTGGTGTTGGGTTGCTCTCCACAGTTCTTTAATTTACGTAGTGTTGTGGTGGAGCCGCAGTTGGACCTTTCGTCCGTGGTTATGAGACTGAGTGGTGTTTCCTATGTTGGTTTTTTCTGAGTCAGATACTGACATCATGAACCAATAGTCGTGACCCGTGTGATAGCGACGCTCCTTCCGGCTCAGCTTGTGGTCTACTCTGAGGTGAGTGTGGTACAATTGGTTTAGTACCACTTAGTTTTACAATTGGCCTTGCAGTTTTTTACTTAACGTTCTTCGTGGGTTGTCTTTATTTCTTATTGATTTTTGTAGTTCTTGGTTAGCAGTATTGTGACGGACCATGTCGTTCAAACTGTTATCCTAATAAGAGCTTGATCTGACTCTGCCTCCCGCGAACAAGTCGAAGCCTCGCCAAGGACACCCACAAGTCCGTGAAAACACAAAGGAACACGCTGATATATATATATTATATATATATATATATATATTATATATATTAATATATAATATCAACATCTCACACATATTTACAATAGATTTACATAGCCAAATTTCAACAAAAGTCTAACTCAAGTACATAGGCCTGGGGCATACCCTAGGTACAAACAGAAAAGAAACTACACTGCTGGAGGCGTCGGCCCAACACCGCTGCGATGCGGCTCTGAACTAGAAGACGGTAGAGAAACCTCCTGCTCTCCTTCACCTGTAAGGAGTAGGGGTGAGCCTCGCAAGTCACTGGCTCAGTAGGGAAACTCCCCCAAAACTGAGCAAACCAAACTCAAGTACGAAAGCAGGAAGCTACGCTAACAATTTATAAAGTACACTAAGCAGGATATTAAAGCTGTAAATACCACTTACCACTTGCCGTTAACATAAACCAACTTTATTAAATAAACGACAAACCACAAACAAGTGTACGTGCTAAAGTAGAGACTGCCACACTCGAGCCACGTAGACTGGTTCGCGACACCAGCAACTGGCTCGGACAAACCACACAGGTCTACCTCTCAGCCTCGCAGCCACGGACGAAAGGTCCATCTGCCGCTCCACTAAAACAAGCCAAACAACTGTGGAGACCAACCAACATCACTCTTGCGAACCACACTGCCGCAGGCCCATGCTTGGCACCTTTAAGGACTCTGGCTCGAGCTCCCTAAAGTGAGGCACTAGAAAACAGGACTAGCTGGGGCCCAGTACGTCTATTGGGTCCGTAACCCCCAACCACGAGCACGTTATAAGCGACAAACACTGACTCACACAAATCGCTGTCCCACTGTCGTCTTTCCCTCAGCCGGACGCACAACTCTACACAAGAGTGAGGGTGTTCAGGAAGACGACACAGACCTCGACGATACACAAGTACCGGACAAGCCCTAACACTCACGTGCCTGGCTCACACAGAACCTGGGGCTCCCAACTGAGAAGGTAACCACGGTAGGCGTCGTACTACTCGCCACGCACACACAACCACGTGCACAGCGCACAAACCACGTGAACAACACACGATGACCATGTGTACAACACACTGACCACGTGAACAGCACGCTCGAGGAGCGCTACAAGTGCCAATGCACTGCTTAACAATGCCTTGAAAAACCACACAATGATAATCCGATAATCGCACCATCATGCACAAACCTTAAAGCTCTCGAACCTGTCAACGCGACATAGGGTACTGTCGCCTCTGAACGCGACGCCCCGATAGGCCGCATTTAGAAGCAGAACGCGATAGGTCGACTTGTCGTGTTCAGAACGCGACAGGAGGGTTCGTCGCCTTCACAGGCAAAAATCCTAATCCGGAACCCCATCTCGGATCACCCATTCCAACCATGCAAACCACCCTAGAAACCGTGTTTTCATGCTCATTTAGCTACGTTATCATGGTATCTACCATCTTTGCAAGTTAAACAAGCTAAAACGCATTATATGCTAATCACATCGAAAAAACAGGGTGAAATTCCCCTACCTTCACGAGGAACGCGAAGAACGGCAGTCACCCGGCGTTTCCCCCACTCCGTACGACGTCCTCGTGGCGAGACCACGCCGAAAACCGCCCTAAACACCAAATCACCCAAAAAACCCGCAAAACCTTCTTCCCCTGGAGCTCTATTTGGCCGACCTGCATAAAAACACCTCAGCGTTGGGAACACGACGTACCCTCCCGTCGTGACCTTAACGCGATGCAGGAGGCCGTCGCCTTCCCACTGTCGACGTCAGCAGGTCCGCCTAGCGCACAACACGTGGTAGACATGCAGACGAGGACCTCCAACAGTGGCAACGTGAACATGACACCCAGGACCGTCGCGTTCAGAATGCGACACCCAGACCTGTCGCGTTCACAGGCTGTGAACAAAAGGGTGCTTTGGGCCCGGACTGCCGGCCCACAAAGCCCTGAAGACCTGCACAACCACATGTATCACCTGTCATTGGCCACACACTGGCCTCCACAACAACTAAACGAGGATCCACAAGGAACCAAAAAATGCGCGATGTTACATTACTATCATCTAAAAAGAAATTTCGACCTCGAAATTTAGTAAAAAATTTAAACGCGTAAAGCTTTAAACACAACATCAAGTACTATCATCTAAAAAGAATTAAAAGCTTACTCAAACAAGTAAGGATGTGCCTTGAACATTTCTTCTGCCAACTCCCATGTATCACCTCCCTGTCTGTTCTCTCATCTAACTTTACCAACTCAATTTCTTTATTTCTCAATTTCTATGTTCTACGGCCTGTGATCTGCACTAGGTATTCTGGCATTGACATGTCGGGCTTCAAATCATCATGCTGATAACTGACTATCAGTGACGGATCTTTAATATAATTTCTCAGCATGGAAACATGGAAGACGTCATGTGCATCTGTGAAATCCGCTGGCAAGTCAATTCTGTATGCCGTCTCTCCAATTCTTTCTAACACCTGGAAAGGCCCCACGTACCTTGGGCTCAACTTACCTTTCTTGCTAAACCTCAAAACACCCTTTGTAGGGGAAACTCTGAGAAAAATATAATCCCCAACTTCAAACTGGAGTGGCCTGCGTCGAGTGTCCGCATAGCTTTTCTGTCGACTTTGAGCTATCTGCAACTTTTCCTTAATAAATCTGACCATTTCTGTAGTCTGCTGGATCAACTCGGGACCCATTACCAGACTCTCTCTGACTTCATGTCAATTCAATGGTGTTCTACATGGCCTGCCATACAAAGTTTCATAAGGTGCCATTCCTATGCTGGTGTGATAACTGTTATTATAAGCAAACTCTACCATCCTCAGATGGTGCTCCCAACTGCCTCCCCACACTAAACAGCAAGCTTGTAGCATGTCTTCAATCGTCTGAATTGTTCTTTCTGTCTGACCATCAGTTTGTGGGTGATAGGCTGAACTGTACCTCAACTCAGTGCCAACAACTCTCTATAGACTCCTCCAGAAACCAGAAGTAAACCTTGGATCCCTGTCAGAAACAATTGTCTTCGGGATACCATGCAATGGCACGATTCTATCAACATAAATCCTTGCTAATCTGTCCACGGTCCAAGACATACTCACTGCCACTAACCTGCATACCTTGGTCAATCTGTCAACAAAGACCCATATACCATTGTGCCTTGTAGCTGTCCTCGGCAGTCCTGCCACAAAATTCTCATCGATGGTCACACATCCTCCACTTCCGTGCTAACACGGTCAACTGACTGTGCTGGGTTTGTAGTCCAGCAGCCTCAATAGCTCCTGCAAAGTCAGCCGGAAGTTTGACTGTGGATTCTTCGAAGAACCACATGTAACCTGTTTCGGGAATGCATATATAGTCGAGCATCATTGCTGTGATTTTGAAAAACCTATGGTTTCTACATGCATTTCGAAAGGAGTGTGAAGCTCTTCATTTTCATTGGAAACTTCGCTCTTCATGTTATCAAGTTTTTAACGATCTATCGATATCTGTAATAAGAAATATTACTTTACGAGCGAAGCAGACGTTCAGCTTGCAGGTTTATTGCACTTTCATATTGCACTTAAGTGCAATATGGCTAGACAATAAACCCATGTGGCATCCAACAATTGGATTGTCACTTTATCACTCCTCATGTGATAGGTGTCACATATGTTATTACCTAGTCATATTGCACTTAAAATACAAAATGCAAGTACAATAAGCCTTTCTCAAAGAAAATTGTAATGACAATCCAAACTTTTTATGTTTGCAGAACCATGCTAGCGGGTAATATTGAAAAGAAAAAGGCAAGAATTTGGTCTTGCGAATTTAACTACTGCATTTTTCCCCCCCTAATCTTGTCTTGTTGAGGGAGGATCCCTGGTGCAGTCATGAGGTAGCTCCCTTGTGACCAATGTCAAAACCAGAACGGACTCTCTCTAAAAAGCAGAGGTGAGGTGGGCCCTGCCAGTCTGCTTTGCATGTACATGAATGAAGAAATACAAAGGAAATTAAATTTATGCAATTTCACATTCTAAATAGAGATAAAAATAACAAGAATATGGTGAAGTGTTTCCTAAGTGACTCTAGCTTTCTCATTGGACGTTGACTGATGTACAGTATAAGTAATGTTTTTCTTTTCAAAGTTGTATTTATTTGTTGACATTGCTCCCTTCCACAGTCCAGATGCATTCCTTCTGTGATCTGTGGTGATCATCTGAGTTATGATGACATTCAGACTACAGAAAGGATGGAAGTATCCACTTCCTTTTGCCTGTTGAAGAAATATCATGTCGTTGCATGTACATTTTGTTGGATCTTTGATTAACTTCTGTTAAATTTTCCATTTCTTTTCTTTTGCAGGATTTAGATGGGATAGACAGTGGCTGGTTTTAAATTCTAATTGGAGGGAACACACGCAAAGAGTTGAACCGAAGCTCACACTTGTTGAAGTAGAAATGCCAGTGGAAGCATTTTCGGAGGACTGGGAACCAAAAGAGGACTCATACTTAGGTAAAGAGGACTGATATAATCTGTGCATGACAGTTAACGTCCACTGTGGCCAAGCAACAGAAAGGGATTCAGCCTTCAGGATTCTTTTAGAAGCTTTCCTTCTGAAAGCACATACTAGTTATGTGGACAGTGCTTGCTTCATTTATGCAGCTGTCATGGTCTGCACCTTTCAGTTTCAAATATGGACGTCTTATTTTCATTGTATAACCTTGGGGCTAACTTGACAAGAGAAATTCTATTAGACTAATCTATTAAAATGGCAATCAATGTTTAGTACACCACAAGATTGGTTATTGAAACACCTCCTGTTACCTGTCAATGCATTTATGTAAAATTTAGTAGTATAGAACCTTTTCCAGATACCTCCTGCTGGGGAGCGAGAAGTTGAAGCAATGGTTTGGCCCATTGGAGCTCGTTTGGAGATTTTTTTAGTCTTCTGTAATTTTGGTGCAATTTTTGCACGATTTTAAAGTCCACGGGTAAAGGAGTCTAAAAAGAGTCAAATTAGAGTCCATTTAGTTTTTATTGTGTAATTTTGCATTTTTTTATTTGAGTCAAGTCTTATTTGGGTAGGATTCTATATTTTCCTTTCTTTAGATTTCTAATATGTTAAGTCTTACTAGGGATATAAGTTTGTCCTTAATTGGGAGTCTTTTATGACTGGGAATAGTCCAACTCTATATAAACACATGTATTACTCTTCATAGATTTGATTATTGATTAATTGAAGGAAAGAAAAGTTTGTATTCTTGTTCTTTGCGATGGAGAAGACTGGAGCTTTGAGAAGAAGCTCCACCTCAAGGTGATCCCTATGAAAGGGAGGGCGCGAAGACACTCCCGCCTTCTATCCCCTCCCCGGTGAGACGGTGACTATCCTTCTCTTTTCTTATGCTATCCCCCACTCTGTCCCGCATCAATTTTGGGATTAGAGCGGTGTTCGGTTTCTTCCACAGAGCCGAGATCCTATAGTGCTCCCGTTCGCTCTCTTGCCAACATCGTTGCCAGTTCCATCCCACCTCTGTCTCTGTCTTTTTTCTCTCGTTCCCTCCTTTTTCTTCCTCCTCCCACTTTGTCCACCTCGCAACCTGCGAACCTACCAAGAAGCTCGCACGCATGCGGGTCCTTTGTTGTAACGCCCCGACGGGGAATATCAGAGCGGGATTACAGTTATTAAATAGTACAGAGTGAGAAATAAATGACAAACCATTGCACAATTGGAATAATATCAAATAAAATCCAACTTCATTGATAATCCATCAAACTCCATGAACTAACTATTACATCAATGTATCAGAGCCAAACTAGGGCCCAAAGTACCTTATTGAAAACCAAACTATTACATAATGTCTAACTGACTCACTAACTCATACTATACTGACTAACAACTACTAAAGCAAATGGTTTCTGAAATAGGTCACTCTCGAGCATCGTCCTCAGTCCCATCCTCGTGAGTGTGGTCATCATCCGACTCACCTGAACACATGAAAACAAATACGCAGGATGAGCGAATAACGCCCAGTAAGACTTAATATCTCATGAGAACAAGCATGCTTTAAATAATTAATGTCTTAAATGGCAGGGTAACGAAAGAGTATAGTCATGAAGATCAAGTAACGATAGCAAGAGAGCAATAGCACTGGTATAGTGAAATAGCACAACAAGAACGATAATAGAATGGCCATGTAACGAAATTGCATGTAACGATAGCACTTGAATAGATAGCACTTTGATTGTCAATGATTAGTTGTTATAGTATTAAATGGCACTGGATGCATGACGTACACATCCTGATCATGTAACCCTTGCAAGGAAATAGCACTCTTCGGGAGCTCTCCCCAGGACCAGACCGGGCCCTATTGCACTGGCATATAGCACTTGTTTGTTATTTTAGACAATCAATTGTATGGCCAATAGAGTACCAAGAAGAGATGAGAGTAATAGACGAAATAGATGAGAGTACAGAATGAAAGTGAACAGATGAGAGTAACGAGAAAGGAGATGAGATAGGGGTATAATCGTAAAACAACGTTAAGCCACGATAGTAACAGTTGCACGACACCAGGTCGGGTATCGGCAGTCTGGTAGAAATCACATCCGCCCACTAGCCGTGCCGTGAGCACGGGCCAAGTGGTCCGGCGTGAACTCAAGGTAAGAAGGAAACACTAAGGTCGTTTGGATCGTACTGATCCCTAGGGGTATAACAGGATTTAAGGGTACAACCAGCTCGTTAGCTAAGGACGTGCGCCAAAGCTAAGAAAACTTATGGAGGCCTTGACAAGGAGTCCCTGGTCCAGTCAGGAGTCTTCCCGATGAAGAGGTGGTCCATGCCAAGAGAGTGTGTAGAAAACTAGGGTCCGTTGTGCCTCGAGTGCTCGAAGGCCGAGGGAAAATGGTAACGATGTATAAAACGCGCGAGTAAAACGAAGCCAAGTGTAATTATTTAAATAGGGAATTTAGTAATTTATTACGCTAAATTACCAGATACATTATTGAATAATTTAATAGAGTTGAATGGCAAACATGATGGTTAAGTGTGTGCAAGTGTAAGAAATCAAGAGAGCATGTATGGTTGTGCATATAGCTTTTAATTAATTAATTTCATGAAGATTTATTCCATTTATAATTAACAAGTCAAAATCAGTCATGGCAGTACTTAATTAGGGTTAATCAGGGTTTATATGTCATTACAGGTAGGGTTATAATGGTAATTTAGGGTTCTGGCCATTTTACTGTGAACGCGACGAGGGTGCCCGTCGCGACTTCATGTCGCGACGGGGCGGTCTGGCGCGACAATCGAACCGGCCGGCCTGGCCCAGTTCGGGGTGGGAATGCGAAGGCTCGGGCCGTCGCGTTCAGAACGCGACGGTCCGGCCGACCGCGACCCCTCTGAGGTCGCGACGGGTCGGGCCGTCGCGACTTCAGAGGTGCGGACTGACCCAGGAAAGGGGTTTTTCCCTTTTTAGAAGTTCAGTCCTTCCCTCCAAATCATGCTACAGGGTACTTCAAAATTGATGTAAAATCGAACAGTGATCTAAAAATCATGAAACCAGTTTTAATCGAAAGAGGACATGGTGATCTATCACTGGTAACGATTAATTAGAAAACAATCATGGATAGAGCATGCTTTAACTAGGTTACTTTTCATTAACCTAAACATGCACAGTCAAAGATCAACGATTTAATTGGCAATGATCACATGATAAAAATTGGGGCAAATAGGGACGTTTGAAAGCTAAAAGCAAGTAGTATTTATGAGAATATTCGCATGGCATGGGATCATGTACATGCAAGGATTTAAAGTAAACAAGAGGGTTCGGGTGTATGGACATGACAGGGTTTGCAACATTTAATTTGCTCTCATGGATGAACGAAATAGAGCGAAATGAGAGGTCTTTTGAAGAGGGTCATGAAGACTACCTAGGGTTAATTTTACACGATTTAAGCTTGAGAGATTGCCTACCTTTCGTTACAGTAAAGAAAAGCTAGGGTTTGGTGACGTAGAGAGAAGATCCCTCCTTGCTCCAAGCCTTCTCCCCTTGCTCTCCACGTCCAAAACTCCTCCTCTTCGTCTCCCAAAGTCAGCACGCAAATGAGGGTTGATAGGGCCGAATTGGGATGTCTATGGCTTGCTACAAGAGTCCTCCCTTTTAAAAACTCTTCCTTTCTATTAAATTTCGAATTCCATAATTATCACCTTCCCTCCTAGCATTTATCTCTTATTAGAGTGGAGGAGAGGGTTAATTTCGTGGGTAAAGGGTAGGGTAAGTCTAGGACTCTTCTTTTGGATATTTATGACTTATTTAATATTTATCTTAACCCTTTACTATTTAACATTTATTTTTAATGCAAATTTCACTAATTTATCTCCCATCCCATGATGGCTCCTCTCAATTGGGCCCAACACTCCATGTTAGGACCATTAATATAACCCATTCTAATTTACCTTAATGGGTATTGTTTTAATTTTCTATTTATTCCATTTATTCTCTCTTTATTCTAATTAAATCTATTTATCTCATTTATTTAATTAAAATTTTATTTTATTTTGATTTTAAAATCAAGGGTGCTACGTCCTCCCCCTCTTAAAAGAATTTGGTCCCCAAATTCATATGATCGTAAGAGGAAGAATGACTTACCGAATAACTCCGGTAATTCCTTCGCATGGTTGCTTCGGGCTCCCACGTGGCTTCTTCAACTTCGTGATTTCTCCATAGTATTTTCACCACGGGTATAGATCGATTCTGAAGCTGTTGCATCTTCTTGTCTAATATGTTCACCGGCCTTTCTTCATAGGTCATATCTTTATTCAAATGATATCATCATAACTGATTACGTGTGACGGGTCATACACGTACTTCCTCAGCATTGACACATGGAAGACGTTGTGGACTGTAGAGAACTGAGGAGGTAGTGCCAAATGATACGCCACCTCGCCAACTCTATCCAATACCTCAAATGGGCCTATGAATCTTGGTCTTAGCTTTCCCTTCATCCCAAACCTTTGAAATCCTCTGGTCGGGGATACCTTAAGCATCACGTGGTCTCCGTTTTGAAAATTCCAAATCTCTTCTTCTCTTGTCTACATAGCTTTTCTGTCTTGATTGAGCTACCTTAATCATGTCTCGAATAATCTGTATATCCCTGCTTGTGTTTTACACCATATCGGGTCCCAACCACTGTTGTTCACCCATTTCATTCCAGCATATAGGTGATCTGCAACTTCTGCCGTACAGTGCTTCGAATGGTGCCATATTGATGCCGTACAGTGCTTCGAATGGTGCCAACCACTGTTGTTGTAGGCGAATTCAATCAGTGATAGTTGTTCATTCCAATATCCCTCAAAATCTATGGTGCAGGCTCGCAGCATGTCTTCCACTATCTGATTTGTCCTTTCTGTCTGTCCATCCGTCTGTGGGTGGAAGGCAGTGCTGAAATTGAGTTTAGTGCCCAATGCAGTCTGAAGTCCCTTCCAGAATCTAGAAGTGAATCTGGGGTCACACTCTGAGACTATGGATACGGGGACTCCATGCAGTCTTACTATCTCCTACACATAGAGGGCTGCTAACACATCCACGCTCCAGGTGCTTTAATTGCTAGAAAATGTGCGGACTTAGTCAAACGGTCCACAATAACCCAGATAACATTGAGTCCACCACGAGTTCGAGGTAAGCCCCTGATGAAATCCATTCCGATGCTTTCCCACTTCCACTCGGGTATGTTCAGGGGTCTTGAAGAGATGCGGAATTCCCTAAATGGTAATCTAGAAGGGGGGTTGAATAGATTACGGACAATTTAAAGCTTAACGCCCTCTTTTTGCAATAGCACAGACAATTAAAGTGTTAGCAATAATCGGACTGTGTGTGGATGTGTGTGAGTGATTAACAAACTAATAAGCAAGTACTCAAACGTGTATAAATGTGTCGTGCCTACCAAACATCTAACGCAAATTCGTGCAAACCACGAGACATGTAGATTTTACGTGGTTCGGAATACACAACTCGTGTATCCTACATCCACGGGCCACACACACACACGGAATCACCTGCTTATGAGCTAGTTCACGAACTACAACTCACACACGTGTTTATCTGATGTGAACCCACGATCAGATTAACACACACACACGTGTATCAAGCACAACAACCGCTTGAAACACCACACACACACACAGGTATGGAATAGAAAGAAACAGGGAAGGGTTTGAGAGTTGAAGAACAAATCCAATAAGCAAACTCTTCCTCTGAACTTCCTCCTGGAGTCCAAGCTTCGACTTTGAGATCAGATGTTGATGTAGATGCTTGAATCCAAGACGTCCTGACTTCACCTTCCGCTTCAAGAGTCTTTCGTTCTTGGTTCTGGGCGGTAGGTTGAAGCAGAGCAGCAGAACAAAGCTTCTTGTGAGAACTCTTTAGGGTTTTTGCTTGGAGGCTGCTTGTGTACGAGATTTGTTGCAAAAGGTTGCTTATATATGAGTGTTAACATATGGAGAGTCGTACTCCATGGAAACACTAAGTTTGGCAACTTGCAAAACTTCCCGTAATATGACTTCGGTTCGTCTGTCGACAGGTATTGCACCTGCTGTCGACAGGCATAGACAGATTGTGAAGAACCAGAAGGTTGAAGGCTCTGACTGTGTGCATCTGTCGACAGGTGGTCTGCTGCTGTCGACAGGCGCAGGCCTTCCAGAACTTGTGGTTTCTGACTGACTGAATCTGTCGACAGGGGAACTCCTGTTGTCGACAGGCAGTGCCTTGGCAGAACTGGTTCTTTCTGATTGATTGTATCTGTCGACAGGTCTTTGCTTGCTGTCGACAGGTACCTTGTCTTTTGACTTTTTCTTAAACTTTCAAGCTTGTTTTTGGCACATGTCTTGCATGGTATATCTCCTACAAAAGTAAACATGATTAGTGAGATATTATGAGCATAAAATCAAGCATTGTACCAAGTTGTTATGACATGTTATTGTTTGAAGATCTCATGCATTTAAAATTCAATTCACATTGTTTTTTACTTGTTTGCATTGTACATCATTGCACATCAATGTTCATCATCAAAAACATGTTGTATTAATTAATTAGAATGTGAGCTAAATCTTCTCAACATGAGAACCCAACAGGTCTGAGTATACCCATAGGACGACGGTGTTCTGCTTTTACCTGTTGACAGGTGAGGCAGTGCACGGCATGCTCAGCCACCTCACGCTTCATGTTTGGCCACCAAAATGACCTTTTCATGTCCTGGTACATCTTGGTTGCGCCTAGGTGAATTGTATATTTAGTCTTGTGTGCTTCATCCATCAATTTCCTCCTCAGCTCCTCATTGTCAGGCACGCATGTCCTAGCTTGGAATAATATTCTTCCATCTTCAGCGATGGAGAAATTCGGCTTGTCGGCTATGGTCTCCCTGACTCGGACTAGGAATGGATCATTAGCTTGCTGCTCTCTGATGTCGACAAAGATGTCGGGTTGAGTCTAAGATTAGCCACTAACATCTTATCACTTCTTTTCTCAATATTCAGATCCAGACTGGCGAATTGCTCAAGTAATTACATCTCGCCCATGACTAAACAAGATAACGAAGCTACTGGCTTTCTACTAAGTGCATCAGCTACTACATTACCTTTGCCTGGGTGATATTGAATGTTAAAATCAAAATCCTTCAAGTACTCTAGCCATCTCATTTGTCTCATATTAAGCTCCTTCTGAGAAAACAGGTACTTCAGGCTCTTGTGGTCGGAGTAGACATAAACTATTCTCCATATAGGTAATGCCTCCAGATTTTGAGTGCAAAAACCACCGCGGCTAGCTCTAAGTCATGAACAGGATAATTAACTTCATGTGGCTTCAACTGCCTTGAAGAATAAGCTATCACCTTTTCATTCTGCATCAATACGCAGCCTAGACCGATTCCAGAAGCATCAGTGTAGACCGAGAATCCTGCGCCCTCGACTGGTAATGCGAGATAGGTGCAGATGTTAACAATTTCTTGAGTGTCTGGAAGCTCTTATCGCACTCCTTGCTCCAGACGTATGGGTTCTCCTTCCGTGTAAGACACGTAAGAGGTACAACTATCTTGGAGAAGCCTTTTATAAACCGCCTGTAGTAGCCAGCCAGTCCAAGAAAGCTTCTGATCTCAGTGACATTAGTCGGTCTCTCCTAGTTAAGTACAACTTCAACCTTGGAAGGATCGACAGCGATACCATCCTTAGATATAATGTGGCCTAGAAATGACACCTCCTCGAGCCAGAATTCACACTTGCTCAATTTGGCGTAGAGCTTGTTGTCCTCAAGATCTGCAGAGCGATCCTCAGATGCTCCTCATGTTCTTCCTTAGTCTTGGAATATATGAGAATATCATCAATAAATACCACAACGAATTTGTCGAGGTAGGGCCGATAAATGTTGTTCATCAATTGCATGAAAGCTGCAGAAACATTGGTTAGTCCAAAAGGCATGACTACAAATTCGTAATGACCGTACCTGCTCCTGAAAGCCGTCTTGTAATGTCTGCATCTTTAATCCTCATCTGATGATATCCCGATCTAAGGTCAATCTTAGAGAAGTATTTAGCTCCTGATATCTGATCAAACAATTCATCAACACGAAGTAGAGGGTACTTGTTCTTGATGGTGAGATGATTCAACTACCTGTAATCGATGCATAATCTTATAGATCCGTCCTTCTTCTTGACGAATAGCACTGGTGCTCCCCAAGGAGAAGTACTTGGCCTGATAAATCCCTTTTCTAATAGTTCCATCAATTGTTCCTTCAATTCTTTTAATTCAGCCGGAGACATTCTGTAAGGTTGGCGTGACACCGGTGCAGCTCCAGGTGTGAGGTCAATTGAGAAATTGACATCTCTTTCAGGTGGTATGCCTGGCAGCTCATCAGGAAATACATCCAGGTATTCTTGCACTATGTGGATGTCTGATATCTTAGATGCTTTCTTTTCAACCACAATTGCAGCAAGAAATGCCACACTCCCTTTCCTTATCATGTTCTGTGCTTTGATGGCAGAGACGAGAGACAAGTGCCTCTTGTGTCTACGTCCCGTGAAGGTCAACTTAGGGAATTCACTAAAGGAAATTTTCCCTCTTCTACAATCCACGATAGCCCCATACGTGGACAGCCAATCAGCTCTCAGAATAACATCGTAGCCCTCCATGGGCATACAGATCAAGTCTGCTCTAAGATTGAGTTCACCAATCTTAACATCAGCTAAGGGAAAATATTTGTTCAATTGAGCATTTTCTCCCAGTGGTGTTGCGACATGTAATTCAAATTGCATAGATGCAGGTTTTTCAGTTAATGTATCAGCAGATGCTTGTGATATGAACGAATATGTTGCGCCAAGATCAAACAAAACAAATGCTGATTGAGAAAAGGCTGGTAAGGTACCTTTGACGACTCCACCCTCCTCGGTGGTTTCCACTTCTTGCAGGGCTTGAAGTCTGCCTGGCTTCCTTTGTCCCGCAGGACGCTTCTCATTCTCCTTAAGCAGGGGACATTCAGGAATACGATGATCACGGCTTCCGCAACGTAGGCATGCGCCTACCTTCCTCCAGCATTCTTCTGCTGTATGACCTAGCTTGTCACAATGCTTGCATCTCGGTTTGTTGTTCAGAGAAGTAGGAGTGGGGACTTTGGGCTTTCGCTCCTGGCTTGGCCCGTCGGTGATGTTTAATGGCCATTTCTTGCCGTTAGTGGGCTTGCTCGGTGCTCCGGATGTTTGTTCCTTCCTGACCATCCTTCCCTTGATGCGATCAGTGAGATCGGTCGCATCCTCTAGTAGCTGTGCTTTCTTGACCATCTCTGGATAGGTCTGAATATCCATAGGTGCCAATTAGGTAATGTATGCGGGCCTGAGCCCATTAAGAAACCTCCTCACCTTCATTTTCTCCGTGCTTACCAGATGATTGGCATAGCTCGACAATCGGGAAAACTGAGCCTCATACTCAGCAACGATCAGGTTCCTCTGCTTGAGTGCTGCAAATTCAGATGCCTTCCTCTCTTGGACTCGTTCTGAGAAGTACTTGGAGTTGAAGTGCTCCTTGAACTCCTCCCATGTAAATTGTGCATCGGCTCTTGTTGCCTCAATGGACTCCCACCACGCGCGGGCGTCCCTCTCAAGCTGGAATGTTGCAAGTAAAAGCTTGTCCCCATCCGCGCACTGCATAACGCGGAAGATACGCTCAATCTCCTTGAGTCAGTTCTCTGCCTCATCAGGGTCAGTGGTCCCACTGAATCGAGGCGGGTTCAAGTTGCAGAAATTCCGATGTAACTCTCCAGCTCCTCGGTTATTGTTATTATTAACTCCAGCAGCCTGGAGTAATGCCTGAGTAAGTTTTTGGATTGTGTGTTGCATATCTCGAAGTTGAGCATGCTCCGCTGCCATTGTTGTTTGTTTAAGTTCCTTCAAAATAGAATTTTTAATGTAAGATAATTGGGTTTGCACTAATTTGGTGCGTGTGTGAGTTCATTTTACCTTATTACCCTTGGTTCTACCCTTCTCACTTAGGTACGAAATTTAGACTCTAAGTCAAGGCAGGTCAAACCTAGATCATCCTATACTTAAGAATAACCTAGGCTCTGATACCACAAAACTGTAACGCCCCTACGCGGAATATCGGAGCGGGATTACAGTTATTAAATAGTATAGAGCGAGAAATAAATGACAAACCATTGCACAATTGGAATAATATCAAATAAAATCCAACTTCATTGATAATCCATCAAACTCCATGAACTAACTATTACATCAACGTATCAGAGCCAAAACTAGGGCCCAAAGTACCTTATTGAAAACCAAACTATTACATAATGTCGAACTGACTCACTAACTCATACTATACTGACTAACAACTACTAAAGCAAATGGTTTCTGAAATAGGTCACTCTCGAGCATCGTCCTCAGTCCCATCCTCATGAGTGTGGTCATCATCCGACTCATCTGAACACATGAAAACAAATACGCAGGATGAGCGAATAACGCCCAGTAAGACTTAATATCTCATGAGAACAAGCATGCTTAAATAATTAATGTCTTAAATGGCAGGGTAACGAAAGAGTATAGTCATGAAGAGCAAGTAACGATAGCAAGAAAGCAATAGCACTGGTATAGTGAAAATAGCACAACGAGAACAATAATAGAATGACCATGTAACGAAATTGCATGTAACGATAGCACTTGAATAGATAGCACTTTGATTGTCAATGATTAGTTGTTATAGTATTAAATGGTACTGGATGCATGCCGTACACATCCTGATCATGTAACCCTTGCAAGGAAATAGCACTCTTCGGGAGCTCTCCCCAGGACCAGACCGGGCCCTATTGCACTGGCATATAGCACTTATTTGTTATTTTAGACAATCAATTGTATGGCCAATAGAGTACCAAGAAGAGATGAGAGTAATAGACGAAATAGATGAGAGTACAGAATGAAAGTGAACAGATGAGAGTAACGAGAAAGTAGATGAGATAGGGGTATAATCGTAAAACAACGTTAAGCCACGATAGTAACAGTTGCACGACACCAGGTTGGGTATCGGCAGTCTGGTAGAAATCACATCCGCCCACTAGCCGTGTCGTGAGCACGGGCCAAGTGGTCCGACGTGAACTCAAGGTAAGAAGGAAACACTAAGGCCGTTTGGATCATACTGATCCCTAGGGGTATAACAGGATTTAAGGGTACAACCAGCTCGTCAGCTAAGGACGTGCGCCAAAGCTAAGAAGACTTATGGAGGCCTTGACAAGGAGTCCCTGGTCCAATCAGGAGTCTTCTCAATGGAAAGGTGGTCCATGCCAAGAGAGTGTGTAGAAAACTAGGGTCTGTTGTGCCTCGAGTGCTCGAAGGCTGAGGGAAAACGGTAACGATGTATAAAACGCGTGAGTAAAAATGAAGACAAATGTAATTATTTAAATAGGGAGTTTAGTAATTTATTACGCTAAATTATCAGATACATTATTGAATAATTTAATAGAGTTGAATGGCAAACATGATGGTTAAGTGTGTGCAAGTGTAAGAAATCAAGAGAGCATGTATGGTTGTGCATATAGCTTTTAATTAATTAATTTCATGAAGATTTATTCCATTTATAATTAACAAGTCGAAATCAGTCATGGAAGTACTTAATTAGGGTTAATCATGGTTTATATGTCATTACAAGTAGGGTTATAATGGTAATTTAGGGTTCTTGCTGTTTTACTGTGAACGCGACGAGGGTGCCCTTCGTGACTTCATGTCGCGACGGGGCGGTCTGGCGTGACAACCGAACTGGCTGACCTGCCTCGGTTCGGGGTGGGAACGCGACGGCTCGGGCCGTCGCGTTCAGAACGCGATGGTCCGGCCGACCGCGACCCCTCTGAGGTCGCGACGGGTCGAGCCGTTGCGACTTCAGAGGTGCGGCCTGACCCAGGAAAGGGGTTTTCCCCTTTTTTGGAGTTCGGTCCTTCCTTCCAAATCATGCTACAGGATACTTCAAAACCGATATAAATTCGCACAGTGATCTAAAAATCATGAAACTAGTTTTAATCGAAAGAGGACATGGTGATCTATCACTAGTAACGATTAATTAGAAAACAATCATGGATAAGGCATGCTTTAACTAGGTTACTTTCATTAACCTAAACATGCACAGTCAAAGATCAACGATTTAATTGGCAATGATCACATGATAAAAATTGGGGCAAATAGGGGCGTTTGAAAGCTAAAAGCAAGTAGTATTTATGAGAATATTCGCATGGCATGGGATCATGTACATGCAAAGATTTAAAGTAAACAAGAGGGTTCGGGTGCATGGACATGACAGTGATTGCAACATTTAATTTGCTCTCATGGATGAACGAAATAGAGCGAAACGAGAGGGCTTTTGAAGAGGGTCATGAAGACTACCTAGGGTTAATTTTACACTATTTAAGCTTGAGAGATTGCCTACCTTTCGTTACAGTAAAGAAAAGCTAGGATTTGGTGACGTAGAGAGAAGATCCCACCTTGCTCCAAGCCTTCTCCCCTTGCTCTCCACGTCCAAAACTCCTCCTCTTCGTCTCCCAAAGTCTCAGCACACAATTGAGGGTTGATAGGGCTGAATTGGGATGTCTATGGCTTGCTACAAGAGTCCTCCCTTCTAAAAACTCTTCCTTTCTATTAAATTTCGAATTTCCATAATTATCACCTTCCCTCCTAGCATTTATCTCTTATTTAGGGTGGAGGAGAGGGTTAATTTCGTGGGTAAGGGGTTAGGGTAAGTCTAGGACTCTTCTTTTGGATATTTATGACTTATTTAATATTTATCTTAACCCTTTACTATTTAACATTTATTTTTAATGCGAATCTCACTAATTTATCCCCATCCCATGATGGGCTCCTCTCAATTGGGCCCACACTCCATGTTAGGACCATTAATATAACCCATTCTAATTTACCTTAATGGGTATTATTTTAATTTCCTATTTATTCTATTTATTCTCTCTTTATTCTAATTAAATCTATTTATCTCATTTATTTAATTAAAAATTGTATTTTATTTGGATTTTAAAATCATGGGTATTACATTTATGCTGCGCCATTGCCAGCTGCTCTCAGGGCATCCCTGCGGAAGCCATCCGCCCACATGGACTCCGCCGCGACCGCGAGTGACCGCCAACTCGCGTCGTCGCCCACATCGTGGGGAGACTCCGGTTCACTGCTCCTATTTCCACCGCCGAACTGATAAAAGGAGTATAAGAGGACGGGGGAATAGTGTCGTCCTCCGCCAGAGCTACCGCCGTTGCCAGAGCAGCCATCCGCTGTCTCCATCGCCGTGACGCTGCCTATCCCTCTCTTGCTCTCTCTCTCACTGTGGTTCTCTTTGTCTTCCTCTTGCTCTCTCACGGCTTCACCGGTCGAAGGAGGAGAAGAGGATGGGGGAGAGGGCCACCCTACGCGTTTGCCTCCGTCGTCGAAATCGCTGGTCGACTGGTAGCCTCCTTCCCCTCCATCGCTGTTGCCACCGGTGTCCTTCCCTCTCCCTCTCCCTGGCCTCTTCTGAAGAAAAGGGCTAGGTGGAGAGAGAGGAAGGTGGACGGGTCATACCAGATTTGACCTGGTTAAGGGTCCTAGACTCGGTTTGATACAGTGCACAAGCAGTGCAGTTAGACTGCTATCGCATCGCCAATATAGGGGCTTCGTTCGTGCTTCAATTTACGTGCCGCTTGCACCGTTGTGTTCATCTTGACGAATTCCAATCAGCCAGAGGCCCGCGCCCTGCAGCAGTTCATTCAATTTCACATCAACTTGGGTAATATCTTACACATGTTACATGAATTTTAGCTTCATCGTCCGTCTACCAAATGAGAAGCCGACAAAAATCATACTCGATGAGGAGCATCAGGACAATCATATTTCCCAAGCTATTGTTGATTGTTTATTGCAAACCAGTGAGATTATTATTGATGGTGATCAGGCTTTTGTTGAATTTCATAGGCAAATTTTAGGTAAAACTCAGATGAGATCAGTTAATTATTTTGATGAATCATGGTGCACTATTGATCCCTCGAGTTCCTACATTATTTTGGGAAAAGAGTGGTTGTAAGAGCGACATGTTGCTATCAACTCAAACTAGTCTATGTGCATTATCCAGTCACCATATTTAAGAGGCAAATTTTGTTTTCCCAAGTATATTTCTAATACTGCCAAGCCAGTTCTTCCAGAGAAGACCGTGATTGATGAAAAGCCATTGGAGTTGGTGACTATTTTTGATCGTGTATGTTTGAAGACTGTTTTTGTTGATGCTTGGATGAAGACTTGTTCGTCGAGTTTGGACTTCATTTGATATATGATGATGTGTTTGAGATAGGCCCATCATTGACAGTTGACAATGATCCGCGAGATTTTATTAGAGATCAGTGCATCTATGATATGATATGGTGTGATCTTGACGAATACATTCTATGCAAACTACAACTTTTCAAAAGGTATATTGATTTGGATATTCTTACGACGACTTTATTAGTGCATGACTTTGTTATTCCTGTTGGACGCGAAAATAAACTTCTCATTTTTTTGCTATTATTATTATTTTATTTACTTGTGGGCGTGCCAGTCTGTCAATCAGACAGAATTTGAAATCCACTTGATGCCAAAAAGTTTTATGTCCATTTATTGGACGAGTACGCCTATTATTATTTTTAACACATTTATTTCGCATGTTTATTTTATCAGGCGATTTGGGTTTCGTGTATTAGTGTCACGCCCCGACGCGGAATATCGGAGCGCGAATGCAGTTGCAAGAAAAAGGTATAGAGCAAATACTAGACATCAAACCATTACACATTGAATAATACTAAAGCAAATCTTTCTCATTAATAACTTTTCCAATGTCTAGTTACAACCACTAATATCAGAGCCATTCCATAGGGCCCAATTACATTGCAATAAAGGGAAATGACTAACTATAACTCTAAGATAACATAATGACTCGAGGGTACTCCTGGCTTCACTCTTGGTCATTCCCCTCTTTGTGAGTGTATGTGTCATCCTCGGTCTCACCTGAGAACACAACATCAAATAACGTAGGGTGAGCGATAACGCCCAGTAGGACTTAAATCTCAGGCTCAAGCAGGCTTTAATTAATTAACGTATTTAATGGCAGAGTATCTAAAGATAGCAGGTACAAGAGAGTCAAAATATAGCAAGAGATAGCACAATAGCACGAGAGCGAGTATAGTTTCCAAAGTAGCACAAGTATCGAGTATAGCACGAATAGCAGAATGGCCATAGCACAACTAGCACAAGTATAGTAATAGCACGACGAGTATAGCACTTGTTTGTCATTCTAGACATCGAGAGAGTATAGCACGTTTTGTGTTTTTTGATTGTCATATAGATAGTCGAGATAGATAGCACTTGAGTGTAATGCCAAACACTCTGATCATTTAACTCCCATGGGCACTAGCACTTTCGGGCGCACATCCCAGGACCAGATCGGGCCCTTTATATATTGCCAGGCATTGGTTATATTGTTTATCTTTAGACAATCAGTCAATGGCCAGTATAGAGTACCAAGAAATAGATAAGAGCACAAGATGAATAGATGAACTTGTAGAGTGAACGTGAATAGGTGAGTGAGTAGAGTATAGATGAGAGCTAGTGGACATTGCACGTAATGCGACGAGTAAACAAGCGATAGTAACAGTTGCACACACGCGCACGTCGTATTGGCAGTCAGGTGGAATTCACGATCTTCCCACTGGCCATATTATGCACAAGTCCAGAGGTTCGACGTGATTCAAGGTAAGAGCGAACTTCTAACAGCCGTTTGGATCATATTGATCCCTAAAGGGTATCATAGGTGTTAGGGTACAACCGGCTCGTCGACCATGTGGGAATCCATGATCAGAGGAGACTTACGGAGGCCTTGTGCAAGAGTTCACTAGTCCGGCGAAAGGAATATCCGACGGAGAGTTCACCACAAGCCAAGTAAAGTGTGTTTAAAACAGGTGCTCGACGTTCTAGAGGAATTCTAGAACAGTGGAGCGTCGATATCGGTACATAAACAACGCGAGAAATAAATACAAGTCCTTTTAAAATAGGGCAATTAATATGCTTTATTGCAATAAATTACCAGATACATTATGAGATATTTTCTGCAAGATTTCAGCCATATATGGATGGTTCAAGTGTGTGCAAGTGCAAGAGAAATCATAGATAGAAATAAGTCGTGAACATGTATTTTAAATCATTCAATATAGCACCATTTTTAAGTAGGGTTTTTACTGGGGGTATAACCGTAAGAAGGCGTAAGGATTATTTAGAAAGTGACAAAATATTTTATTTTATTTTTTTTATGGGTTTTTCATCAAAAACCTGTGAAGGCGACATAGGGCTATAAGGATGGCGACATGGGCCAGGCAGAACGCGACAGGGTCTTGTACAGGTCGCGACAGGGCATGCAAATCGGGTACTGAGAACGCGACGGCTCACCTGTCGCCTTCTTGGTCGCGACAGGGAGGGTGTCGCAATCAGGCCCCAGAAAGCGACATATCGAGGTGTCGCCTTCTGGTTGTCTGCGCCTGACTCTGACAGGAGTCAGACCAGACATTGGATTGCGGACCAGAATATTTAACTTTCGATACAGGGTCATTTAGAAAATCATAACTAATTGTATAGTCAACGAAAAATCATGAAATCAGTTGAAAATTAAACTAGACATGTAAGGGTACCTCCAATAAATAGGGATTCGAGAGAGAACATGGTTTGAACGTGGTTTGAGAACAAACAAGAACGAGTAACATAGAACCAGACACAGAGAGAAAGATGGATTTAATTCGGGCAACATGCTCAATGAAATTTAGGCTTTTTAGGGGAAAATGATCCCTAACAACATGAAGTATCTACAGTAAAACTTTCGTAGCATGGGATCAAGTATACATAGAGATTTGAATTAAACATGACATCTCGGGGTTATCATGTTTGCAGTTCTTCAAAAATTAAAAACAAAAGATAGGATGGATGGAAAAATATGAAACTTGGGGGTTTCGTTCAAGAGGGTAGGAAGAACCTACAGAAAAGTTTCATGGTTTATGCTTGTGAGAATGCCTACCTTTGACTCGATTTGTCTTCTAGGGCTAGAACTTGAAGAACAAGGGAAGAAGCTTCAATCTCTTCTTCTCTCCACGAAATCCTCTCCTCCTTAGCCTCCTATCCACGTCCAGCAACTCTTGGCAACGAGCTAGGGTTGCCCAAGAGAGTTTAAGAGGTGTATTTATGCAAGTATGTATTTCTATTCCTACTACTACTCTAATTCCTCTTAAATTACGAAATTTCCTTACTCCCACCTTCCTTCCTTGCTTTCCAATCTCTATTTAGACTTGGAAAAGATCCAAATTCGTGCTAACCCATATGGGGTAGGTTTAGGAATCCTATTATGACTCAAACTAGCTATTTAATGTATTAAATAACTCTTTTCTATTTAAGTAATACTTTAGTTACGAATTTAGGGTATTTTCCTATTATTCTCCATTTTAAATTCATATTTTGACCCAATAAATTCTAGAAGATCCATTAAGCAAAGCACATTACTCTTTTCCATTTAATGGGTTTTATGTAATGCTCTATTTAAATATCCATTTAGCTAGGTTTTAATTTTTTATTTTAAATTTTTATTTTTCACAAAAATTCAGGTTGCTACAATTAGACCCTTTCTCTATCGACCGAAATCGATGTTAATTTATATCGGATTGAATCCAAACACCCTTGATAGTAAAGTCAAGGTTTACATTTCATCGAAACAAAGACACGATGAATTTGTTTTAACGGATGAAATAGGCTTTTAAAAAGGAGCATGAACTCCATTTGTGAGTTTAACATGCACTTTTGACAGGACAAATGGGCATAAACCTGAGAATTTATTTAACATTTGAATGGGTCGTGTCTTCAGCAGAGTTCCATATGGACGGAGTTTCCATATAAAGACACACATACGAATATATATGTCGAACATATGGTTGTACTTTGGGCAGAGTCTCCGAATGGATAGAGTCACCCCATAGAGGTACGCACATATGAACATATTTTGTGAACATACGAGTATGTCTTGGACATAGTCTCTGCTTGGATAGAGTCTCCCTATGGAGGCATGCACATATGAACACACAAACTTTTTACCTTCACGGTGTCTCACTCGACATGAGGGAAATGAACACGAACATGTTTAAATATTTTATACCCATGGAAACTCGCTCATCATGGAAAATATTTAAACATTAGAACACATGAACGCATGAACACATGACATTTTCATCTCCATAGAGTATCACTCAACATGGAGATATAAACATGTATATTTAAAATTTTAACCCCCCCCCCCCCCCCCCCCCCCCCATAGAGTCTAGCTCGACATTAGGGGGGGGGGGGGGATTTACACAAAGGTTTTACAGTCAGAGGGGACGACCTTGGCTTGCCAGGGATGAATACCTTCACGCCGAACATGAGCAAACAAGATCCCCCAATGTTTTTCTTCTGGAATCCCCCCGGCCATTGAGATATTTATAGGGGTTTACCTCTTTTGAGAGAGGAGGAGGAGAGAGATCTACCTGGAGAGGGAGGTCTACTTGGAGAGGGGGGTCTCTCCGAGTAGACTATTCGGAGGGACCCCCATATGAGTAGGAGATTCTACTGGGAGAGGGGATCTCTCTGAGTAGACTACCTGGAGAGACCCCCTCTGCGAGTAGGAAATCTCCTACTCGGAGGGGAGTCCATTCGGGTAGGGATCTCCCTACCTGGAGAGACCCCCTCTTCGGGTAGGAGTTGAAGTAGAGTGGTGTTGGTTTGCTCTCCACAGTTCTTTAACTTACGCAGTGTTGTGGTGGAGCCGCAGTTGGACCTTTCGTCTGTGGTTGTGAGACTGAGCGGTGTTTCCTGTATTGGTTTTGTCCGAGTTGGATGCTGGCATCATGAACCAATAGTCGTGACCCGTGTGATAGTGTCGCTCCTTCTGACTCAGCTTGTGGTTTACTCCGAGGTGAGTGTGGTACAATTGGTTTAGTATCGCTTACTTCTACAGTTGGCCTTGCAGTTTCTTTAACGTTCTTCTGATGGGTTGTTTTTATTGCTTATTGATTTTTGTAGTTCTCGGTTAGCAGTATGCTTTTGGCTAATCATAATATTATTGTGATTCTAGTAGTTGTACATGTTTATGATTAGCTAGTTGTTTACCTGTAAATAGTTAGATGTTTATTTATGCGTATTAGAAAGCATTCTTAGGTTCCAGCTTTCGGTGTGATCCATTTAATTTATTAAATGTGAACTGACCGGTGGATGTGTGCTGGTTAATGCTTTCTTCAATTACTCGTGGAATATGTGTATATTGTTTTGAGGAGTTTCCCTATTGAGCCTGTGACTTTGTGAGGCTCACATCCCTACACCCCCTTTTCAGGTGTTTAGAGAGCATGGTTTCATGGAGGCGGACCTGTACCACCAGTAGTTGTGTGAGCTTTGGCTCTTATTGTACATCTCGGGTATGCCTTAGGCTCTTGTACTTTTCTTTTGAACATGTAATAATGTAGTGAGACAATGTAATCTTATGAATGTATATGAGATAATGTACTTTATCATGTATCTTTATACTTTATATTTCTACTGGACACGTGTGTGAGATATCTCTTGCAAAACTCTGGTCTGTTCGTGGGAGGTGGGTCTAGATATAGTGCCTTTTCGGGCATAAATATATAGGGTCGCTACACATATAGTGCTTCATAAGGTGCTATTCCAATGTTGAATGATAACTATTGTTATAGCAAATCCAATTAGTGGTAGATGGTCATCCCAATTTTCTTTCCAATCAAGACTGCATGTTCTCAGCATATCTTCCAGTGTTCTGATGGTCCTTTTCGATTGCCCATCAATTTGGGGATGGTATGTTGAGCTGGACTTCAACTGAGTGCCCAAAATCGATTGCGAACTTCTCCAGAATCTAGCTGTAAATCTTGAATCTTTGTAAAAAATGATGGACACAGAAACTCCATGCAATCTCATTATCTCTCTGATGTACATCTAAGCTAAGCTTTCAACTGATTAGGTCTTAGTGAAGGCAAGAAAATGTGCTGACTTGATGTAGTGTTGTGACCATTCGGATCCAGTTTAATGGTTCTGGTGCGGTGCTCGTGACCAATGTGGGGTCATTGAGCCTTGGCTGAGGTTTTCGTGCATGGTGTGGGTGTTGTGAGCCAGAGTTTTGGACCCAAATAGCCCACATATTCTTTAGTGAAGAAGGTGACGAAGTATGTCGTCGTGTTTTGAACGCGACGGCTACCTACGTCGTGATTCACCGAACCACCTTTCTGTTGCGCGACGCATTTGACGACGGATCTATATGTCGCGTTTAATGTTTAAACATGACATCTGCCTACGTCGAGATTTAGGTTTTGCATTTAATGCTCTATTTTGGGTCAGACAGAGCAGAGGTGGCTTTGTCCGGCCGAGGGGAGAAGTGTTGCGGCGTTTTCTGGCGTTTCGACTTCCTGGTGGCTGGTCCGGCGCAGGTTCCACATGAGGAGGTCGTCCAAGAGTGGACTTGCCAACGGTGTGGTGTTCTTCATGTTTTATGGGCTCGTCGAGTTGGTAGCGAGACTGCCCTATTTGTTATGAATTGTTTAAATGGTTTAGAGCTTTAAAAATCATGCTATTGTGGTGTGTGGTAGCTTATCTTTCATTTTTAAGGTTTAAAGATAGCTCATATGGTGTTTAATATGGATTTTTGGGTGAGTATGGAGGGTTCGACTGTCTTCCTGAGAAGGCGATAGGTCGATCCGTCGTGTTTTGTTGAGAACGCGACGGGCTTGTCCGTTGCATTTCTCTTCCAATTGATGTGTATGCGTATCGTTTGGTATGAATGCATCGCTTGGGTCCGTCGCATTCATGCATCCGATTGGCTTGAAGGCGACGATATGGTCCGTCGTGTTCATGAGCTTCGACCGGTGACTTGTTATGAAGGCGACATGTCGGGCTGTAACGACCCACTTTCACCCGGTACGGTTATACCAACCCACATCGGATGAGAGCAAGCCTCTACAGGGGAGAAAACCCCAACGATAGACAAATGGGCTGAGATATACACAAATAGAAAGGAATATAACAACGGAAATTTAAATAAACTCTTATTCCATCAACTTTATCAACCACATTCCACAGTCTATATAGTCCAAGAAAGAAATGACATAACATAATAACCACTAACATGTAGCCAGTTCCAATTACATAACCAAAGTTCAAATTACAAATTACATCACATACTAGTAAATGAAATACAATCTCCAATCTATCCTTCACGCTCCTCTTCGGATGTTGCCAAGTCCTCAGCTGCTAAATCTCCTGAAATGTTTAGCAAGGGTGAGTCTACACAATAGACTCAGCAAGTAACTTAAAACTTCAAACCATATACTTATCATACATGCTTTCTAACAATTTAACACTATTAAACTTATTAGAATTCAGCAATTAAATTCATACATGCTCATGCTATAACATAAATGAGTAAACATGGTATCAGATTAAGCAAACTATACTAACACATGTAAACAGTAGTTCTAACATGGATACTTATAACATGGAATCACTAACATGGAACATTCATATACTTACATGCTTTCATTTCTTATTTTCACATGACACTAACACATGGCTATTATTCATGATACTAACACATGCACATCAAGTAATTCTAATTCATGGATATGATAACATATACTTACACATGGTACTAAACATGATATGTCAATTAATATAAATCACATTAACACACGTTGGACATGAACATATGTACTTTTACTTTGGTTTTCACATGCACTTACTTTCACATTACATTCACTTTCACTTATACACGATTTCACATGGTTTTCACTTGCACGTTCACGTATCACGAGTCACTTCACTTGCACGATCACGTGCCACGTTCACATGTCACATCATTTTACACAATTTACACATGTTCACTTTTACACGTTGCCAAGACATAGCCCAAACCACCACTAGAAGATCACTTAACACATACACATACACTTACACTCACTTAATCACCAGGCAAAGTGATCAAGTCTTGGTCACTGCAGAACCAGGGGAAGCCCTCCCCACCATTACCAGTGGAACTTGTCCACCTCCAGGATTTTACACGACCCTTGTCTCGGGTATCACGTAACACAGTTGAGCTTTCCCGTAGGGCACTACTACAGTACAACTCCAAGCAATCTAGGGTGGCAATGTCTTATTGGCACAATTTATTTATCTTGTCACATTATCACATCTTTCCACACACACGCCACATGTCTCTCACTTTCCACGTCATGCACACACATATACCACATGAAATACATATACTAATCATTTCTGGATACTCAACTCAATCAAAACAGTAAGAACAAAATCTGATTATGGTGTTAACCTTGCTCTACAACATTATTGAAATCAATTCTTAACATATGGTACAGAAAACTTCAGAAATTCATAACAATTTGTACAGTATTCAGCACATGATCAAACTTTAACCACATAATAATTTCACTTAACAGAACATATCATAAATTTCTCATAATTTTCGGAGCAATACCATTATTTTTAATATTAAATAGAGGTTTCAGACAATTTACAAGGTATTTTAGTTTAAACATGGTAATAGTGAATCATCTATTCTAACAGATCTAAAACATGCACACAGTGGTCCTAACTTCGTGGAAAATTTTTGAGATAATAACATGTACCATATATAATTTTTCTATATTTAAATCTATCATAACATGCGTATTATCTCCATAACAGAAATTCTATAAATAACAGATATTATCAAAAAATTATCATGATTTCATGGGTTGCTCAAATGAACATATTAAACAAGACATGATTTTCTAAACACATACATATAGTCGCTTTTTCGAAAAATCACATCACAGGGATCAAACTAATATTCAGAAAAGCCACAAGAACTTGACGTCCAGGAGTTGGATGCCAACAGGTGTTAACAGCATGATCGACTGTCATTTAAACATGATCTTTGTAAGACCCGGCCCCCTTGGGCCCCGTCCTCAGGGTCGCGACAGGCGCCCTGGTCACGACATGGTCGCGCCAGAGCGGCCTGCCGTGACAGATTCGGGTCACGACGTACCCGGCCGTCGCCTTCTTGTCGCGACGGGGGTGGCCGTTGCATCCGTGTCGCGACATCTGGCAGCGTCGCGACTGCTTTTCTGACAAACGTGACCACTATCCTTTCTGTCAGAACGGCTTTGTTGGGTGTCAGGCGCGTGCAGCGTTGACACGACCTGGTCAGCCGTCGCGATTGCTTTTCCGGTCTTCAAGGTTTGACCGCCTTTTTGGGGTCGCGCCGGGGGCGGCCGTCGCGACAAGGTCGCGACGCCTAGGGGTGTCTCGACACGTTAGTTGTAGCAACCCAAAAAATCAGTATTTTAAAATTTTGAAATAATAAATTTTTATAAAAACAAAATAATAGAAAACATACATACCATTATCGTATGTGCAAGAACACATATAAAAATTCCGTAAAAATGATAAATCAACCCCAGACATTATTTCTAAATGTTCTACTAGGAAATTTAAGCAACGAAAAATCCGATTGGCTAGGTATACGTCACAATGTGACTCATTATCCAACTTAGGGAACTAAGTCGGAAAAATCGTTAACACGGAAAAATAACGTGCCCATAAATTTAGCGAACATGTTAGAGAGACTTCCAACATCATGTAATGATTAACCATTATCGGGTTTGGACCAATGGACCTCTCATAGCCCATGAATAAATTCAAACAAGAAAATATAATAAAATTCGTAACTCTATTATTCCCTAATTAAAAGGAAAATCCCAAAAGATAAAATCTAATAAATAATGGGCTTTGATAAATGGACTATATAAAATTTATTGGGTCAAAATAGGGATTTTTAAAAGAAGAATAATAGAAACATACCGTAAATTCGTAACTAAAATATTACTTAAATAGAAAAAGGTTATTTAATGCATTAAAAAGGAAGTTTGAGTTGGATTGGGATTCCTAAACCTACCCTAAGGGGTTGGCCACGAATTTAGCTACCATCCTAAACCAATTAGGAGTTCTCATGCTTAGAAAGGGGAGAGGAAATAGGAAATTCCGAAATTAATAGTAATTATAGTCTCATTAGGAAATAGAAAAGGGGAGAGACATAAATACTCTCTTTAAACCCTCATGGTCGGTCCTAGCTCATGCCAAGGGTTTGCTGGACGTGGGAAGGAGCCAGGGTGAAGGAGAATTCGGGGGGAGAAGTCTCTCTCAAGCTTCATCCCGAGTTCTTCAAGTTCTTGCCCTAGAAGAGGAAAATGATCAAAGATAGGCATTCTCACAAGCTAAAATCCTAATATTTCGTCTGTAGATTGTTCCATGCATCAGGAACAAAACCCTCAAGTTTCATAATTTTCCATCAAGCCAATATTTTCTTATTGAATTTTGAAGTCCTGCAACTCTCTTGACCCCGAACCATCATGTTTAATTCATATCTCCTTGAATACTCTATCTCATGCCTCGAAATTTTTATTGAAGATACTGATACATGTTAGGCATCTTTCGCCCTAAAAGCCCAAATTTTTATCTACCCTACTTTGTGAATTAATTCTCTCATCTCAACTACTCACTGTGTCATGTACTCCATGTTTGACTTGAATAAAGCATGTCGAAACCCTATCTATTGTCAAATTCCTATTTACTGTAAGTACTCACAAATGTCTAGATCAATATGCAACTTGTTTCATGATTTTTTAATCAACTATACCAATAGATATGAACTTTTGAAGCACCATGTGTTAAAACAAGGAAAGTTGGACCGCAATCCTATGCACTATCCTTTTCCCTCCCGGACTCAGGCGCAGGACCTGAGAACGCGACGGCTCGATAGGCCGCGTTCTTAGGGCCCGTTGTGACGCAGTGTTTGTCGTGATCTGAAAACGACATACAGATCTGTCGCGATCTCGATTCCTGCACTGACCAACCCATCGCGATCCTTTAACGACCCTGTCGCGTTCTATGCAGTCCCTGTCGCGACCTTTACAGGGACCTGTCGCATTCTAAAGTTTTTCATGGAAAGCCCCTATTTTTGCAAGTCTTGTTCTTCGACGGTGATATCGTGCACTGCTGACTCTTTTAAACACGGTAAATGAAACTGTTAAATCTTGGACATATTTTAAATTAATTAAAGCCATACACATGACCCTTTCATACTCCATGATTCTCTATGTCACATGCACACAAATTGAACCAACCGTTATGGCTTAACTTGGCATGAAAACTGTCACATAATACATCTAGCGATTTATTGCAATTATATATTTAATGGCCCTATTTTGAACTTGTCAATGTTTTATCGTGATGTTTGGGAATACCGATCTCGACGCTCCACTGTTCTAGAATTCCTCTAGAACGTCGAGCACTTGTTTCTATACACACTCTCTTGACTTCGACGAACTCTCCGTCGGATACTCCTTCTGCCGGACTAGTGAGTCTTTGTTCAAGGCCTCCGTAAGTCTCCTCTGTCCATGGATTCCCACATGGTCGACGAGCTAGTTGTACCCTAACACCCATGATACCCTTTAGGGATCAACATGATCCAAACGGCTATTAGAAGTTCTCTATTATCTTGAATCACGCTGGACCTCTGGACCTGTGCGTAACATGGCCAGCGGAAAGGTAATGAATTCCACCTAACTGCCAACACCATACGCTCGTGTTGTGCAACTTTTACTATCGCTCGTTACTCGACATTTCATGTGCAATGACCATAAGATCTTGTCTACTATCTCTACACTCTCGTCTATTCATGTTCACTCTACTACCTCATCTATCTTGTCTATTCATCTAGTACTTTCTTGGTACCCTTTGAGCTGTGTGGCTCCTACTGTTTTGTACTGTTCACGATTGTGTAGCGCTAAAAAGGGTCTTGTGACTCTACTGACTTGAATGCATACTGTTCAGGGCAAGGAGAGTGTCCGAGGGGCTCCAATCTAGTCCTGGGGGCAGAGAGCCACCCGAAAATACCTACAGAGGCTATAGACGGTGTTCTGCATTGCACCGGTTCTGACTGACTGTTCTGAATTAGCTAGACATCTGACTGTTACACTGTTACTGTTAGTCTGTTGATTCAGGCGTACTACACTGTTACTGTACTACCACTGACTGTTACTGAACTGTTATTGAACGACTACTGTCGTACTCTCTACTTGATACTTGCTATCTTGAGTTCTCTCTTTCTAGCGTGACATAATCGTGTTCAAAGTGCTATACTCTCTCGTTGTCTCTTGACAATAAAAGTGCAATACTCTCTCTCTCAGCTATCTACGGATAACCAAAGTGCCATTACTATCCCGATTAACAAAAGTTAATCAAAAGTGCTATACTATTTCGATTGATGAAAATTAATCAAAGTGTAATTTACTCTCTATATGGTCAACTACTATCTCTCTCCTTGCCATACATGTCACTTGCTATTTCTTGACTATGTTGTTACTTGCTATTGTTATCGTTTACATCGTGACTTGACTTTAATCATCGTGCTATACTTGATTCATCTGCTATTTGAACCACGCTACTTGTGCTCTTATTTCTCGACTTTACATGAACTCGCTCTATCATTAGTGACTATGCCATTTAAAGCATTAATTATTTAAAGCCTGCTTGATCATGATATTTAAGTCCTACTAGGCGTTATCGCTCACCCTTCGTTATTTGTTATTGTGTCTCAGGTAAGTTGGACAATGACGTTACATACACCAATGGGACAGGACCCGAGTGATGAGTGACCTGGAGTCAAGTGACGAAGTTACCCTAGCACAATTGAAGTCTAGTAGTTATTGCTTTAGATTTCTTTTCAATGTAATGAATATCATTGAGCCCTATGTATTGGCTCCGAATTAATGGTTGTAATAGTCTTAGTGATTTTATAATGAAATGAAGAATTTTTTCAATTATTGCTCGTTAGATGCTCTGATGTTTGCATCTGTATGCGCAATTCATGTTACCATACTCGTTGCTCGCGTTTCCTCCGATTTATTCCGCTGCTAAATTGGAGAGTCGTGATAGTTAGTATCAGAGCCTAGGTTATTTTTAAGTATAAGATGATCTAGGTTGACCTGCCTCGACTAGAGTCAATTATCCTACCTATGACAAGTTGGTATCAGAGCCTAGGATGTCCTTATTAGGATATTTAAGTCTAGGATGTTCTAGGTGAACTGCCATGATCGTGTCTAAGTCAACCACCATACCTATGTGAGAGATTGGGTAAAGCTTGGGGTTATGACTAGGAGCTTAACTATATGTATAAGCACCCTAAGTTTAAGAAGGAAATTAATAAGTATTATTGCTCGCAGGAACTAGAGGAGATGGCTGGCGAGCATGCACCAATGCACGAATTACAACAGACCGTACAAGGGTTAACTCAAGCCCTTAACAACGTGATTCAAGCAGGAGCAAGAAATGGGGCATGAGACTTATATGGGAACTTTCAACGAATAAATCCCCCTAGGTTTAATGGAACTCCGGATCCCGATGAAGCTAAAAATTGGGTGAAGGCGATGGAACGGATCTTTAGAGTTATGCAATGTTCAGAGCAGGAGAAAGTCCTTCTGGCAACCTTCCAGTTGGACCACGATGCTAGAACTTGGTGGGAAGCTGTCAGTCGACATTTAACCAACATCAACATAGAGTGGGATAAATTTTTAGAACTCTTCAACACCAAATAATTTTCCCAGAGGATTCGTGAGAAAAATGCAAATGAATTCGCCAATTTAAAGTAATGAATGATGTCTGTAGCAGAATATGAAGTGCAATTTGAAAGACTAGCACAGTATGCACCACATTTGGTGAGTACGGAGAAGATGAAGGCCAAGAGATTTTTAGAAGGGTTGAGACCTGTGTTCTGGGAAAGGTTGGCTCCACTAGACATTGATGTATATTCAGTCATAGTATTGAGGGCTCAATTAGTAGAAGACACCATGGAACTTCTTGAAAAGATGCGTAAGAAGAAGGTGTTAAAAAGGGAACGTGCTACTCATTCCAATGATAATAAAGGAAGAAATATAGTAGATAGCAAGAGAATGAAAGGGAAGTGGAGAGTAAGGAATTCTGTAAATTTTGTAAGAAACCAGGACATCAGATTAATAACTGTTGGAAGAAATTGGGCAGATACTTGCGATGTGGAAGTCAACAACATCGAGTCATCGATTGTCCAATAAAGAAGAACCAAATTCCACGCCAAAGACGATTACAAGCCCTCGTAGATATGAATCATGTCAATGAAGGTGGACAAGGTACCATCATTACACCCTTAGTCAATTTTATATTATTTTCACGATAGCAAAACCCTAAGTGGGGGAGATGAAGGAATGAAAGATTCCGAGTAAATTGGTAGTCGTATTGTATTATATGAATTTGAGGACCAAATTCTTTTTAAGTGGGGGAGGATGTAGCAACCCGGAAAATTCAGTATTATAAAATTCAAAATAATAAATTTCTATAAAAATGGAATAATAGAAAACATACATACCATTATCGTATGTGCAAGAACACATATAAAAATTCCGTAAAAATGATAAATCAACCCCAGACATTATTTCTAAATGTTCTACTAAGAAATTTAAGCAACGGAAAATCCGTTTGGCCAGGTATAAGTCACAATGTGACTCATTATCCAACTTAGGGAACTAAGTCGGAAAATCGTTAACACAGAAAAATAACGTGCCCATAAATTTAGCGAACATGTCAGAGAGACTTCCAACATCATGTAATAATTAACCATTATCGGGTTTGGACCAATGGACCTCTCATAGCCCATGAATAAATTCAAATAAGAAAATATAATAAAATCTGTAACTCTATTATTCGCTAATTAAAAGGGAAATCTCAAAAGATAAAATCTAATAAATAATGGGCTTTGATAAATGGACCATATAAAATTTATTGGGTTAAAATAGGAATTTTTAAAAGAAGAATAATAGAAAAATACCCTAAATTCGTAACTAAAATATTACTTAAATAGAAAAGGGTTATTTAATGCATTAAAAAGGATGTTTGAGTTGGATTGGGATTCCTAAACCTACCCTAAGGGGTTGGCCACGAATTTAGCTCCCATCCTAAACCAATTAGGAGTTCTCATGCTTAGAAAGGGGAGAGGAAATAGGAAATCCCGAAATTAATAGTAATTAGAGTCTCATTATGAAATAGAAAGGTGGGAGACATAAATACTCTCTTTAAACCCCTCATGGCCGGCCCTAGCTCATGCCAAGGGTTTGCTGGACGTGGGAAGGAGCCAGGGAGAAGGAAAATTCGTGGGGAGAAGTCTCTCTCAAGCTTCATCCTGAGTTCTTCAAGTTCTTGCCCTAGAAGAGGAAAATGATCAAATGTAGGCATTCTCTCAAGCTAAAATCCTAATATTTTGTCTGTAGATTGTTCCATGCATCAAGAACAAAACCCTCAAGTTTCATAATTTTCCATCGAGCCAATATTTTCTTATTGAATTTTGAAGTCCTGCAACTCTCTTGACCCCGAACCATCATGTTTAATTCATATCTCCTTGAATACTCTATCTCAAGCCTTGAAATTTTTATTGAAGATACTGATACATGTTAGGCATCTTTCACCCCTAAAAGCCCTAATTTTTATCTACCCTACTTCGTGAATTAATTCTCTCATCTCAACTACTCACTATGTCATGTACTCCATGTTTGACTTGAATAAAGCATCTTGAAACCCTATCTATTGTCAAATTCCTATTTACTGTAAGTACTCACATATGTCTAGATCAATATGCAACTTGTTTCATGATTTTTCATTGACTATACCAATAGATATGAATTTTTGAAGCACCCTATGTTAAAATAAGGAAAGTTAGACCGCAATCCTATGCACTGTCCTTCTCTTGCCCGGACTCAGGCGCAGGACCTGAGAACATGACGGCTCGATAGGCCGCGTTCTCAGGGCCCGTCACGATGCAGTGTCTGTCGCGATCTCGATTCTTGCACTGACCGATCCGTCGCGATCCTTTAACGACCCTGTCGCGTTCTATGCAGGCCCTGTCGCGACCTTTACAGGGACCTGTAACGTTCTGAAGTTTTTCATGGAAACCCCCTATTTTTGCAAGTCTTGTTCTTCAACGGTGATATCGTGCTCTGCTGACTCTTTTAAACACGGTAAACGAAATTGTTAAATCTTGGACATATTTTAAATTAATTAAAGCCATACACATGACCCTTTCTTACTCCATGATTCTCTATGTCACATGCACACAAATTGAACCAACCGTTATGGCTTAACTTGGCATGAAAACTGTCACATAATACATCTAGCGATTTATTGCAATTATATATTTAATGGCCCTATTTTGAACTTGTCAATGTTTTATCGTGATGTTTGGGAATACCGATCTGGACGCTCCACTGTTCTAGAATTCCTCTAGAACGTCGAGCACTTGTTTCTATACACACTCTCTTGACTTGGACGAACTCTCCGTCGGATACTCCTTCTGCCGGACTAGTGAGTCTTTGTTCAAGGGCTCCGTAAGTCTCCTCTGTCCATGGATTCCCACATGGTCGATGAGCTGGTTGTACCCTAACACCCATGATACCCTTTAGGGATCAACATGATCCAAACGGCTATTAGAAGTTCTCTCTTATCTTCAATCACGCCGGACCTCTGGACCTGTGCGTAACATGGCCAGCGGAAAGGTAATGAATTCTACCTGACTGCCAACACCTTACGCGCGTGTTGTGCAACTGTTACTATCGCTCGTTACTTGACGTTTCATGTGTAATGACCATAAGATCTCGTCTACTATCTCTACACTCTCATCTATTCATGTTCACTCTACTACCTAATCTATCTTGTCTATTCATCTAGTACTTTTTTGGTGCCTTTTGAGCTGTGTGGCTCCTACTGTTTTGTACTGTTCACGACTGTCTAGTGCAAAAAGGGTCTTGTGACTCTACTGAATTGAATGCATACTGTTCAGGACACGGAGAGTGTCCGAGGGGCTCCAATCTAGTCCTGGGGGCAAGGAGCCACCCGAAAATACCTGCAGGGGCTATAGACGGTGTTCTGCATTGCACCAATTCTGACTGACTATTCTGAATTAGCTAGAAATCTGACTGTTACACTGTTACTGTTAGTCTGTTGATTCAGACGTACTACACTGTTACTATACTACCACTGACTATTACTGAACTGTTATTGAACGACTACTGTCGTACTCTCTACTTGATACTTGCTATCTTGAGTTCTCTCTTTCTAGCGTGACCTAATCATATTCAAAGTGCTATATTCTCTCGTTGTCTCTTGACAATAAAAGTGCTATATTCTCTCTCTTGGCTATCTACGGATAACCAAAGTGCCATTACTATCGCAATTAATGAAAGTTAATCAAAAGTGCTATACTATTTCGATTGATGAAAATCAATCAAAGTGTAATTTACTCTCTATATGGTCAACTACTATCTCTCTCCTTGCCATACATGTCACTTGCGATTTCTTAACTATGTTGTTACTTGCTATTGTTATCATTTACATTGTGACTTGACTTTAATCATCGTGCTATACTTGATTCATCTGCTATTTGAACCATGCTACTTGTGCTCTTATTTCTCGACTTTACATGAACTCGCTCTATCATTAGTGACTCTGCCATTTAAAGCATAATTATTTAAAGCCTGCTTGATCCTGAGATTTAAGTCCTACTGGGCGTTATCGCTCACCCTTCGTTGATTGTTATTGTGTCTCAGGTAAGTCGGACAATGACGTTACATACACCAATGGGACAGGACCCGAGTGATGAGTGACCTGGAGTCAAGTGACGAAGTTACCCTAGCACAATTGGAGTCTAGTAGTTATTGCTTTAGATTTCTTTTCAATGTAATGGATGTCATTGAGCCCTATGTATTGGCTCCGAATTAGTGGTTGTAATAGTCTTAGTGATTTTATAATGAAATGAAGAATTTATTTCAATTATTGTTCGTTAGATGCTCTGATGTTTGCGCCTTTATGCGCAATTCAGGTTACCATACTCGTTGCTCGCGTTTCCTCCGATTTATTCCGCTGCTAAATTGGAGGGGCGTGACATTAGTTGTCATGCCGGGTCGGCCAGTCGCGTTCTGGGGGCCGTCGGTTCAAAACCGAATGCCGCGCCCCATTCTCCCCCTCACCCCTTCCTCTCCTTCTTCTTCCCCTCTCTTTCCCTCCGAGCTCCCCTTGCGTTTTCTTGGTGTTTCTTTGAGCTCGAGGCGTTCGTACTGAGGAGGGTGTCGTCCTGTTCGTGCAGGGGACATGGTCGTGTCGTTTGGAGTGAGGAGGAGGCGGATGGTCGTGTCGTTTGGAGCGAGGAGGAGGCGGCCATTTCTACGAGAAGGCCCCAACGGGTTTGCTCTTCACGTGGAGATAGGGACCCTTGATCCTCTCGCCTAAGCATGCTCCCTTCCCCCTAGAGATCGTGTTTCCTCTGTGGTTTGTGGCTTGGGAGCGTGAGGAATCCATGCTCGAGGTTGAGTGAGTTTTCCCTTCGAGTGTAGATTCGTTTAAATCCATGTTTGTGGGGTTGTATGGGTGGTTTGCATGATTTACAGCTTCTAATACATGTTGAGCATGCTCCCCTCCTCCTGTGGAATGCTTGTTTTGTGTTTTTGCAGCGGTCTCCGGAAGGAGTGTTCCGGAACCCCCCTCTGCTGAAGACGCGACCACTATAGTGGTCGCGATCTTGTCGCGATGGCTAGGCCGGTCGCGACATGATCGCGGCGCTCTTGGGTACTGCGACCTGATCGCGACGATGATGGCCGCAGCGACAGTGTCGCGACATGGTAGGGTGCCGCGACAAGGCCGCGACGGCCCGACGCGTCGCGACTACAGCCGAGAGACAGGTTGGTCTTCGCTGTTTCCGTTTATTTTACTGTACTCGTAGTACCTGTGCTAGTTTCCTAGTACGGTCCTACACTAGTCATTCACCTGGTGCTCGGCACTTGAGGGCTTGTCCCGTTTGAGAGGTTTTTACCATTGCCTGGGACCCCCGTCCTCAGGAGCCTGTTAAGGGAGTGCTCCGGGCTACGAGCGTGCTCGAGTTGGCAGCCCAGCAGGCGGACTCTAGAGCAGAGGGGAAAACGGTGGTTAGGACAGCGGCGTTGAGTCGTTTGCAGAGCTCTCGTGGTTGGTCTGGGATGCCGAGGACGGTTAGGAGTTCTACCCGGCGCAGGCCAGCCAGTCCTGCTTCTCACTGCCTCGCTCCTTGTGGCCCCGGAACCGCTTGGAGAGGTCAGGCGTGGGACCGTAGTCTGGCCAGACTATGGTGGTTACTGTTGTGTGCTTCGTGTCCTACCTCGCTCTGACGAGAGGTGAGGGTTAGGACCTGGGTCGAGGATAAGACATCGGTGGGCGCACCTGACCTTTGACTAGTGGTAGTGTTTCCCATAGCTAGTGTTCCTTGTCCAGGCGGGGTTCCTCCTATCTGTGTTTTACTAGCTGTGTGGTGGTCCCAACGAGTAGTCGTTCGGAGTTTTCGACCGTGGTGTACTTCCGTACCGCGCTAGTTGTAGTTTCGCTTCCGCACTTCCGTTCGTATGTAGAAGATATAACTGTTGTTATTTAAATTGCTATATATATATTCTTTTGCCTGTTAGAGCCAGTAGGAGATTGGTAGTCCCTACTGAGCTTCTGTTGTGAAGCTCATCCCTCCTCTTTCCCAGGTGAGACTTCTCAGCAGCGGCAGGGCGCGCGCCAGGCGGAGGAGACGGGGCTGTAGGCGAGGACCCCATAGCTAGCAGTGGTTCTCTTTTCTCAGTATACGTCACCCTTGGGGTATGCCCCTAAGGGACTTGTTCTTCCCCTGCCTTTTACTTGTACTAGCGTGCGTGCGTTGGGACTATACTTAGAGCGGTACGTAGCGGTCTCGCTCTCTTTTCTGTTTTCGCTTGTACGCTTCTAGTTTAGCAGTTGACGTTTACTTCCGTTACATATCCTATTAGATATATTTTAGCCCTTCCGGGTCTCCAGATCCATGGGCGGCGACCGCGAAAATCGGGTCCTCGGCGTGGGCCGAGGGTCGGGTTCTCGGGTCGTTACTGTGGTATCAGAGCTAGAGTCTGACAGAACGTAGTGGATTTAAACTGCGACAGAAGATCCCAACAGTAGTACAAGTACACTGCTAGCCGCCCGAGTGGTATTGTTAACCTTTGTTGGTTGTGTGCCGCGTAGGACATGGCTTCGCGTAGGCGCAGACAGGCGAGACAGCTGATTGAGCAGCAGGATGAGTCTGATATGCCCGCACAGGGGCAGGTCTAGGAAGAGGTGTCTGTAGAGGAGTCAGTGGCACAACCTCAGGGTGCAGCGACAGGGGCAGGTGGGCAGCAGCAGCAGGAGCACCAGCCTCAGCCGCAGCAGTACGCAGACTGGTTTCCCTTAGCAAAGTAGTTCTTCAAGAACTTGTACCGAGGAGCATACCAGCCCAGGCAGGCAGCAGCAGGTGTTCAGCCTCCGGTACCTCCCCCAGTGGTGCCGGAGCAGCAGGTAGAGCCAGAGGTGGAGCAACCAGAGCATCAGCAGTGGTCGGGTACTGGGAGTACCCGGGTCGGGCAGTGGAGGACGACGGCTACGGAGGACAGGACCACTCTCCTTGAGAGGTTCTTACGTCTCCGGCCACCAGTGTTCTCCGGTGAGTATGATCCATATAAGGCAGAGAGCTCGACCCACAAGTTAGAGCGCATCTTTGAGACCATGGAGTGCACCGAGGAGGACCAGGTTAGACTGGCGGTGTACCAGCTCAAGGGAGCAGCCCATGAGTGGTGGAGAGTTCAGAGGCAGACTCACTTTCAGGGGTAGCGGTTAGATCATATCACTTGGCAGTGGTTCTGGAGGTCTTTCACGGCGAGTACTTCCCCGACTACGCTCGACGTGAGAGGCACGACATGTTCCACGAGTTAGTGCAGGGCGACCTCACAGTTTCTGAGTACCACCAGAGGTTCGTCCGTTTGTTGAGGCATGTTCTCATGTCGCAGACAGCGAGCAGAGGTGTGCAGAGAGGTTCATAGCAAGACTAAGGCCAGACTTGAGGTGGGGGGTGACAGCTCATATGTGTACCACCTTGGGGGAGGTCGTGGCTAAGGCCACCGCCTTGTCGAGGGAGACGTGGCAGCCCCAGCAGCAGCAGCAGCAGCAGGGAGGAGCCTCTTCCAGGTCCTCGCCTTACCAGCGTCCCGCTGGGAGCCACAGTAGTATGACTTCCTCTTCCTCAGGTTCGGGTAGTTCTGGCAGCTCTGGAATTTGCTCAAAGTTCAGGCAGTTGTCTACTCGCGGGGGTGGGCGGAGCCGGAAGCAGAGGTGTTAGTCCAGGTTTGCAAAGTAGTCAGTGCAGTAGGGTGCTGAGCAGGGCGGTCAGGAGGCAGTTTGCTACGCTTGTGGTTTGCCGGGCCACTTCTGGAAGGATTGCCTGACGGGTCAAGTCCCGCAGCAGCAGCAGCCAGTACAGTACGTGCAGCAACTACCCCAGTACCAGTACCCTCCCCAGCACCAGGCACCTCGTCAGCAGCAGCAGGGGCAGCACTAGTGACAAGTTGAACAGTTTCCGTAGTTCCAGCAGCAGCAGCAGTTTCCTCAGCACCAGCAGCCACCGCAGCAGCAGCAGCCCCAACAGGCACCGCAGCGTGGGCGTGGTCGTGGTCGCGTGATGGCACTCACCCGGGAGCAGGCAGAGGCATCAAACCTGGTTATAGGTACTCTACCTATCCTTGGCAGAGCTGCTCGTGTTTTGGTTGACCCCGGTGCTTCTTTGTGTTTTGCTTCCGAGGACTTTTATGAGTCCCTGGCTTGTCACACACCTGAGAGGCAGTGTGACATGATGGTCGATCTCTCGTCCGGTGACTATATGCGTTCCTTTGGTTACCTGGATGGTGTGATAGTCGAGGTTGAGGGGCACCAGTTGCCGGCCAGGTTGTACGCATTGCAGCTTCATGACTTTGACGTCATCCTGGGCATGGACTGGTTGGAGGCTCACTCAGCTATGGTTGATTGTCAGCGGAAGAACGTTCGGTTCAAGATACCTGGAGCGCTCGTTCTCTACTTACGAGGTATCCGGTCCACCCATTGGCCATTCATTTCCTTGTGTAAGGCTCGACGTTTGATCCGTGATGGCTGTGTCGCCTACCTTGCTTCAGTTTGTTCCTTGGAGCCTAGCGGATCTTCAGTTTTTGATGTGCCGGTTGTTTCTGAGTTCTGTGATGTCTTCCCAGAGGATCTACCTAGTTTGCCGCCTGAGCGGGAGGTAGAGTTCTCCATTGAGCTTCTGCCCGGTACGATGCCTTTGTCTAAGGCACCTTACCGGATGGCTCCGGCAGAGTTGCGCGAGTTGAAGCGCCAGCTACAAGAGTTGCTTGAGCTGGGCTTCATTCGCCCGAGTCGTTCGCCATGGGGAGCGCCAGTTTTGTTTGTGAGAAAGAAGGATGGAAGTCTGCGTTTGTGCATCGATTATCTGCAGTTGAACCAGGTTACTGTGAAGAACAAGTACCCGTTGCCGAGGATCGATGATTTGTTTGATCAGCTGCAGTCGACCAGAGTTTTCTCGAAGATTGACTTGAGATCCGGTTACTACCAAATGCAGATCAGAGAGTCAGATGTTGGCCTGACAGCTTTTCGGTCCAGGTACGGTCACTATGAGTTTGTCGTGATGACGTTCGGGCTGACGAACGCACCCGCAGCATTTATGGATTTGATGCATAGGGTGTTCGGTGGAGTACCTAGATCGTTTTGTGGTTATTTTTGTTGATGATATTTTGCTCTACTCGGCTTCTGAGGAGGAGCAGAGGAGCACCTGAGGATCGTGATGGAGACCCTGCGGAGTCACCACCTTTACGCCAAGTTCGACAAGTGCGAATTTTGGCTAAGGGAGGTGCACTTCCGTGGGCACGTGATCTCGGGTTCTGGTGTGGCAGTAGATCCTACCAAGGTGGAGGCAGTGTTGTCGTGGGAGTAGCCCACGTCAGCGTCAGAGGTTCACAGTTTTCTGGGCTTGGCAGGTTACTACTGGAGATTCATTCAGGATTTTGCTAGGATTACTGAGCCGTTGACCAGGTTGACAAGGCAGGACGTCAAGTTTGTTTGGTTAGAGGATTGTGAGCAGAGCTTCTGAGAGCTGAAGGCGAGGTTGACTTCAGCGCTAGTGTTGGTTTTGCCGTCGGGCAGTGGAGGTTTTATAGTCTACACCGACGCGTCGAGATCTGGTTTGGGTGTCATGCTGATGCAGCATGGTGGGGTCGTTGCCTATGCTTCTCGGAAGCTCAAGAAGCATGAGGAGAACTACCCTACCCACGACTTGGAGTTGGCAGCAGTGGTGTTCGCTCCAAGTTGTGGAGGCACTATTTGTATGGAGAAACGTTCGAGATCTTCACCGACCATCAGAGTTTGTAGTATATATTCACTCAGAGGGATCTGAACTTGGGGCAGCGCAGATGGATGGAGTATTTGAAGGACTACGACCTTACCCTCTCCTATCACCCGGGAAGGGCTAACGTCGTGGCCGATGCTTTGAGCAAGCGCGTTCACTTGAGTTCGCTGATGGTCAGAGAGTGGAAGCTGTTCAAGGAGCTGTCTCAGGGAGTGTTCTACCCGTCGAGGCGCAGAGACCGTGCTGTAGCATCCAGTTTGTTAGTTCGGCTGTCAGTGTTCAGGCAGGTGTTGCAGGCACAACAGGCAGATACAGAGTTGGCAGACATCTTGCAGATGATAGACATCGAGCTTGACGAGGACATCGAGGTCAGGTTCAGAGGCCGCTTGTACGTTCCTGAGGAGGCGCGCCAGGCGCTACTGACAGAGGCTCACAAGTCGAGATATGTTGTTCATCCTGGCTCCACCAAGATGTACCATTACTTGAGGAGGTTCTTCTGGTGGGCAGGGATGAAGAGAGGAGTGACGGAGTTTGTCGCTCAGTGCCTTACCTGTCACCAGGTGAAGGCCAAGCATCAGCATCCTGGTGGTGAGCTACAGCTGTTGCCCATTCCGTGTGGAAGTGGGACAACATCACCATGGACTTCGTGGTTGGTTTGCCCCGTACTCCGCAGAGGCACGATGGTATCTGGGTGATCGTGGATCGTTTGACCAAGTCAGCGCACTTTTTTCCAGTCAGGATGTCTTGGTCAGTGACAGGTTAGCCAGGCTATACGTGGACAAAGTTGTTCTGTTGCACGGTACTCCAGTTTCGATCGTCTCCGACAGGGATCCGAGGTTCATGTCACGGTTTTGGCGCAGTCTACTGAGAGCACTTGGCACAGAGTTGAGGTTGAGCACAACATACCATCCGCAGTCAGATGGGCAGTGTAACGGCCCCGACGTCTGGGTCCCCGGCTTCCACAAGGATCCGACCATCGGCACCGCCGCCCACGAGTCGGAGACCCGGAAGGGCTAACAGATCGGTTAATAAGATATGTAGAAGAGGAAAATAACAACAAACGTACTAAAATGTACCAACTAGTGAAAAAAGGAGTCCAACACAACGTACAAGTCTAGTACAAGTCCAAAGTAAGGCAAAGTACAAGTACTGAAAAAAAAAGGGAAGAACAAGTCCCTTAGGGGACATACCCCGAGGGTGAAGTACAACTGTTGGGGAACACTGCCCCTAGAGAGCCGACTACTGCGGGCCCGTCTCCTCAGTACGCCGCAGAAAGAAGACTGCTGTGAAGCCTCACCTACAAAAGGGAGTGAGCTTCACGAAGAAGCCTAGTAGGGACTACCAATCTCCCACTGGTTCTAACAACAGAATAGATCTAAGTGTCGTAATTAATTAAAGCAGTAAAGTCTATTCTACTAAACAGAGTCAAGTGCGGAAGCGTGAAAGAAAACTACACGGTCGTCAGTCTAAGCTACAAAGCGGGAGCGGAAAACCCGTGTAAACCAAGGCACCACAAGAACCCAGCTGTAAACACAGACAGTAGACACTGCTGGACAAACACACTAGCTATAGTACACTACACTAGTTAGCCGGTCAGGTGCGCCACGCGTCTTACCCTCGACCAACAGTCCATGTCTAGCACCTCCCGTCAGAGTGAGACACGGAACTAAGAGTAACCATAACTGCCATAGTCTGGCCGGACTACGGCCTCACGCCTGGCCCCTCTAAATGGTTCCAGAACCACGTAGAGTGAGGCAGTGAGAAATAGACTAGCTGATCTGTGCCGTACGAGCATCCAACTACCGGCGTCCAGACTCAGCTAAGAGAGCTCTACAAACGACTCACGCTGTTGTCCCCACCATTTCCCCCTCCACTCCGAGTCCGAGACTCGAGCACGCCCGTCGTCTGGAGAACTCCCCTCTAACGGACACCGGGGATGGGGGTCCCAGGTAACGGTGACAACCTGTCTCGCGGACAAGCCCTCAAGTGCCTAGCACCGGCGAAGTGACTAGAGTAGCACTGCACCAGGAAATAGCATAGGTGCCAAGAAACCCGAGTCGCAGCGGAAACAGAAACACAAACAGGCTGACAGCCAGCTCTCGGTCGGAGAGGCGACGTATCGGCCGGTTACGACCAGAATGCGACGGTTCTAGGGGTCGTTGCACGGAAACACGAAGGCGGCCCTTGGGCCAGTCGCGATAAGATCGCGGCCACCAAGGGTACCGCAACAAGCCTTGGCCTTCTGAACCGGACACGTGCCCCGTCGCGACCTCATCGTGATGGAGACGGAGGTCGCGATCAAGAGGCCCCGAACACCTGAACGCTGACCACGTACCCCGTTGCGTGGTCTAGATGCGACGGGTGCCGCGGCGCATTCAGAGAGAACGCGACACAACGACATGTCGCGACGTAGTCGCGACTGAGAATCCCGTCGCGACCACAGTCGAATGCTCAACCAGAGCAACTCCTACCATTCCAAAAATACCAAAAGATACAAAACGGGGAGGGGAGCATGTCACACGATGTAAACTACTCAAAGGCAACAAACCACCCTCAAGAAACCCCTTGCATGCAAATTTAAGTCAAGCTACACTCACAAGAGCATCACTCAAACACATGAAACCCTTTAACACCCCAATCCACACACGCATGCAAGGCATAGTTCTCAATCCACAAACCACAGGAAAACTGCAAGAACACCTAGCATAAACATCTAGGCTTGGAAATGGGGTTTGGAAACCTAGCATGAAGAACTAGGTGGAGGTTTGGGGTTCCGTACCTCAATTTTAAGAACCACCCTAGCTGGGCCTTCTCTTAGGTTAGCACCCCTCCACCTCCGAGCTCTAATGCTCCAAGAGTCGCCCACGAACTGAGCACGACCTCCATCAAGCATCGAGAGAGGAACATGGTGCATGCCACAGAGAAAGGAGAAGAAGAAAGTCAGGAGAAGGAGGAAAACCAACAATCCAAACCACACTACAATTCTCATCCATACTTACCAAGCACGCCACACAAGATCTCCTCCCCAAGGTCCTCACGGAGCAGGCAAGCACAGAATCGCCGGAGGAGAAAAACAACACAAGGCAAAAGGGCAAATGGGGGGTTCTATTCTCGGCCTAAGCAACTTAAGCACAGACGTTGAGAACGTGATAGCACTGGTCGTCGTGTTAGAAACCTTAACGCGACGCCCTGCGACATCGCGATCTTAAGTCTGCGACCCTGACAGTCAAAGCCACCACGTGGCGTGCATGCATCGCTTACATCTGATTGCAACGGACCAGAGCGTCACGTTCATGCATGCAACGCCACAGGCATCACCACCTCTCCGACAACAAGACGACAAAAGAAACTGTCTTTTGTCAGAGTCCTGTCGCGACAGGGGCGGCCAATGCGTTCATAATTAGAACACGACAGTCACCTCCGTCGCCTTCAGAAGGCGACGGGTCGCTCTGTCGCGACCTCAGCCGAGCGGGAAAAAACCCACAAAGGGAACGAGATGTTACAATCTAACCAACAAAAAAAAAAATCGTCCTCGAAATTAAGGGCAAAACTAGGGGAACAAGGGTAAACAAAGTACCTGTCACTCGAACAAGTAGTGAAACTGCTCCCGCATCTCGTCCTCACGCTCTCAAGTGGCCTCGCACCGGCGCGGTGCTCCAAACCACTTTGATGAGTGGGACCCTCCTCCTGCGAAGCTGTTGCACCCTGCGGTCCACCACGCTAACAGGGTACTCCGGCACGGACAGGTCGGGGGCGACCTCTAGCTGCGAGTAGTCGAGTACGTGCGACAGGTCTGGCATGTACTTCCTCAACTGCGACATGTGGAAGACGTCGTGGACACCTGCCAACTCGGACGGAAGAGCTAACCGGTAAGCGACCTCGCCAACCCGCTCCAGGATGGGAAAGGGGCCAAAAAACCTCGGGCTGAGCTTGCCCGTCTTCCCAAACTTGAGAACGCCCTTGGTGGGCGAGATCCGAAGGAACACACTGTCGCCGACCTCGAACTGATGTGGTCTCCTGCGAACATCGGCGTAGCTCTTCTACCTGCTCCGCGCTGTCTGCAACCTCTGTCTGATCAGCCTCACGGTATCTGCACACTGTTGAACTAACTCTAGACCCAGAAACTACCTCTCGCCAACCTCGTGCCAGTGCAACCGTGTCCTGCACGGTCGACCATACAAGATCCTTCTAGGGCGCCATCCCGATGCTGGAGTGAAAGCTGTTATTATACGAAAACTCCACCATGGAAAGGTGCGACTCCCACGTGCCGCCCCAGTCTAGGCAACACGCTCTCAACAAGTCCTCGAGGGTCTGTATGGTCCTCTCCGACTGTCCATCTGTCTGTGGGTGGTACGCCGAACTCAGCCTCAGCTCTGTGCCAAGTGCCTGCTAAAAGCTACGCCAAAAATCAGAAGTGAACCTCGGATCTCTATCTGAGACAATAAAGACCGGGGTTCTGTGCAAAGGTACCACTCTGTCCACAAACAACCGAGCAAGTCTGTCAACTGACCACGCTGCTCTGACTGGTAGGAAGCGAGCGGTCTTCGTCAACCTGTCGACGTTGACCCAAACACTGTCGTGCCCCTGAGAAGTGAGAGGTAAGCCAGAAACAAAGTCCATGGTGATATGCTCCCACTTCCACACTGGAATGGGAAGCGACTGCAACTCACCACCAGGAAGCTGGTGCTCTGCCTTCACCTGCTGACAGGTAAGGCAGCGCAAAACAAACTCAGCGATATCTCTCTTCATCCCAGGCCACCAAAAGAGTACCCTCAAGTCATGGTACATCTTTGTGGAGCCCGAATGAATAGAGTATCGTGATCGGTGTGCCTCAGCAAGTACCTCCTCCCTGACGTCCTCTGGAACGTAAAGTCTGTCTCAGAACCGCACCTTGCTGTCCTCGTCTAGTGCTACCTCGGGCAACTGCAACACGTTTGCCAAGTTCTCGTCTGCACTCTGCTGATATATCAACGGGCGAACTGTCATGACGGCTGCCACTGCTCTCTCCCGGAGGCTCGACAGTGTGAACATACTCTGAGTGGCATCCTCTAGGAGTCTCCAGTGTCTAACCAACAAAGAACTTAGTTGGGCTCTCCTACTCAAAGCGTCTGCCACGACATTAGCCTTCCTGGGTGATAGGAAAGAGTAAAGTCATAGTCCTTCAAGTACTCGAGCCACCTGCGTTGTCTGAGGTTCAGATCTCTCTGTGTGAAGACGTACTGTAAGCTGCGGTGATCTGTGAAAACGTCGAACACCTCACCATACAAGTAGTACCTCCAAAACCTCAAGGTGAACACGACCGCTGCAAGCTCCAGGTCGTGTGTCGGGTAGTGCTGCTCATGCTTCTTCAGCTGACGAGAAGCATAAGCAACTACTCGATCGTGCTGCATCAGCACTGCACCTAAACCAGCCCCCGAAGCATCTGTATAGACAAAAAAGTCGCCAGTGCCGAAGGAACAACAAGGATCGGAGCTGAAGTCAGCGGCTCTTCAGCTTCTGGAAACTCTGCTCGCACTCTACTGTCCACACAAACTGGGTCTCTCGCCTGTTCAACCTGGTCAAAGGCTCTGCAATTCTGGCGAAGTCCTGCACGAACCTCCTGTAGTAACCCGCCAGTCCCAGAAAACTGCGAACCTCTGCAACTGTAGTGGGATGGCCACAAGAAACCACGGCCTCAACCTTGGCAGGATCCACCGCCACACCTGCACCAGAAACAACGTGACCCAGGAAGTGCACCTCCTTTAGCCAAAATTCACACTTGCTGAATTTGGCATAAAGTTGGTGACTCCTCAACGCCTGTAACACCAACCTCAGGTGAACCTCATGCTCCTCCGTCGTCGCTGAGTACACCAAGATGTCGTCAATGAACACCACCATGAACCTGTCTAGGTACTCTCAGAAAACGCTGTGCATCAGCTCCATGAACGCTGCAGGTGCATTCGTGAGCCCAAAAGGCATCACGAAAAACTCGAAATGGTCGTAGTGGGTATGAAAAGCTGATCTCAGAATATTTGACTCTCGGATCCACAACTGGTAGTAACCCGACCTCAAGTCGATCTTCGAGAACACTGAAGCTGACTGCAACTGGTCAAACAGGTCATCGATCCTGGGTAAGGGATACTTGTTCTTCACGGTCACCTGATTCAGCTACCGGTAATTAATACACATGCTGAGGCTTCTTTCTCACAAACAACACAGGCGCTCCCCACGACGAGCGGCTAGGACGAATGAAGCCCAACGCAAGCAACTCCTCTAGTTGGCGCTTCAACTCTCGCAGCTCCGCCGGCGCCATTCGATACGGTGCCTTGGACGCAGGCATCATCCCCGGAAGCAACTCAATGGAGAAATCTACCTCCCACTCAGGCGGTAAACTAGGTAGATCCTCCGGAAACACGTTAGCAAACTCACAAACCACAGGCATGTCTGAAACAGTCAACTCACCAGAGTCCGAGACACAAATAGAAGCCAGAAAAGCAACACAACCATCTCGAATAAGACGACGAGCTCTACAGAAAGAGACAAAAGGTCGGCGGACAGACAGGGTACCTCAGAAGCAAAGCACAAGTGCTCCAGGTATCTCGAACCTCACGGTCTTCCACTGACAATCTACCAATGCAGAGTGCGCCTCTAAACCAGTCCATGCCTAGAATGGCATCAAAGTCGTGGAGCTGCAAGGCAAACAGTTTGGCTGGTAGCTGGTGGCCCTGTACCTCGACGGTGACACCCTCCAAATAACCAAGGGTACGCACAAAGTCACCTGTTGGCAGCTCAACTGCTAGGTCACAGGTCCGCTCCAGAGCAAACTCAGACAAGGTAGCAAAGAACTCCTCTGAAACAAAACAATGCATGGCACCCGGATCAATCAAAACTCTAGCAGCTCTACCAAGGATAGGAACCGTACCGACGACCAGATTAGAGGCCTCCGCCTCCTCTCTGGTGATGTTCATCACCCGACCACGTCCGCGTCCTCGCTGAGGCTGCTACTGCTGGCGCTGCTGCGGTTGCTGGAACTGACCCTGATGCTGCTGCTGGCGCTACTGCGGCTGCTGGAACTGACCCTGGTGCTGCGGCTGACGCTGCGCTAGCTGGAGTGGACGGTACTGCACCTGAGGTGCCTGCTACTGCTGCTCCTGCTGCTGCCTCAACAGACACTCTCGCCTGTAGTGACCCGGCTACCCACAGTGGTAACAACCTGCGCCCTACTGGCCCTGCTCTGCTCCTTGTTGAACGGACTACTCCACTGGGTGCTACTGCGTCTGACGTCTCTACTGCTTGTACTGCCACCTGCCTCCACCAGAGAACACCTTCTTCAATTTCGAAGTCAGGCAGCACCGCCTATCCCCGAAGAAGAAGAAGAAGAAACACTCCCTTGACTGCCTGAGGGGCGCTGGTACGGAAAAGACTTCCCTGAGCCTCCACTCTACTGCGGCTGAAAACGTCACTTCCGCTCCAGGGCCGTAGCTCTCGTCACTGCCACCGACAAAGTGTTGCAGAGGAGACCAGCTAAGGCCCACCTCAAGTCTGAGCATAGCCCGCTGATGAACCACTCGGTACGAGCCTGCTCACTAGCGGCCACGTGGGGAACATGTCGAAGAAGCTGCAGGAACCTCTGGTGGTACTGAGCCACGGTCAAGTCTCCCTGTACCAACTCATGAAACTGGTCCCTCCTCTCACGGCAAGCATAGTCGAGGAAGAACTCGTCGTGAAAGGCCACCAGGAACTCTAGCCAAGTGATCTGCTCCAGCCTCTTGCCCTGAAAACTGGTCTGCCTCACTGCTCTCCACCACTCGTGGGCTGACCCCTTCGGCTGGTATACTCTCAATCTGACCTGATTCATCTCTGCGCAGTCGATTGTCTCGAAGGTGCGCTCGAGCTCATGGACCCAACTCTCTGCCCTGTCTGGATCGCGGTCACCAGAAAAGGTCGGAGGTCGAAAATGAAGAAACCTCTCCATAAGTGCGATGCGGTCCTCAGGTGCTGCCATTGCAACTGGAGTCTACTGCCGTACCACGGGGGGTACCTCTGGCTGAATTGGTGTTGCCTGCGGGGTTGGTGGCGGCTGCTCCTCCGCTGCCATCTCTGCAAACTGCTGACCTCCTGCCGGCATTTGCTGGGACGGCTGGTACTGAGGGTACTAAGGGTACTTCTGGTACTGCAGGCACTGCCACGAACCTCTGGAACATTGCTCTCCACCACTGCTCCATGATGGCCTGCGGGGGCGCGGGCGGGAACCGCTGCTGCTGCTGCTGCAGCTCTCCTTGCGGCAACGGGTCTCCAGGATGCTCGTACTGCTGGGACTGAGCGCCAGCTGACACATGCTCAGCTACAACCGATCCGTCCGACTCGGTCCCCTGGCGCTCCACCACGTCACGAGCCTGCCTACGAGTGCGTGGAGCCATGTTCTGCAAAATAGACACAATGAGAAGTTAACATATAAAACTCCAGTGGCTAGTAGTGTTACTTGTACTTCCTAAAGGACTTTACGTCATTACTTATTTCCATTACAAGTCTTGATAGACCCCTTTCTCTGAAACCACTGTAACGGCCCCGACGATCGGGTCCCAGCTTCCACCAAGGATCCGACCATCGGAACCGCCGCCCACGGGTCCGGAGACCCGGAAGGGCTAACGGATCGGTCTAACAAGATATGTAATAGAGATAAATAACAACAAACGCACTAAAATGTACCAACTAGTGAAAGAAGGAGTCCAACACAACGTACAAGTCTAGTACAAGTCCCAAAGTAAGCAAAGTACAAGTACTGAAAAAAAGGGAAGAACACGTCCCTTAGGGGCATACCCCGAGAGTGAAGTACAACTGCTGGGGAACACTGCCACTAGAGACGCCAACTACTGCGGGCTCGTCTCCTCAGTACGCCGTGGAGGGAACTGCTGTGAAGCCTCACCTACAAAACAGGGAGTGAGCTTCATGAATAAGCCCAATAGGGACTACCAATCTCCCACTGGTTCTAACAACAAAATAGATCTAAGTGTCGTAATTAAATAAAGCAGTAAAGGATATTCTACTAAACAGAGTCAAGTGCGGAAGCGTGAAAGAAAACTACACGGTCGTCGGTCTTGTAGGATCGAATAGGTGGATGGATCAGATCTAGAAGGGGGGGGGGGGGGTTGAATAGATCTAACACCAATTAATGCGGAAGCTTAAGCAATTCAAAATTACTTCGAATCAGAGATCAATTCAAACAAACAATTTACTGATCTGAAGTGTGGGTGTGTGTAGATTATGTGTGAAGCAATTAAACACTTAGTGTGAGAGCCAAATCCTATGCAAGCATCTAGCGCAAACAAGCAGATCAAACCATTGCACAAAGGATTTTTAGGTGGTTCGGAAATCACACATGTGATTCCTACATCCACCCCTCACACAGTGAGGCTCCACTACTCAAAAGAGTACAACTCACACTGGAGCACGACGACTCCAAAACAACCTTGAGCACGACGGCTTAACACACAACTTTGAGTTCAACGACTCACAAACTGAGCACGACGGCTCAAACAATAACCGGAGCACGACGACTCCAAATTGAGCACGACGGCTCAAAGCACACAGTGAGTGCGACGACTCACAAACCAGAGCTCGACGGCTCACAATACAAAAGCTAGATCAAAGACAACAGAAATCAGATCCTCTAGCAATGATCTGATTCAAGGCAGATTCGTACACAGAAATTTGTGCAGAACTTCATGCACAAATCTCATAGACGAAATAAGGAAGAACAAACTCAGAAGTGAGAGAAATGGATGTAGAATGAGTGTTCTTCGATGAAGATTTCTTGCAGAAGGTTGAATTGAAGAGGCTTGAAGATGCTCCCTGTCAATTGGCAATGCTCTGCTTCAATAGCTTCTAAATCGCCAGAAATTCCTCTTCAATTGTTGTGCTTCTGCTGAATCTGCTCCCTTGCTCTGAACTTCAAAACCCTCTCCAGAGATTGGCCTTCACTCCCTTGTACTTTCTCTTGAAAAGATGGATCATAGCTTCTGGAGATGAGCAAGAACTGGAGAGATCCCTTTTTGCCGCTAAAAAAACATTTCTGGGAGTTGTATGGGCTGGCTTGCCTTTGAGGTACAAGGAGCATGGATATTTATAGCCCCATATGTCCATAAGGTGCCTTGGGGTGCGTAGGCACAAAAATCTAGGTCAAATCCCTTGATTCTCAAGCAGCCACGTGTCCAGAAAAATTCCCATTTTTGAGCTTTAGTCGAAGTGTGTCGACACACAGGCAGACTGTGTCGACACCACATGCATTGTCTTCAAACTGGGCTTCTGGGACAGTGATCTAGTGTCGACACCACAGGGCACTGTGTCGACACCACAGGTAGACTATGTCGACACCACTGGCTACTGCTTCAGAACAGGCTTCTGGGACAGTGAACTAGTGTCGACACATAGGTGGACTGTGTCGACACCACTGTGACAAATTTGTGTAAACCTGAAAATATAAATTGTAAACCATTAATACAAGATATTATCATTAAAATGTGAGGTATTAAAGATCAAAAACATGTTGTTTAAGCATTGTTGTGATATGTATAAAATGTATAACATGTTCAATTAGTCATCATTTTAATATGTACAAAATGTATAAAATGGCATCATCAAAATCAAATTATGAGTGATGTCAATTAGTCATGATTAAAGTCATCATTAAAAGGTTTCAAATACACACTCAACCCAACATTCTCCCCTTTTTGATGATGACAAAATATATGCACAATCTCACAATAGCCTGACTCAAATCTCCCCTTTTTGAATTTTCTCAAAAAAAAAATTTCTCCCCTTTAAAGAACTTTCTCCCCCTTTTTGACAGCATCAAAAAGATAGATAAGAGAGAGAAACAAAGAGTGGTAGGAGAGCAAGAAATGAAATATAGGAAATGAAGGTTCAGGAATGATCAAAATAAGTGAGGTAAAGTGATATTATCAAATGAGAGAAATTATTGTATTTTGGTTATTGTGCAACAAAGTTTAATCACAAAGACACACTCAACACAAAGTATAGCAAAATATAATGATCTGAATGTAGTTAAAATAATGATGCAAATGTGAAGTAAAGTGACCTATATGAGTGAGCATAAGAATTTAACAAGGATGTTAGGAGCTTTAATTTTAACACAATGTAGAATAAGAGGTCTAAACTCAGTATACATGAACTTTATTAAGGTCTTAAGCTTTTCAATCCTGTCACTTTGATTTTCTTTCATTTTTAACTGGGAAATAATACAAGAATAAATTAGTTAAATCTCACTTTTCAGTGCAAGAGATCACATTGATCAGATGCAAGACCTCATGATTACTCAGTGGTTTAACTTTCATTATCTTATACAGAGTTGAAAATTTTGATTTCCAATTTTTGACGTGAAACAAATCACTTTTTAGGTGAAATGACCTGTTACTCAGTGGTTCAAGAATTTGCATTGCTCTATTTGTATCTTTCCATATTGTTGATCATTTTCTTTTGATGTTTTACAGGATTATAGTTACTTTGACCAGAAAAGTCATGACTATGAATTTAGAAAAATTATTCTTAACATGTGGTAAAAATGAAGCTTAAACATGCACATGTTAAATAGTAAAGCCACTCATGTGCCTACAAGTGTTTTGCAAGTCATTTTAAAGACATTCAGTATTGAGATTGCTTAACCTTGAAATGATAATGAATATTTGAAATTAAACTAAATGCACAATGAGTTTAGTTTCAATGTCTTAATTCTCTCATAAAAAATAGCACAATGACTCAAAATTTTTGATAATTTTGGGGTTCAAGATAGACAAGTAAGGTCAAGGAATGTGACAATGACTCCCCCTTTCATGTATCTCCCCCTCACAAGGTGAATATAAGGATTATTAAAGAAATAGGAATGGAATGAACAAGAATATTTTATTGAAAGACAAGGACTCCCCCTCAACAATTGCATACAAGACTCTTGATACTTGGCGGAGATATATACTCACGCATAGTGAAAGTGTCCAGACAAGCTTGAATTGTCTTTCTTCAAATCACCATTTGATATACCAAGAATGCCAATGCAATGTGAGAGTGAGGAATTTATTTGCAAGAACATGAAGACTTTTATTTGCAAAAAGAGATAGAAGATATCAAGAATGTGGAAATTTGCACAAACCAAGCTCTCTTCTTAAAGATGAGAATTTGTTTTCTGGAAGAGGCTTAGTGAAAATATTTGCAATTTGTTTTTCAGTTTCAATGAAGTGAAGTTCAAAAGATTTCTTAGCGACCTCATCCCTTAGAAAATGGTGCCTTATTTCAATATGCTTTGTTTGTGAATGCTGAATTGGGTTTTTAGACAAATTAATAGCACTAGTGTTATCACACAAAATAGGAATACAACCCAATTTGTGATTATAGTCTAGGAGCTGATATTTCACCCAAAGAACTTGAGTGCCACAACAACCAGCCACAACATATTCAGCCTCTGCAGTGGATAGAGCTACTGAATGTTGCTTTTTAGAAGTCCATGAAATTAGGCATCCACCTAGATATAAACACAAGCCACTAGTACTTTTTCTATCAAGCTTACAACCAGCATAATCAGCATCACAGTAAGTAATTAAATCTAACATGCAACCAGCAGGATACCAAATTCTAAGTTCACATGATCCAACAAGATATTTAAAAATCCTTTTGACAGCTAACATGTGATTTTCTTTAGGATTGGCTTGAAACCTAGCACACATGCACACACTATATTGAATATCTGGTCTAGAGGTTGTGAGGTAAAGTAGAGAACCAATCATACCTCTGTAGGTCTTTGGATCTACAGACTTACCAAATGAGTCTTCCTCTAGTCTTACATTTATTGCCATTGGTGTGCTTGAATGCTTGAGGTGCTGAAAGTCAAACTTTTTCAGAAGTTCTTTCACATACTTTGTTTGACTTATGAAAATCCCTTCACTGGTTTGATGTACCTGCAATCTCAAAAAGAATTGTAAGTCTCCCATCAAACTCATTTCAAATTCAGTTTTCATGTCATCAGCAAATTCAGTACACAGTTCTTTATTTGTAAACCCAAAAATTATGTCATCAACATATATTTGGACAGCAATGATTTGATTATTGACAATTTTTGTAAACAAGGCTTGGTCTACATTACCTCATATGTAACCTTTATTCAACAAAAATGAGCTCAAACGGTCATACCAAGCTCTTGGAGCTTGCTTAAGACCATAAAGAGCCTTATTGAATTTGAAAACATGATCAGGATATTTTTGATTTTCAAATCCGGGAGGTTGTTCTACAAAAACATTTTCTTTGATGTATCCATTCAAGAAAGCACTTTTTCACATCTATTTGATAAACTTTAAATTTCAGGGATGATGCAAAAGCAAGAAATATTCTCACAGCTTCTAGTCTAGCTACAGGGGCATATGATTCTTGAAAATCAATTCCAAACTCCTGATTGTACCCCTTGGCAACTAGTCTAGCTTTATTCCTAACAACCTGTCCATTTTCATTCAATTTATTTCTGAACACCCATCTAGTTCCAATAACAGATTGGTCACTAGGTCTAGGTACTAATTCCCACACTTGATTTCTGTCAAATTGATGAAGTTCATCATGCATTGCATTGATCCAATCCTCACTAGTTAGAGCTTCATCAATTGACTTGGGTGTTGGGTTGAGTGTGTTTTGGAACTTTCTAAAGTTGTAATTTAATGATATCCAATCAACATCACTCATACCTTGATTTTGATGATGACATACTGTGATATTGATGATGACATATTGTGATTTTAATGATGAGATATTGTGACATGTTGTGATTTTGATGATGATATGTTGAACATGTTATACATTTTATACATATCACAATAATGCTTAAACAACATATTTTTGATGTTTAATATCTCATATTTTAATGATAATATCTTGTACTAATGGTATATGTGTTAAATATCCAGGTTCACACACTTTTGTCTTGGTAGTGTCGACACTAGATCAAAGCAGGTCGACACTAGTCCCAGACTCCAGAAGACCCAGTTGCCAGACTGGGACAGCAGGTCGACACTAGCTCAAAGCAGGTCGACACTAGTCCCAGATTCCAGAAGGGCAGGTCGACACTAGCTCAAAGCAGGTCGACACTAGTCCCAGATTTCAGAAGGGTAGGTCGACACTATCTCAGGGCAGGTCGACACTAGACCCAGTTTCCAGCAGACCAGTTTGCAGAAATGGGACAGCAGGTCGACACACCCTATGGGCAGGTCGACACACTCCGGAAACTCTGTGACTTAAAGCTTTTCCTGGACACGTGGCTGCTTGGGATTTAGGGGATTTGACCTAGGGTTCCATGCCCATTCACCCCAAAGCACTTTATGGACATATGGGGCTATAAATACCCATGTTCCTTGTACCCCAAAGAGAAGAGAGCCCATACACTTCCTGAAGAACCTTTTTGGCGGCTGAAAGGGTCTTTCCAGATCTGTCTCCATCTCCAGAAGCTTCAAGCCATCCTTTCAAGAGGAAGGACAAGGGAATCAAGGGGAATCCCTGGAGAGAAGGTTGTTGTGCAAGGCAAGGGAGCAGATCCAACTGAAGAGGCACAGGAGAAGAAGGATCTCTGGCATTTCAGATGCCATCAAAGCAGAGCATCGCCAATTGAGGAGGATCTCCATCGATTTCCATCAAGCCTTCTCAATTGAAGCGTCTGCAAGGCCTCTTCATCGAAGAACACTCTTTCTACATCTATTTGCTTTATTTCTGAGTTCGTTCTTCCTTAGTTCGTCAATGAGATTTGTGCATGAAGTTCTGTACAAATTTCTATGTACGAAACTGTCTTGAATCAGATCATTGCTAGAGGATCTGATCTCTTTTGTGTTTGATCTAGCTTTTGTATTGTGAGCCGTCGAGCTCAGGTTTGTGAGTCGTCGCACTCACTGTGTGGTTTGAGCCGTCGTGCTCAATTTGGAGTCGTCGTACTCCGGTTGTTGTTTGAGCCGTCGTGCTCAGTTTGGAGTCGTCGTGCTCCAGGTGTTTCTTGAGTCGTCGTGCTCAAGGTGTTTGGAGTCGTCGTGCTCCAGGTGTTTCTTGAGTCGTCGTGCTCCAGGTGTTTCTTGAGTCGTCGTGCTCAAGGGTGTTTGGAGTCGTCGTGCTCCTGTGTGAGTTGTACTCAAGGTTTTTGAGTAGTGTGGCCTCACTGTGTGAGGGGTGGACGTAGGAGTCACTGGAGGTGATTTCCGAACCACCTAAAAATCCTCTGTGCATTGGTTTGATTTATGGTTTGCCTTTGTGTCTCGCTAGATGCATGCATAGGGATTTCGTTCACACTACTAATTGATTTGCTCACACACCCAAATCACACTTCAGATCAGTAAATTAATTGGGTGATTTGATCTCTGATTAGAAGTAATTTTTAATTGCTTAAGCTTCCGCGTTAATTGGCATTAGATCTATTCAACCCCCCCTTCTAGATCTGATCCTTCCACCCATCCGTTCCTAACAATTGGTATCAGAGCGGGTTAATGTCTGATTACTGATCTGATTTGATTGCTTCTGTTTGATCTCTGTGTTAATTGCTTGAATTGTTTGCTTGCTCTTTCACCATCTCATTCTAATTGATGGATTCTCGAGGATTTGTAGCCGAAGGCCATTCCATTAATAGACCACCATATTTTGATGGGTCTGATTATTCATATTGGAAAAATCGCATGCAAGTTTTTCTTAGGGCTCAAAACTATGAAATTTGGAGGATAGTTGAAGTGGGTCCTTATGAAAATCATGAAGATGAGGAGAATTGGACTAGAGAGCAAATTAGGAAAGCTACTCTTAATTATAGTGCCATGAACATGCTTCAGTGTGCAGTCCACCCTAAAGAATATTCAAGAATATCCATGTGTAAATCTGCTAAAGAAATGTGGGATAAACTTGAATTGATGTATGAGGGAACATCTCAAGTTAGGGAAATCAAAGCAAACATACTTGTTTCTGAATATGAATTGTTTATGATGAAATCTGATGAATCGATTTCTGAAATGTTTGCTAGGTTTATGATAATTGTCAATGGACTGAAGGCATTAGGTAAGGAATACACTGATGCTGATCTGGTAAGAAAAACTTTACGCTCTCTATCATCTGTTTGGCACACAAAGGCTACAGTGATTGAAGATTCTAAGGATTTATCCAAAATCTCTTTGGATGAACTCATAGGATCTTTAATGACTTATGAAATAAATCTGAAGAGAAATGAAGAACACATGCTTAAGGCTAAACCAGTAGCACTTAAGGCTTCATCAAGCATCAAAGAGAAAAATCAAGAAACATCAAGTTCTGATGAGTCTGAGTTTAATGAAGATGAACTTGACATCATGACTAGACAATTCAAAAATTTTTAAAATCAAGAAGAAGAAGATTCAATGAAAGAAACAATATTCTTCTAATAAAAGGAATGCTTCTTCTTCAAATTGTAATGATAGCAGAAATCAAAAAACTAATGAAGATATTGATTGCTACAGGTACAACAAGAAAGGACACATGAAAGGTGAGTGTCCTGAGATCAAAAACAACAAATTGAAGAAGCCAAAAGCCATGATTGCAACTTGGTCAGATGAAGACCAAAGTGAGGATGATGAAGAGAACTCTTCAAGTTCAGCAAATGAGGAGTTATGCTTCATGGCTAACAGAAGTGATGGAAAGAACTCACAAAGAAAAGGAGCAAAAAGAGTTCAGAAAACTATGGCTCTCACAGCAAAGTCTAAGAGTTCAGAACACTCTTCATCCTCTTCAGAACACAAGAGTTCAAATGGGTCTAAAAGGTCAGGTAAATCAACTCCAGATCCATTTGTGTATTCTAATTCTGATTCTGATGAAGATGAGGGCATGTCTTATGCTGAATTGATTAAATTCTGTGAAAAGATACAAAGTCTTAATGTACAACTGAACACTAAAAATAAAGACTTGAAAAAGACTTTAAAACATTGCCATAAAGAAAGTGAAAACTTGAAAAATACACTTGAATTGCTCCAGAAAAATGACAAAGATCCTTCAGAAGAAATTGAGAATTTGAAAAATGAAGTTGAAAAATTAAATTCTGAAAAAGAGAATTTGGAAGATGAAGTCCAAATCTGTGAAACTAAATTGAATGGATTGAAAGAAAACCATGAGCTATTGAAATCAAAAGTCATTGATCTGGAAAATGAAAAAGAAGAATTGATTGATCTCAATAACAATTTCAAATTTGATAATGATCAATTAACCAAACAAATCTCTAATATGGCTCATGATCATCAAATAAATGAGAAATGCAAACAACTTGTTGAAGAAAATTGTCACTTAAAAAGGAAGATTGAAGGCTTGTTCCATGACAGACCATTGGACAATGAATGTAGCAATTTGAGTAATAAAATTTCTGACTTGGAAAAACAAATTGCTCAATTTGAAAATGAAAAGAACAAGATGAAAAATGGTTTGGATGTCATGCTAAACAAGCTTCAAACTTCAGAAAAAGAAGTTGTTGCATTAAAAGCTGAAAAACAGAAGATTCAAAATGAATTGAAGAACACAAGTCTTGCTTCTGTTAAAACTAAGAAAAATGAAAAGAAAAACACAATAACATTTGTGAAATCTGCTGTGAACAAGAACCCTGATATCTCTAATGGAAAACTAGTGAAAGTTCTTGTTCAGAAACAGAAAGAGAAAAAGGAGAATGCCACTGTCAAGAAGATTCATCTACCTTCTCCATCAGTTCAAAAAGCTCCAAGGCAAGTTCAAAATTCACATCATGCCAAGAGCCACCAAAAGGTACCTCCTTCCCCTCATGGTAAGCCTCCTCACATAAAAGGAGATTTCCAGCAAATGCATACATGCCAAGGTAAGTACCAGGTAAAAAATGCTCTCATTTGCTTTAATTGTAATAAACCTGGTCATCTTGCCAAACATTGCTGGAATAGAAATCAAAATTTCAATAAACATGCCAAATCAGTCCAATGCTTTATTGTCATAAAATTGGTCATATTTCTAGGGACTGTTGGTACAGAAATGATTTTGTTGTGCATGCTCAGAAATTCCAGTCTAATGCACATGCTCATACACATAGGAATAAACATCATGTTCATACTGAAATGTTCAGAAATTCCATGTGTATAGGCATAGAAATGTTGCACAAAATCATTTTGTTTCTGCTCATATTAAAAATCCAAAAAATAGAAAACTTCATGAAAACATAGATGCATTGATCAAGGCAAAAAGAAAATCTGGAACTAATTCTGCTCATAGTTCTATCAATGAAAGAAATGCATCTATACAAAAATTAAAAGCATTTTGGATTCAGAAATCTTTGTTGCAATCTAACATTGATTTCATTGCAGGACCCAAACAAGTGTGGGTCCCAAAACCAGCTTGATCAGCAAGCTGAGAAGTCTTGCAGCCATACACTGTAAATGGATTCAAGATATTGGTTGTGCAAGACTAGAAATGATTGGAGAACACAGGTAAAATCTTTGAAAAGAAATGAAGACCATTCAGGTAAAACTTCTTTATTATTTCAATTTTGAATTGCCTGAATTGAAATGAATGTTTAATTTCTATCTGAAAATGAGAAATGTGTTTCAATGCTACTCCCAACAATGAACTTTGTGTCATAACAATTGGAATCATGTTTGTGTTATCATGCATGCTTAACTGTTCCCATGAGTCTGTGTGCATACTAACTGCTTTGACTTCTTGGTATATCAAATGATGACATGTGGAAAAACAAGTTATGCTTGTTTGGAAACTATCATTATGCGTGAGTAAAATACTCCGCCAAGTACCAAAAGTCATGTTATGCTTAAAGCTAATTGTGCTCATAATCATGTGTGAATTGCTTGCTAACTTTTTCATTCCATGCACATATTAAGGGGGAGTAAATTTGAAAAAGTGCAAAAATATTCTTCAATAAATGCAATGAATTTCATGCTAAAAATAAAGTGTAATTGACCCTTTTTGCAGTGACTATGTGGTATATCAAATGGTGAAATGTGAAAGGACAAGTTAGGCTTGTCTGGAAACTATCATCATGCGTGAGAAAAATTCTCCGCCAAGTATCAATAGTCTTCTCTGCATAAAGGTCATCAAGCAAAATGAAAATATCAAAAACTTTATTTTGAGTCTTTGCAAAATTCTTCTCCTTCAATAAATTGTCTGTTGATATATGCTTGATCATGTTCATACTCTTTCTGTGCAAATTGCTTGGAATGAACATATCTGAATTGCTTAAATGATCATTTCATATCATGCATATCTTATGGGGGAGTGAATTCGAAAGAATCTTTGAGTGAAATGCTGGAGAAATTTGCTGGAGAAATATTCTGTCATATCTGATTCATCATCAACTCTCATTCAGTTTGTTGACAAATATTCTTGCTCATAAATTCCTCACTCTCACATTGCATTGACATTCTTGGTATATCAAATGGTGATTTGAAGAAAGACAAGTCAGGCTTGTCTGGACACTTTCACTATGCGTGAGTATATTTCTCCGCCAAGTATCAAGAGTCTTGTATGCAATTGTTGAGGGGGAGTCATTGTCATATCTCTTGACCTTACTTGTCTATTTTGAACCCCAAATTCATCAAATTTTTGAGACCTTGTGCTATTTTCTTATGAGAGAATTAAGACATTGAAACTAAACTTATTGTGCATTTAGTTTAATTTCAAAGATTCAGTATCATTTCAAGGTTAAGCAATCATAATACTGAATGTTTTTAAAATGATTTGCAAAACACCATTATAGGCACATGAGTGGCTTTAATATTTCACTTGTGTATGTTTAAGCTTTATTTTTACCACATGTTAAGAATAATATTCCTAAATTCATAGTCATGACTTTTCTGGTCAAAGCAAAATATTCCTGTAAAATGTCAAAAGAAAAATGATCAATCTGGAAAGATACAAACAGAGCAATGCAAATGCTTGAACCACTGAGTAACCGGGCCATTTCACCTGACAAGTGATTTGTTTCGCGTCAAAAAGTGGAAATCAAAATTTTCAACTCTGTATAAGATAATGAAAGTTAAACCACTGAGTAATCAGGAGGTCTTGCATCTGATCAATGTGATTTCTTGCACTGAAAAGTGAGATTTAACTAATTTATTCTTGTATTCTTTCCTAGTGGAAATTGAAGGAAAATCAAAAAGACAGGATAGAAAAGTTTAAGACCTTAATTAAGTTCATGTTTACTGTGTTTAGACCTATTATTTTACATTGTGTTAAACTTAAAGCTCCTAACGTCCTTGTTAAATACTTCTGCTCACTCATATAGGTCACCTTATTTCACATGTGCATCATTATTTTAACCACATTCAGATTATTGTAATTTGCTATTCTTTGTGTTGAGTGTGTCTTTGTGATTAAACTTTGTTGCACAATAACAAAAACACAATAATTTCTCTCAACTGATAATATCACTTTGCCTCACTTATTTTGAATGTCTCTGACCATTTATTCCCTACATTTCATCTCTTGGTCTCCAACCATCTTTGTTTTTCTCTCTTGTCTATCCTTTTGATGCTGTCAAAAAGGGGGAGAAAAGGGCACATCAAAAAGGGGAGAAAAGGCCTAAAAGGGCACATCAAAAAGGGGGAGAAAAGTCCTTCAAAGGGGGAGAAATCTCTTTAAAGGAGAAAGGTCAAAGTGTGTATATGGTCAAAGGGGGAATTACTGCAGTCAAGGGAGTCAAGATATTGGGAGATTGTGCATATGTTTTGTCATCATCAAAAAGGGGGAGATTGTTGGGTTGAGTGTGTTTTGGAACTTCCTAAAGTTGTAATTTAATGATATCCAATGAACATCACTCATACCTTGATTTTGATGATGACATACTGTGATATTGATGATGACATATTGTGATTTTAATGATGAGATATTGTGACATGTTGTGATTTTGATGATGATATGTTGAACATGTTATACATTTTATACATATCACAATAATGCTTAAACAACATGTTTTTGATGTTTAATATCTCATATTTTAATGATAATATCTTGTACTAATGGTATATGTGTTAAATATCCAGGTTCACACACTTTTGTCTTGGTAGTGTCGACACTAGATCAAAGCAGGTCGACACTAGTCCCAGACTCCAGAAGACCTAGTTGCCAGACTGGGACAGCAGGTCGACACTAGCTCAAAGCAGGTCGACACTAGTCCCAGATTCCAAAAGGGCAGGTCGACACTAGCTCAAAGCAGGTCGACACTAGTCCCAGATTTCAGAAGGGCAGGTCGACACTATCTCAGGGCAGGTCGACACTAGACCCAGTTTCCAGCAGACCAGTTTGCAGAAATGGGACAGCAGGTCGACACACCCTATGGGCAGGTCGACACACTCCGGAAACTCTGTGACTTAAAGCTTTTCCTGGACACGTGGCTGCTTGGGATTTAGGGGATTTGACCTAGGGTTCCGTGCCCATTCACCCCAAAGCACTTTATGGACATATGGGGCTATAAATACCCATGTTCCTTGTACCCCAAAGAGAAGAGAGCCCATACACTTCCTGAAGAACCTTTTTGGCGGCTGAAAGGGGCTTTCCAGATCTGTCTCCATCGCCAAAAGCTTCAAGCCATCCTTTCAAGAGGAAGGACAAGGGAATCAAGGGGAATCCCTGGAGAGAAGGTTGCTGTGCAAGGCAAGGGAGCAGATCCAACTGAGAGGCACAAGAGAAGAAGGATCTCTGGCATTTCAGATGCCATCAAAGCAGAGCATCGCCAATTGAGGAGGATCTCCATCGATTTCCATCAAGCCTTCTCAATTGAAGCATCTGCAAGGCCTCTTCATCGAAGAACACTCTTTCTACATCTATTTGCTTTATTTCTGAGTTCGTTCTTCCTTAGTTCGTCAATGAGATTTGTGCATGAAGTTCTGTACAAATTTCTATGTACGAAACTGTCTTGAATCAGATCATTGCTAGAGGATCTGATCTCTTTTATGTTTGATCTAGCTTTTGTACTTTGAGCCGTCGAGCTCAGGTTTGTGAGTCGTCGCACTCACTGTGTGGTTTGAGCCGTCGTGCTCAATTTGGAGTCGTCGTACTCCGGTTGTTGTTTGAGCCGTCGTGCTCAGTTTGGAGTCGTCGTGCTCCAGGTGTTTCTTGAGTCGTCGTGCTCAAGGTGTTTGGAGTCATCGTGCTCCAGGTGTTTCTTGAGTCGTCGTGCTCAAGGGTGTTTGGAGTCGTCGTGCTCCTGTGTGAGTTGTACTCAAGGTTTTTGAGTAGTGTGGCCTCACTGTGTGAGGGGTGGACGTAGGAGTCACTGGAGGTGATTTCCGAACCACCTAAAAATCCTCTGTGCATTGGTTTGATTTATGGTTTGCCTTTGTGTCTCGCTAGATGCATGCATAGGGATTTCGTTCACACTACAAATTGATTTGCTCACACACCCAAATCACACTTCAGATCAGTAAATTAATTGGGTGATTTGATCTCTGATTAGAAGTAATTTTTAATTGCTTAAGCTTCCACGTTAATTGGCATTAGATCTATTCAACCCCCCCTTCTAGATCTGATCCTTCCACCCATCCGTTCCTAACATTGGGTTCAATTTGGGAAATTAGTGCTAGTGGGTCTTCATTTATTGCATTCAGAAAAGATGATCTAGTTCTAACTCTATCATGCACATTACCAACTACATTCTCAATTGGATGATCTCTTAAAAATATATTTTCAAGAATTACTTCTTGGGATGCATTCAGTTCTGGAACAATATTACCTGAACCACTTGTGGTAGGTGATTGATTGTCCAGATTTTCAAGTGGATCTTCATCCTCTTCAACAGTTGGTGAATATTTGACAACGAAGTCATCCTCTTCATTATTTTGAGGAACCCTGCAAGATGTAGAGTCATCAGTTTGATATGAGTTTTCATCAAAAACTACATGTGGAGATTCTTCCACAGTTTTATTCTTGAGAATGTAAACTCTATAAGCTCTAGAAATTTCTGAATAGCCAAGAAAAATGGCTTTATGACTTTTGGCATCAAATTTATCAAGATTTTCTTTATTGTTGTTATGTACAAAACACTTGCAACCAAAGATTTTAAAATAAGACAGAGCTGGCTTTTTGTTTTTCAAAAGTTCATAGGGGGTTTTTCTGATTTTTGATCTGACCAATGCTCTGTTCAAGATGTGATTTGCTATGTTCACAGCTTCAGCCCAGAAGGATTTGGGCAATTTACTTTCCAAGAGCATAGATCTAGCCATTTTCACCAAAGTTCTATTCTTCCTTTCCACAACTCCATTTTGTTCTGGAGTTCTTGGAGAAGAGAATCTGTGAAAAATGTTCAGTTCAGCACATAAATCAGAAAAAGCTTTGTTCTCAAATTCTCCCCCATGATCAGTCAAAATGGATTTGATTTATATGAAAAACACATTAAGGCAGTGGTGCAGAAATTCCTGAATTCTAAACAAGCATCACTTTTGTGAGATAGAAAGATGACCCAAGTGTATCTAGTAAAATCATCAATGATGACAAGTCCATATCTTTTACCACTAAGACTAAGAATTCTTGTTGGCCCAAAAAGGTCCATATGAAGTAATTCTAGTAGCTTAGAAGTGAGTACATCATTGAAAATTTTAAAAGATTTTCTGGTTTGTTTTCCTTGAGCACATATCCCACAAAGTTGATCTTCAACATTTGGAAAATGTTCAGGAAGTCCTTTAACAGGATTTAACCTTAAGAGTTTATTTATTGTGTTGAAACTTGCATGACCAAGTCTTTTGTGCCATGTCCAAGCAATTTCATTTTTATTTGCCACCAAACAAATGTTTTCAGCAAAGTTTTTATCAAGATTGATCATGTAGACATTATTTTCTCTTTTACCAAAGAAATTTATTTTTTCTGTTGAAGAATCAATTATTTTGCAAAAATCAGATTCAAAAACAGCCTTGTGACCTTTGTCACACAATTGGCTTATACTCAAAAGATTATAATCCAAACTATCAACTAACAAAACATTTTCAATTGAGTTTGAGGAGGATTTACCAACCTTTCCAGATCCAATGATTTTCCCTTTATTTTTACCTCCAAAAGTAACAGATCCTCCTTCCTTTTCAATCAGAAATGAAAACTTTGTTATGTCTCCAGTCATGTGTCGTGAACACTCACTGTCAAGAAACCACACATTGGAGTTGGGTGCACGACTTTCTTGCATAAATCAGATCAGAGAAGAAAGGATTTTGGTACCCAAACATTGTTGGGACCATCAGTTTGTTTGAACAAAAACAATAAGTCTTTTCTGATCCATATTTGAGTTGTTTTTGTTTTTGTTTTGTTTCAGAAATGATTTCCCTTTTGGGCATTTTAACATTCTGATTTGGAATGAAAACACCAGTATTTTCCTTTCATGAGCAGGGAAATTATGCATTTTGGCATGATTGTTCATGTATGGAAATCCAAACCAAGAATTCTGTTGATATCTTGGAACCTTTGGATAAAAAGATTGTGAATGGTACCAATAAGGATTATGATACCATTGATTCCAAGAATTGATCCAATTAGATGGACATGATGTCCTGGATCTCCAATAACCATCATAAAAGTTTGTTTTTGTGTTTTTACAAATTTTTAGATTTTTATTTAAATTTCTGTTCAACTAGTTGTTGTTTTTCAGAATTGGACAGGTCAATCTGTGTTGGACTGGTGTCGACACAGTAGCCACAGTCTTCAACTTGTGGTTGATTGGTGTCGACCTATCAGCAATGTGTGTCGACCTATTTTGTTTCTTTTGGTTAGAAACATTCTTTTTGTTCGGATTTTTGGGTATTTCAGATGTGTTTTTTGACACTTGTTTATTTTTATTTTCTGGACTAGTGCTTTTGACAAATTTTATCAAAGGAATTTTGAAGGTTTTTCTTTCTTTTCACCAGATTTATTTTTCAAAGATTTTTCTGTGGTGAATCCTAGTCCATGTTTTGTAGCATTCATTTTTAGTCCTAACAATGCATCAAGGTTTTCCTTTCTATTTGTGAAATTTTTTATCACTTGTTCCTTTTCATCCAACAACTTCTTGAGTTTCTGAACTTCATCAATGACTTGTTGCTTTTCTTTTTGTTGCAATTCTATTCTTTCAGAAAGTTTTTCAAAATCATTGTTGGCCTTTTGAGATGCAATTTTAAATTCATCAATGTCATTCAAAAGATCTTCCTTTTCTTCATTGAGTTCAGTTATTTCATTTTCAAGTTCAGATATTCTTCTATTCAAGGAAGCGTCATGCATGACATTTTCAATTTTCTTTTTCAGATATTTGTTTTCTTTTCTTATTTCAGAATATTTTTCAATCAACTCAGCATATGCATCTTGCCAATCTTCAATGGAATATTGTTCAAAAGAAGAACTTACCTTTCCATCACTGCTGTTTTCCATAAAGCATAACTCCTCATTCACAGAACTTGAGGAGTTCTCTTCTTCATCTTCACTTTGGTCTTCATCCGACCAAGTTGCTATCATGGCTTTTGGCTTCTTCAATTTGTTGTTCTTCTTGTATTTGTCCTTTTTGATCTCAGGACACTCACCCTTCATGTGTCCTGTCTTGTTGCACCTGTAGCAAACAATATCTTCATCAGTTTTTGATTTCTGCTAGCATTAAAATTTGAAGAAGAAGCATTCCTTTTACTAGAAGAATATTTTTTCTTTCCATTGAATTTTCCTCTTTTTGATTTTAAAAATTTTCTGAATTGCCTAGTCATGAGGGCAAGTTCATCCTCATTAGACTCAGACTCTTCAGAACTTGATTTTTCTTGACTTTTCTCTTTTTGCTTGATGAAGCTTTAAGTGCTACTGGTTTAGCTTTAAGCATATGTTCTTCACTTCTTTTCAGATTTATTTCATAAGTCATTAAAGATCTTATGAGTTCATCCAAAGAAATTTTGGATAAATCCTTAGAATCTTCAATCACTGTAGCCTTTGTGTGCCAAACAGATGATAGAGAGCGCAAGATTTTTCTTACCAGATCAGCATCAGTGTATTCCTTACCTAGTGCCTTCAGTCCATTGACAATTATCATAAACCTAGCAAACATTTCAGAAATTGATTCGTTAGATTTCATCATAAACAATTCATAATCAGAAACAAGTATGTTTGCTTTGGTTTCCCTAACTTGAGATGTTCCTTCATACATTACTTCAAGTTTATCCCACATTTCTTTAGCAGATTTACACATGGATATTCTTGAATATTCTTTAGGGTGGACAGCACATTGAAGCATATTCATGACACTATAATTAAGAGTAGCTTTCCTAATTTGTTCTCTAGTCCAATTCTCCTCATCTCCCTGATTTTCATAAGGACCCACTTCAACTATCCTCCAGATTTCATAGTTTTGAGCCCTAAGAAAAACTTGCATGCGATTTTTCCAATAAGAGTAATCAGACCCATTAAAGAATGGTGGTCTATTAATGGAATGGCCCTCAGCTACAAATCCTCAAGAATCCATCAATCACAATAAAAGATAATGAAAGAGCAAGCAAACAACTCAAGCAAGTAACACAGAGATCAAACAGAGGCAATCAAATCAGATCAGAAACAGATATTAACCCACTCTGATACCAATTGTAGGATCGAATAGGTGGATGGATCAGATCTAGAAGGGGGGGTTGAATAGATCTAACACCAATTAATGCGAAAGCTTAAGCAATTCAAAATTACATCGAATCAGAGATCAATTCAAACAAACAATTTACTGATATGAAGTGTGGGTGTGTGTAGATTATGTGTGAAGCAATTAAACACTTAGTGTGAGAGCGAAATCCTATGCAAGCATCTAGCGCAGACAAGCAGATCAAACCATTGCACAAAGGATTTTTAGGTGGTTCGGAAATCACACCAGTGATTCCTACATCCACCCCTCACACAGTGAGGCTCCACTACTCAAAAGAGTACAACTCACACTGGAGCACGACGACTCCAAAACACCCTTGAGCACGACGGCTCAACACACAACTTTGAGTTCAACGACTCACAAACTGAGCACGACGGCTCAAACAACAACCGAAGCACGACGACTCCAAATTGAGCACGACGGCTCAAACCACACAGTGAGTGCGACGACTCACAAACCAGAGCTCGACGGCTCACAATACAAAAGCTAGATCAAAGACAACAGAAATCAGATCCTCTAGCAATGATCTGATTCAAGACAGATTCGTACACATAAATTTGTGCAGAACTTCATGCACAAATCTCATAGACGAAATAAGGAAGAACAAACTCAGAAGTGAGAGAAATGGATGTAGAATGAGTGTTCTTCGATGAAGATTTCTTGCAGAAGGTTGAATTGAAGAGGCTTGAAGATCCTCCCTGTCAATTGGCAATGCTCTGCTTCAATAGCTTTTGAATCGCCAGAAATTCCTCTTCAATTGCTAAGCTTTTGCTGAATCTGCTCCCTTGCTCTGAACTTCAAAACCCTCTCCAGAGATTGACCTTCACTCCCTTGTACTTTCTCTTGAAAAGATGGATCACAGCTTCTGGAGATGAGTAAGAACTGAAGAGATCCCTTTTTGCGGCCAAAAAACTTTTCTGGGAGTTGTATGGGCTGGCTTGCCTTTGCGGTACAAGGAGCATGGGTATTTATAGCCCCATATGTCCATAAGGTGCCTTGGGGTGCGTAGGCACAAAAATCTAGGTCAAATCCCTTGATTCCCAAGCAACCACGTGTTCAGAAAAATTCCTATTTTTGAGCTTTAGTCGAAGTGTGTCGACACACAGGCAGACTGTGTCGACACCACAGACATTGTCTTCAAACTGGGCTTCTGGGACAGTGATCTAGTGTCGACACCACAGGGCACTGTGTCGACACCACAGGCAGACTATGTCGACACACAGGCAGACTGTGTTGACACCACTGGCTACTGCTTCAGAATAGGCTTCTGGGACAGTGAACTAGTGTCGACACACAGGTGGGCTGTGTCGACACCACTGTGACAAATTTGTGCAAACCTGAAAATATAAATTGTAAACCATTAATACAAGATATTATCATTAAAATGTGAGATATTAAATATCAAAAATATGTTGTTTAAGCATTGTTGTGATATGTATAAAATGTATAACATGTTCAATTAGTCATCATTTTAATATGTACAAAATGTCATCATCAAAATCAAATTATGAGTGATGTCAATTAGTCATGATTAAAGTCATCATTAAAAGGTTTCAATACACACTCAACCCAACAGGTCTAAGCTACACAGTGGGATCGGAAAACCCGTGTAAACCAAGGCACCACAAGAACCCAGCTGTAAACACAGACAGTAGACACTGCCTGGACAAACACACTAGCTACAGTACACTACACTAGTCAGCCGGTCAGGTGCGCTACGCATCTTAACCTCGACCAACAGTCCATGTCTAGCACCTCCCGTCGGAGTGAGACACAGAACTAAGAGTAACCACAACTGCCGTAGTCTGGCCGGACTACGGTCTCACGCCTAGCCCCTCTAAATGGTTCCGGAACCACGTAGAGTGAGGCAGTGAGAAATGGACTAGCTGATCTGCGCCATACGAGCAACCAACTACCGGCGTCTCAGACTCAGCTAAGAGAGCTCTACAAACGACTCACGCCACTGTCCCCACCGTTTTCCCCTCCGCTCCGAGTCCGTAACTCGAGCACGCCCGCCGTCCGGAGAACTCCCCTCTAACGGACACCCGGGGATGGGGGTCCCAGGTAACGGTAACAACCTGTCTCGCGAATAAGCCCTCAAGTGCCTAGCACCGGGCGAAGTGACTAGAGTAGCACTGCACCAGGAAATAGCACAGGTGCCAAGAAACCATAGTCGCAGCGGAAACGGAAACACAAACAGGCTGACAGCCAACTCTCGGTCGGAGTGGCGACGTATCGGCCAGTTGCGACCAGAATGCGACGGTTCTGGGGGTCGCGACATGGGAACGCGAAGGCGGCCCTTGGGCCCGTCGCGATAAGATCGTGGCCACCAAGGGTACCACAACAAGCCTTGGCCTTCTGAACCCGACACGTGCCCCGTCGCGACCTCATCGCGATGGAGATGGAGGGCGATCAAAAGGCCTCGAACTCCTGAACGCTGACCATGTACCCCGTCGCGTGGTCTAGACGCGACGGGTGCCGGGGCGCATTCAGAGAGAACGCGACGCAAGGACATGTCGTGACCTGGTCGCGACTGGGAATCCCGTCGTGACCACAGTCGAATGCTCAACAGAGCAACTCCTACCATTCCAAAAATACCAAAAAGATACAAACAGGGAGGGGAGCATGTCACACGATGTAAACTACTCAAAGGCAACAAACCCCCCTCAAGAAACCCCTTGCATGCAAATTTAAGTCAAGCTACACTCACAAGAGCATCACTCAAACACATGAAACCATTTAACACCCCAATCCACACATGCATGCAATGCATAGTTCTCAATCCACAAACCATAGGAAACTGCATGAACACCTAGCATAAACATCTAGGCTTGGAAATGGGGTTTGGAAACCTAGCATGAAGAACTAGGTGGAGGTTTGGGGTTCCCTACCTCAAATTTAAGAACCACCCTAGATGGGCCTTCTCGAAGGTTAGCACCCTCCACCTCCGAGCTCCAATGCTCCAAGAGTCACCCACGAACCGAGCACGACCTCCTTCAAGCATCGAGAGAGGAACATGGTGCATGCCACAGAGAAAGGAGAAGAAGAAAGTGAGGAGAAGGAGGAACACCAACAATCCAAACCACACTACAATTCTCATCCATACTTACCAAGCATGCCAGACAAGATCTCCTCCCCATCTCCCCACGGAGCAGGCAAGCACAGAATCACCGGAGGAGAAGAACAACACAGGGCAAAAGGGCAAATGGGGGTTTTGTTCTCGGCCTGAGCAACTTAAGCACAGACGTTGAGAATGCGACAGCCTTGGTCATCGCGTTAGCAATTTTAACGCGACGCCCTGCGACGTCGCGATCTTAACGTCTGCGACCCTGATGGTCAAAGCCACCATATGGCGTGCATGCATCGCTGACATCTGATCGCGACGAGCCAGAGCATTGCGTTCATGCATGCAACGCCACAGGTGTCACCACCTCTCCGACAGCAAGACGACAAAAGAAAACTGTCTGCTGTCAGAGTCCTGTCGCGACAGGGGCGGCCGATGCATTCATAATTAGAACGCGACGGTCACCTTCGTCGCCTTCAGAAGGCGACAGGTCGCTCTGCCGCGACCTCATCCGAGGGGGAAAAACCCACAAAGGGAACGAGATGTTACAGGTAGTCAGAGAGGACCATTCATGTGACGGAACGCCTCGTCCAAGCCCGTTAAACCGGTAACGTGCTTGACCCGAGTCCGTCTCCCGCGAACGGGCCGAAGCCTCGCAAGAGATACCACACACTAGTCCGTGTAAACATAAAGGAACACACCATTGCATTTATAATATACAAGGTTTTACATAACCAACTTCAAAAGATATAAAGGAAAGTACACAAGCCTGGGGCATACCCCGAGGTACAACAGGTACAATTGAAGAAAGAAAAGCTACACTGCTGGAGGCGCTGGGCCAACTCCGCTACATCGCGGCTCCGAACTGGACGACGGTAGAGAAACCTCCTCCTCGCCCTCGCCTGTGGGGAGTAGGGGTGAGCCTCGCTAGTCACTGGCTCAGTAGGGAACTCCCCCAACACCAAGCAAACCAAACACAAGTGCCGAAAGCAGTAAACTATGCTATCAATTTATAGCCAACCAAACAGGATATTAAGGCTGTACACAAACTCATCGCTAGCCGACTGCGTAAAACAGCTATATAAATAAACGGCAAAGCTCCAACACGTGTACGAGCTACGGTAGAGACCGCCACACTCGAGCCATGTAGACTGGTTCGAGACACCAGCAACAGACTCGGACAAACTAACACAGGTCTACCTCTCAGTCTCGCAGCCACGGATGAAAGGTCCAGCTGCCGCTCCACGTGAAAAGACAAGCAACTGTGGAGACCAACTAAACACCACCACGTGCAGACCACACGGTCGCAGGCCCATGCCTAGCACCTCTAGAGACCCTGGCCTGGGCTCGCTAGAGTGAGGCACTGGAAAAGGACTAGTCGGGGACCAGTGTCGACAACTGGTGTCCGTACCCCCACTAAGAGCGCGCTACAAGTGACTAAAAACAAACTCAAGAGTCACTGTCCCTTGTCGTCTTTCCCTCAGCCGACGTACAACTCAAACTAAGGAGTGAGGGTGTCCAGGTCAGACGACACAGACCTCGACGGTACAGCACAAGTACCGGGACAAAGCCCCGAGCTAACAGCCTGGCTCACAGAGAACCTGGGGCACCCAACTGGAGAGGTAACCACGGTAGGCGTCTACTACCTGACACGCACACAGAAACCACGTGCGCACCGCACAAACCACGTGAAACCTCACGTAAACCTTTTGTACTGACAGTCCACAACACGTGAACACCACCTGCCTCGTGTGAACACTATGTCCACAGGCAAACTACTAGCTAGCTACGTAACCTGTAAGCTAGCCTCGTAAACCACGCGCTTCCCAGAGCGCCACAAGTGCCAATGTACTGCTCACTAACACTGAGCGTACCGATAATGATAATCGGATAGTCACATGCGTAAACCATGCACAAATAGGGCCTCGGGCCATGTCACGACACCCCATAGGGTCGCCTTCAGAAGGCGGTGCCACGACCTGTCGCCTTCATATCCAGATCGCGACCTCCTTAACTGTCGCCACCTGATCCTTAACGCGACACAGCGCTGGGTCGCGTTCAGGACGCGGCCCAGGAACCTGTCGCCTTAGCAGACGGGAACCCTAATCCGGGCTCTCTCCATGACAACCCATTCCACACCATACAAACCACCCTTAATTCTCCATTTTCATGCTTTTGTGAATGCCTAAGCATGGTATCTATTATTAGAAACGCGTTAAACTGATTAAAACCCTTATCCCATGCGATTTACACCCTGAAAATAGGAAGAGTTCACCTACCTTCGCGAAGAACACGCTATACAGTGATCTCCCGACGTTTCCCTTGCTTCTCCCGGACTCCCTGCAACGAGGACACGTCGAAGACGCCAAAACCCAGCTGAAATCGCCACAGCTCCTCCCCCTGGTCGAGCAGAAACCCTGTGCGTTCTGCTTGGCTGGGGTTATTTAAAAACCTGCAGCGGTTCAGAACGCGACGCATCATGGCACTGCGATCAGGTCGCGACAGTCCTGAGCGTCGCCTTCCCAACGCCCGCTGCCCTGAGCGCTACACGTGGCGCACATGCAGACGCTCAACACTTCAAGACGACCACATGAACGCGACGGCCTCCTCTGTCGCGTTAATAACGCGACCCACATTCCTGTGCGCGATAACATGCTGAGCTATCTAGGGTACTGCATGCCCAAAACGTCGGCCAGTAAGCCCCAAAAACACACA
>CM024758.1:135286826-135330439 GCA_014218235.1 Colocasia esculenta | reverse complement strand
CGCATTACATGCATGTCCACTAGCTCTCATCTGTACTCTACTCGCTCACCTATTCACGTTCACTCTACTATCTCATCTATTCATCTAGTGCTCTTATCTATTTCTTGTACTCTCAATTGGCCATTAATTGATTGTCTAAAGATAAACATATAACCATGCCAGCGCAATAGGGCCCGATCAGGTCTTGGGGGGAGCGCCCGAAAGTTCCATTTGCCCGCGGGAGTTAAATGATCAGGATGTCGGCATTACATCCAAGTGTCTACTATCAAGATTAATCTAAGACAATCAACACAAAGTGCTATATTCTCTCGTCGTCTTTTGACAAACAAGTGCTATACTCTCTCTCGGCTATCTTCAGATAACCAAAGTGCAATTACTATCTCGATTGACAAGAAAGTTAATCAAAAGTGTTATACTATTCGATTGATAAGAAAATCAATCAAAGTGTAATTTACTCTCTATATGGCCAACTACTTTTTTCTCTCCTTGCTATACATGTGTCGTGCTATTGCTTCGTTGACGTTATTTTTGCTATCGTGTCGTTGTTGCTTTCTATCGTGACTCGATCTTATTCATTGTACTATACTTGATTCACCTGCTATTTGACCATGTTACTTGTGCTCTTACTTTCTCGACTTTACATAACTCTCTCTATCATTAGTTACTCTGCCTTTAATGCATTAATTACTTAAAGCATGCTTGACTCATGAGATTTAAGTCCTACTGGGCGTTATCGCTCACCCTGCGTTATTTGTCGTTGTGTTCTCAGGTGAGACCGAGGATGACACATACACTCAAGAGGACGGGAACGACCAGGAGTGATGTCAAGAGTATGCTAGTGTCCTAGTACTATGATAGAGTCTTAGTTTAGTCTTTTGCTTTATCTCAATGTAAGTGGGCCCGATAGAATGGCTCTGATATTAGTGGTTGTAACTAGACATTTGAAATGATATTAATGAGATGCATTTGCTTTTAGTATTATTCTTGTCCAATGGTTTGATGTCTAGTACTTGCTCTGTACCCGTTTACTTGCAACTGCCTCACGTTCTGATATTTCGCGTCAGGGTGTGACCGTTTTGTGGTATCAGAGCCCAGGTTATTCATAAGTATAGGATGATCTTGGTTGACCAGCCTCGACTAGAGTCAATTATCCTACCTTTGGGAGATGTGGTTAGAGCCATGGGTAACTAGTTAAAATAAACTCACACACGCACGAATTAAATTCCACATCAATATCATGATAATAAGTTATTTTGTAGGAACTAAGCAATGAAGATGACTGTTGAACGTGCTCAAATGAGGGCATGCAACAGACCATCCAAGAACTGACGCGCGCATTGTGCAAGCTACCCAGGAGGTGGCAATCGTGGTGGTGCAGGCGACCTGCATCGTAACTTTCCGGTCTGAACCCACCTAGGTTTTAGTGGATCCACAGATCCGGATGAAGCCGAGCACTGGCTTAAGAAACGGAAAGAATCTTCCGTGTCATGCAATGTGCAGCGAGGGATAAGCTGCTGCTAGCCACATTTCAACTTGAAAAGGACGCCCGCGCTTGGTGGGAGTCTGTGGAAGCGACCCAAGCGAATGGTCAGTTCACTTGGGCCGAATTCAAAGAAGCCTTCAATTCCAATACTTCTCCGAGCGTGTGCAAGAAAGGAGGCTGCGGAATTTGCTGCTCTTAAGTAGAGGAGCCTAACAGTGGCCGAGTATGAGGCCCAATTCTCTAGGCTGGCAAGGTATGTTGAACACCTAGTGAACACGGGAGAATGAAGGCTAAGTGCTTCCTCAACGGCCTTAAGGCTCAAGACATTACCCAACTGGCACCTCTCGACATCCAGACCTATGCCGAGATGGTAAAGAAAGCTCAGCTGCTGGAAGATGCCACAGACTTCACCGACCGTATCAAAGGGAAGTTCGTAAAGAAGGAAATGACTTCTGGGCCATCATCTGCCAAGCCGACCAATGGCAAGAAACGTCCCTTCAACATCACCGAGGGGTCCAGCCAAGAAATAAAACCTAAGGCCTTTGTACCCAACACTCCAGCCAAAAGCAACTGCAAACATTGTGACAAGCCAGGTCACACTGCTGACGAATGCTGGAGGAAAGCCGGCGCATGCTTGCGCTGTGGAAGTTGCGAGCACCACATCCTCGAGTGCCCGCTACTGAAAGAACATGAGAGGTGCCCTATGCGCCTAAGAAATAGGGCAGACTGCAAGCCCTGCACAATGAAGAGCCCACTGAGGAAGGTGGCGTGGTAGAAGGTACTCTACAAGTTTCTCCTTATCAGTATTTGTTTTATTTGATATTGGAGCAACTCATTCATTTATATCTCAACACTTTGCTGATACCCTGACTACAAAACCTATATCGATTGGTTGTGAGTTCTCTGTCACAACACCACTAGGAGAAAAGGAGAAATTGAACAAATACTTTCCATCTGCCGATGTAGTGATTGAAGACCATAACCTAAAAGCCGACCTGGTGTGTATGCTATGGAAGGCTATGATGTAATCTTGGACCGACTGGTTGTCCACTTATGGGGCAAGTGTCGACTGTAAGAAGGAAAGTTACCTTTAGTGATTTCCCCAAGTTGTCATTCACTGGGATTAGGCATAAGAGACGGATGTCTCTAATCTCTGCCATAAGAGCCACAATATGATAAGAAAAGGTTGCATTGCTTTCCTAGCAGCCGTAATTGTTGAAAGAGGGTTCTAAGATAGAAGACATCCACATAGTCCAGAATTTCTCAGATGTGTTTCCATAAGATCTGCCAGGGATTCCCCCAGAACGAGATGTCAACTTCGCCATAGAGTTGATCCCCGGAGCTGCCCCGTTATCGTGACAACCGTACCGATGTCACCTGCCGAGCTCAAAGAACTAAAGGCACAACTGATGGAGCTATTAGAAAAGGGGTTCATCAGACCAAGTATCTCCCCATGGGGAGCACCTGTGTTGTTCGTCAAGAAGAAGGATGGGTCGATGAGGCTGTTCATCGACTATCGTCAACTCAATCAACTCACCATCAAGAACAAATACCCATTGCCCAGGGTCGATGAGCTTTTTCGACAAAATATCCGGAGCCCAATATTTCTCCAAGATCGACCTTCGATCTGGCTATCATCAAATGAGGATCAAGGATGACGATATCTTCAAAACAGCTTTCAGGAGCAGGTATGGACACTACGAATTCGTCGTTATGTCTTTTGGTCTAACCAATGCTCCTGCAGCCTTTATGCAACTCATGATAGCATATATCGGCCATACCTTGACAAGTTTGTGGTCGTCTTCATCGACGACATCCTTATATATTCAAAGACTAAGGAAGCATGAAGAACACCTGAAAATCGCACTACAAGTCCTGAGTGACAACCAGCTATACGCAAAGCTTAGCAAGTGCGAATTCTGGCTCGAACAAGTATCCTTCTTGGGCCATGTCATCTCAACGACGGCATCTCTGTTGATCCCTCCAAAGTCGAAGCTGCACTCAATTGGGAGGGACCAACAAACGTTACAGAAATCTGAAGCTTCTTAGGACTGGCTGGCTACTACAGGCGGTTCATCAAGGACTTCTCCAAGATCTCAGTTCCCCTCAGGTCTGACACGAAAGGAAAATCTATACTCCTGAGTAAGGAGTGTGAGAAGAGTTTCAAAACTCTTAAAGATTGTCTTACCTTAGAACCTGTTCTCTCGCTCTTCCAATAGAGGGAGAAGGTTTCTTTGTCTACACCGATGCCTCAGGAATTGGGCTAGGGTGTGTATTGATGCAAAAGGAAAAGGTCATTACTTATTCTTCAAGACAACTGAAGACGCATGAAGTCAACTACCCCATGCATGACCTAGAGTTGGCTATCGTGGTCTTCGCCTTGAAGATTTGGAGACATTACCTCTATGGAAAGAAATTTACTGTCTACTCAGACCATAAAAGCCTGAAGTACTTATTCTCCCAGAAGGAACTCAACATGAGACAGAGAAGATGGCTAGAATACCTGAAGGATTTCGACTTCAACATCCAATACCATCCAGGTAATGGTAATGTCGTGGCTGATGCTCTTAGTAGGAAGCCGATGGCATCTGTTTCAAGTCTAGTCCTTAGCGAGATGCAACTACTAGAACAATTCACAAGGTTAGACTTAACTATTGAACATAGGGATGATCGAGTCTTGGTTGCCAATATCAAGATTCAATCCGACTTGTTGGAAGAGATCAAAGTTCAACAAGATGATGATCCATTCTTAGTTCGCATCAAGGAAACTTTAGCCGAAAGACTGGACTTTGCAATAACCGAAGATGGAAGGCTTGTCTTTCAAGGGAGGACATGCATTCCCGACAAAGAAGAACTGAAAAGGAAGCTAATGGATGAAGCTCACAAGACAAGGTACACTATCCACCCTGGAGGTACCAAAATGTATCAAGACATGAAAAGAACATTTTGGTGGCCGAACATGAAGAGAGAGGTAGCCGAACATGCCGCTCATTGCCTTACTTGTCAACAGTAAAGGCGGAACACATGCGCCCTACTGCATGCTTCGACCACTAGATATTCCGGAATGGATGTGGGAAAGCTGGCATGGACTTCATCATGGGTTTACCCAAGACTCGTGGTGGACTCGACGCCATATGGGTCATTGTGGACCAACTAACCAAATCAGCCCACTTTCTGGCCATAAAGAGCAAGTGGTCGGTAGAAATACTAGCTGCCTTGTATGTCAAAGAGATTGTAAGACTACATGGAGTTCCATCATCCATAGTCTCGGATCGAGATCCGAGATTCACATCTCATTTTTGGAAAGGACTGCAAGGTGCACTAGGTACTAAACTCAACTTTAGTACCACATTCCACTCACAAACTGATGGGCAAACTGAAAGAACCAACCAAATAGTGGAAGACATGTTGAGAGCTTGCACTATAGATTTCCAAGGATATTGGAACGAGCATCTATCCCTTATTGAGTTCGCCTATAACACAGTTACCAGGCGAGTATTAAGATGGCACCGTTCGAAGCACTCTACGGAAGAAATTGTAGATCTCCTGCATGCTGGAATGAGGTGGGAGAACAGCAATGCCTAGGCCCAGACATGGTGCAAAATACAACCCGGGACATCCAGGTGATTAGAGACCGGCTTAAGACTGCTCAGTCCAGACAAAAGAGCTATGCCGACAGAAGGAGGCGAGACTTAGAATTTCAAGTCGGTGATCTTGTATTCTTAAAGGTGTCACCTACTCGTGGCATCCAAAGATTTGGTGTAAAGGAAAGCTTAGTCCTAGATTCATCGGTCCTTTTGAAGTGCTTGAAAGGATTGGTGAAGTTGCATACCGACTAGCGTTGCCACCGGATTTGGCATGTGTACATAATGTGTTCTATGTCTCCATGCTCAGAAATATGTGTACGATCCTACGCACATTATTCGCCACGAGAAGTTGGAGTTAAACAAGGACGTGACATATGAAGAGAAGCCAGTCAAGATACTAGAACGGAAGGTGCAACAGCTCAGGAACCGTCCCATTCACATGGTTAAGTCTTATGGAATATTCGCGGAGTGGAAGAAGCCATATGGGAACCGGAAGGAACCATCAGACGGAACTACCCCGATCTTTTCGGTAAGACATTCTCTCATGGATGATCATATGAATTTGGGGACCAATTCTTTTTAAAGAGGGGGAGGATGTAGCAACCTGGATTTTTCAAAAAATAAAAATTAATAAAAATAAAAAAATGTAATTAGTAAATAAAAGAGAATTAATAAAACTCATTAAATGAAAAGAATAATGGGCTTTGTTAAATGGACCCATTAGAAATTATGGGCCAAAATAGGATTTTTAAGAAGAATAATATAAAAATACATTAATTCGTAACTTAAATATTACTTAAATAGAAGAGGTAATTAATACATTAAATAGGAAGTTTGAGTTGGATTTGGATTCCTAAACCTACCCGAGATGCTTCGCCATGAATGTTAGCTCCCTTCCTAACCCAATTAGAAGTTCTCAAGCTTGGAAATGGTGAGAGAAATAGGAAATTCTGAAATTTAGGAATTAGAGTCCTATTAGGAATTAGAAACATAAGAGACATAAATACTCTCCTAAACCCCCATGGCCGGCCTAGCTCATTGCCAAGAGTTGTTGGACCAGGAGGAGAGGCCAAGGAGGAGAGAATTCGTGGGGAGAAGGCTGCTCAAGCTCTCAACCCCCGTTCTTCAAGTCCTAGCCCTAGAGAAGGAAAACGACTAAAGGTAGGAATTCTCACAAGCATAAATCCTAAAACTTCGTTTGTAGGTTGATCCAATCATCAAGATCGAAAGCCCTCTGATTTCATATTTTTCCATCGAGCCTATATTTTCTTCTTGATTTTTCATGTTCTGCAACTAGCATGAGCCCGACCCTTCATCTTAAATCTTGTTCTTCTTATATACTTAACCTCATGCCACGAGATTTCTACTGGAGGAACTGATGCATGTTAGGCATCTTTTGCCTCTGGAAGCCCTAATTTTCATCCACCCTACATCATGAAGTAATTCTTTTACCCTAACTGTGTACTGTTCCATGTTCTTCGTGAAGTATCATGATTAAACCATGATGAACCCATGTTTATCTTCAGATTCCTATTTACTGAAGTACCATTGCATGTCTAGAGTTGTTTAAAATTTGTTTCATGAATTTTCATCGATTGTACATTTAGTTATCATTTTCTGAACCACCTAGTGTCAAATAAGACAGTTCTGGACCGTAATCAAGAACAGATCTTTTCCCTGTCAAACTCAGGCGTAGGACCTGAGAATGCGACAGCCTGATAGGCCGTGTTCTCAAGGCTGTCGCGACAGCATCTCCCGTCGCGATCTGATCGCGACAGGATACCCCGTCGCGATCTGGCTGCCCTATCTAATGAGCCGTCGCGACCCTCAAGCGACCCCGTCGCGATCTGCCTGCCCGAACTGACAAGCCCGTCGTGATCTGTACAAGGCCATGTCACGTTCTTAGTTGACCCCATCGCGACCCTCATTAGGGTACGTCGCGATCTGGACTTTTTGCATGAAACCCCCTATCTCTGTAAGTCTTGACTTTCTACAGTGAACCTTTACCCTGTTAATTGTCTTAAACTCCGTAAATGAAATTGTTAATCATGGACATGTAGTTAATTAATTAAAAAGTCTTTCACTTGATTATTTTCGTCTCCATGATTCTCTTAACACATGCACACACTTGAAACCCTCCAATATTGCTTAATTTGGCATGAAATATTTCATAATGTATCTGGTAATTTATTTCAATAATATATATATCAATCACCCTATTTTAAATGAACTTGTCTACGATTCTCGCGATGTTTTGGGAATACCGCTATCGACGCTCTGCTGTTCTAGAATTCTTCTAGAACGTCGGACACTTGTTTCTATACACACTCTTTCTCTTGACTTGATGAACTCTCCGTCGGATACTCCTTCTGCTGGACTAGTGAATCCTTGTTCAAGGCCTCCGTAAGTCTCCTCTGTCCATGGATTCCCACATGGTCGATGAGCTGGTTGTACCCTAACACCTATGATACCCTTTTAGGGATCAACATGATCCAAACGGCTATTAGAAGTTCGCTCTTATCTAGATTCATACCAGACCTCTGGACCTGTGCTTAACATGGCCAGTGGAAGGGTAGTGAGTTCCACCAGACTGCCAACACCGTACGTGTGTGTTGTGCAACTAATACTATCGCCTGTTACTCTCGACGTTCCACGTGCGATGTCCACTAGCTCTCATCTATACTCTATTCGCTCATCTATTCACTTCTCTCTACTATCTCGTCTACTCATCTAGTACTCTCATCTATTTCTTAGTACTCTCTATTGGCAATTGACTGATTGTCTAAAGATAACATATAACCAATGCCTGGCAATATATAAAGGCCCGATCTGGTCCTGGGAGGTGTGCCCGAAGTGCTAGTGCCCATGGGAGTTAAATGATCAGAGTGTTTTGCATAACACTCGAGTGCTATCTATCTCGACTATCTAAATCACAATCAAAAGTGCTATATTCTCTCGTTGTCCACATGACAAACAAAGTGCTATACTATACTCGTTGTGCTATTGATACACTTGAGCTATTTGTGTTATGGCCATCCTGTTATTTGTGTTATACTCGATGCCTGTGCTATATTTGGAAACTTGTGTTATTTCAATCTCGTGCTATCATACTATCTTACTTGACTCTCTCGCTCTATCATTAGTTACTCTACCTTTTAAAATATTATTATTTAAAGCCTGCTTGACTATTGAGATTTAAGTCCTACTGGGCGTTATCGCTCACCCTGCATTATTTGTCGTTGTGTTCTCAGTGAGACCGAGGATGAACATACACTCAAGAGGACGGGAACGACAGGAGTGATGTCAAAAGTACCCTAGTGTCCTAGTACTATGATAGAGTCTTAGTATAGTCTTTTGCTTTATCTCAATGTAATTGGGCCCGATAGAATGGCTCTGATATTAGTGGTTGTAACTAGACATTTGAAATGATATTATGAGATGCATTTGCTTTTAGTATTATTCTTGTCCAATGGTTTGATGTCTAGTACTTGCTCTGTACCCGTTTACTTGCAACTACCTCACATTCCGATATTCCGCGTCGGGCGTGACAAAGTCCCCACTCCGACTCCTAAGAAGTGGAAGTCTCTGTATGGTTTTCCAACTCGCAGGAAGTCAAAGTATTCACTCCGACTCCTTTAGGAGTCGAAGTATGACCGATTGATGCTTATCACTCTGACTTTCAAGAAGTTGAATTTTATGGTTAGTCTTACTGCGACTTCTATAGAGTCGAATTTCAGTTTGTATCTCCATTTCTGACTCCGACTCCAAGAGAGTCAAAGTGCATGTCTTTCTTACTCCGACTTCCCTGACAACTTCTGTACTTCACCTTTTCTGTGCAGAATAATTATTTATAAGTTCCATGAGATCTTGATTGTTTGATATTTTAGTTGCTTAATGAGATCTTTTGCAGAATATATAATACTTGTATATCCTACAGAATAACACCTTGTCATGTTACTATTATTAAAATATTCTGACAGATAGGATATAATATTCAAAATAACCACAAAAGTTGTTTGTGAAAATATCTGAAATATTTATACAAATTGGTCTCTTGCTTTATGTTAGACGTTCAGATCTTCTTTTCTCAGCAGTTGTCTTGCAGTTAATGCCATCAGGCGCATGGGATATCTGACAGAGGCTCACCTACCACTGTTAGAACCTCACCTTACTTTCTGATGCAACTGTCTGTCTGTCTTAATTGCACTGAACTTGTGTCTGTCCGAGGTTTCCATACTTTACACATATTTCTGACTCACCTACCTCAAAAAGTATGGAGGTATCTTTTATTTTGTCTTGTCCTCATTGCAGAACATTTATTAGGCACGTTTTCAGTATGGCTTTCACAGAACATTAATGAAGACTGTCTTCCAAGCTGTGAAGCTACAAACATGGTCTGAAGTCATTGGAAAGCTAAAAAGTTGAAGGACTAATGGATAACAAAATGTCAACAACATCCAAAGGATCAAAGGTCACTCCTCAAATGCTAGATCTCTAACGGCTACTTTCAAACGGAAAAATCTTCTGAAGCATATATAAGCCGAAGTTTGAACAAGACATACTTTTGGAGAGTTAGACCAGTTAGCACACATTTAACTCACACCTGCATTCTGCTAGCAAGAGCCTTCACAAGCCTTCTACTGAGCTGCAAGATAGAGAGCTTCCTCAGTCTGAAAATTTCCAAGCTCTCCTTCTCACAAAAGTCTTGTTTTGAGTTGGGTGGCATCTGTGTGACTAGATCATCTCTCTAGTCCACCCTCCTTGATTCAGAAAGGATTTGAGTTGTAAATTTATTTCTATTCCTTTCTGAATTCCCTGTGTTTGCTCATCCTTCAGAGCAACCACAAGTGTTTTTACAATTATGTATGTGCAACCCGTAGTAGGTTTGTTCCTGTAGTGCCCCTCTTGTGAAGGGAAGACATTGTTAAAGGTAGTTCTTGTACCCCTATTGAGGGAAGACTTACTTGGGAGCAAGTGGGCTTGTAATACCTATCAAGGGTGAGAGAAGGCCAAGTATTCTTGGCAGTTAGTGAAATCTCAAGTGGTTTGCTTGAGGACTGGACGTAGGACTTCCATGTGGGAAGGGCCGAATCAGGATAAAACTCCTTGTGCATTTGTGTGATTGTTTCCGCCAACTTACACTTGAATCACGCACCACACTAAACACTAACAATTCTATTACTGTTGTCTAATTTTAGATAAAAAATTTTAAAGTGCAAAAAGTCCTATTCACCCCCCTCTAGGACATCATTAGTGCCATCGTGATCCAACATGTGTTATGTATTCGACGTGGCTTGTGTGTGTGCCGAGTTTAGTGGTCCAGCGCCTATTTCGGAATGCCTCTCTAGTCGGGTACCCCAAGTTCTATGTGAGCCAGGCACGGTAGTGCTTAGGGTTTATCCCGGTACTATGTGTACCGTCGAGGTCTGTGTCATCTTCCTGACACCCTATGTCATGTCCCGACATTTAATATATCTATAAATGTCGAAACGTGAACAAATAAAAATCAAGAGTAAATTTTGAACTAATTGAGAAGAAAATTGCTCGGGGCTTCACTAAATAAGAATAATTAACTACCATTCTACAGTATTACATGATTCTCAATTTACAACTCAAAGGTAGACACCGCAAAGGTTGATCTCTCAGCACACAATCCCGATGTTCTGCCTCCTAGTACTATAGATTACCTGAGAAAAAGTAGGTATGAGCACTCTTGCCCAGTAGGATTTATCCTCCAAAATCAAGAATATAAAGGTTTACATGAATCAAGGATATTGGGGTACAAGAAGGTATAAGGACTGAGTACAAGTAATGGAAAAATGATACAAATCAGATCATAATGAAGTGAACCATGATTATCAAACAATATCAAGCAGGAAGTAATATGCCAATGAACTGACATAAGGTGTCCATCAATGAAATAGTAAAGCACGAGTGTATATGTAATCAATAATTCAGAAGGAATAAAGAAAGTGTATGTCTAGAGATGCCCTGTCCACTTCTTCAAACAAGCGATAAACAATCACGTTTCAACATAGTTCATGGAAATGTCGACCAATCTAGCTTGTAGTGGTGTCATGCCAACACCCTAGAGATCCATGCCGCTCTGCGCAGATTAAACGTATTCGGGTGCTCCTCCCGGACTGGATCTGCCCCATTTGCACTGGCATTAAATCAAGAGAGAGTCCGAAGACCCAAAAGTCTGTCATCCCATTTCCAATTCTGATATACATGCATGGTACTTGGGCACTCATCAGGAGTACAACTATATCAAAGGAAGCAGGGTTTTAGAAGTTAATGCTTAAAGATATCCAGAAGGTACAAGAATCAAAATAGTTTAGGATGTCCAAGAATAATCCAAGATGGATGTAGATGATGATTAAATGATTCATCTCAGTGGTATAATAGTTTAGAATCCAAGAAAATGGGAAAGGCAACTTGTTTGGACAATACAAGAGTACGTTAACTTTGAATGTGGATGAATGGTTCTATTTGTCAACATAAACTGGTGGTTTCACTGGACCTTGGATAATTTAGCATTCTACTAGGTTTATTTGAATTATGGACTTTTAGGTAGGCCAAATTGTGAGAGATTAGAAGATGCTATTTTGATGGAATCGCCAAAATCACGTTTTTCTTCTTCGGTGGAAAGTTGACTTTTTATTGGTAAGAGATATAATTTTTTTGATATTTTTATTGGATCAAATGGAGGGTACTTCCTTATTTACATGTAATATCTTAAGTAAATGAAACATCAAATTATAACATTTACTTAAATGGTATGGATGTAAATAAGGTATGAGTTTTAGTTTTACAGGTTCCTGCTGACACCTCTGACTGGAGATGAATGGTTCAGGTTAACATCACAGACTGGTGTATGTCGATAGCCATTAGGTGGCTATCGACAGCTACTGTCTTCCCAAAACTAGTTTCTGGGATCTGAACACTATCTGTCGATAGACTAGGTCTGCTGTCGACAGATGAAGACCATCTATCGACATATGGAATCTATCTGTCGACAGCTACTGGTGGATCTGCACTATCTGGGTTCTTGAAGCAGGAACCCTGTCGACAGACAAGTTCTGGTTGTCGACAGGTACAGTCTAAACTCCAAAAATGATTGTTCACATCTCAAAATACTCATCTAAGTGTTCCTATGATTCTAAGCATGGTTGACAACACTTAATGGGTCTAGTTTACACTTCTAACTCTACTTTACATGAAGGATAACAATGGAACATGAGAAACGCAAACTTACACCTGAGTGGACAGAAACTTAGGAAAACCAATACTGGAAGTATAATTCACTTAATAACACTCCTTTGTACCTGGTAGGAAGTTCCCTACCAGTAAGCTTGGTCATGATATGATTACTAGCAAGAACATGCTTACAATGGACATAACAAGCTTTTCTAAGGGTGTTTCCAGAATTAGAGTCAAGTGTGAACATAGTAAACACCTAAACATGGAGATCTTCAGTATGAGAGGAAGGCTAGAAGAGAGAATTTCTACCAGTACTTAGACTACCTCTAAGGACATGAGTGTTGATTTTAGAATATGACTCAATAGTAAAGAAGCAACTAGGCGAGCTTACTGAATCTTATGTCCACGTGAGGTCAAGGTAAGTACTTGAATTCCAAAACCGAGAAGGAAGAAGTAAGAAATGAAGACAAGAAGAAGGATCCTACAGAACATGGAACAAAGGAAATATGGGTCAAATAGGAAACATGAGTTTATACGGATGAAGAGACTACAAGCATGTAAATAGAAATCTGGAAAGGAATCGTAGGGAGGAACCTACCAGACTGGGAAAGGATGATGGTCTTTCTTCTCCTCAATGAAGGAGTCATAGAAGCAGGGAAGAAGAAGACTTGCTGTGGCAGCCACGGTAAGTAGCAGCAATAGCTCCAGCAGCAGCAGCAGGAGCAGTTGTAGCAGTAGCAACCACAAGAGTTGCAACGGCAGGAGTTGTAGCAACAGCAGCTACCACAAGAGCAGCAGCAAGGAGACTGGGCATAAGGTGGAAAAGACCCACACGATGTTCAAGGGTGTTTTTATAAGCTTCCCAGGCTCCCATGCATGTTGGCACGTAGCCAAACATGTGGAGCCATAAGACTCCCTTTTACCATGCCAAGCCATGTTTGCCATGCATGGTACCCATGGCTTACACCTAAGGTGAGACGTGTGGGCATCTTAACCCCTGTGAAGTGAGCCTTACGTAGCCACAACTATGTAAGCAACTATTTAAAATAATGGTTACCGTAAATAGGTGGAAATTCAGCTGGCCCATTTGACCCTAAATTTTTATACCCAAATGGTGTTCATTCATGTTAAAATTTCAACCATAAGCTAGTTAAAAGGTTTTACAAATTATGGTGATTTTAGTTTAATTTTTAGAATTTATTTTTCACCCAGTAAAAATTGCCTGAAAAATAGTTGCGTCGACTTAATCTTGAAATCCGCACATCAACAATTCCGGATATTTACATTTCTGATATCAACACATTTTTTCTAGAAATTATGGTGTTCTCGAATTCAATTTCGTTACAAATTCTGGTGTCACCCTGTCGGAGTGCGCACCTCTGAGTACGATACTGAAATAACATTTATTAGTACAAATTAATCTTAAATTAAAGTTAATACATCACATTATAGTATTATTTTTAACAATTAAAATCTTCACATTTTTCTAGTTTTCAAATAAATAAAATTTTTGGGGTGTTACACCCTCACTCTTGTGTTTGAGTTGTACGTCCGGCTGAGGGAAAGACGACAGTGGGGTAGCGACTTGTGTGTTGTGGATGTACTCGGTCTCTTGTAGCAGGCTCGTGGTTGGGGGTACAGACACCAGTAGAGGTACTGGGCCCCAACTAGTCCATAGTTTCCAGTGCCTCACTTTAAAGAGAGCTCGGGCTAGAGTCTCTAAAGGTGCCAAGCAGTGGGCCTACAGTTGTGTGGTCTGCAAGTATAGTGTTGGTTGGTCTCCACAGTTCTTTGGCTTTACTGTGTTGTGGTTGTGGAGCGGCAGTTGGACCTTTCATCCTGGACTGCGAGACGGAGAGGTAGTTCTTATGCTGTGTTGTTCGGGTTGGATACTGGCATCATGAACCAATAGTCTGTTCCTGCTTGGTGGCGTCGTTCCTTCCGACTCGAGCTTTCCAGTGGTTTTGGTTGCAAGTGGTGACTCTCCGGTTGTGGTTCCATCGTGGTACCTTGTGGTTTTAGGTACCTGTACCTTGTGTGGGTAATTGGTTGTTGTGGCACTCGATGTGCTAGCCTTTTTAGGTGTTAAGGTGGACTGCTGTTCTATGGAGGTTGTGTCGTGTGACCTTCCACTTGTTGTGTTGTTACCCTTTTGTGGGCAGTCCTTTGTCATGTTGGTTACCGTGGGTTGTGTGGTGGACTGACTTCTTGCTGTCAGTCTGGTTACCATTCGTGGGTAGTTGGCCTACGTGGCTCGTGACTTATCCACTTCGATAACTGTGATGGACTGGCCTTTGGCAACCAGTCCTGTTGCTTCTTGTTAGTGGTTTACTTGCATGGCTCATGGTTAGCCAGTTTTAGCTGTGGTGGTGGAATGGTGTTTCTACACTGGTCCTGTTGTTTTCTTTATTTTTGTGAATTATGTTAGCTGGTGTGTTTATAGTTTAATGCAGTTTTTTATGTTTAATGCAAGTGTGTTGTAGTTTGTTAGCAGTGTTGCCAGTGAGACCCTTGGGGGTTAAGGTCTCGGTTCCTTCTTTTAGTTAATGGTTTGTTGTTGTTTTTGGGAGGTCTCTGCTGAGCCTGTGACTTTTTGACGCTCACACCCGTACAGTTCTTTTCAGGTGTTAGCCATGTGTTTGGCTTGTAGCGGCATCGTGGCAGACTTGTACCACAAGTAGTTGAGTTGTAGTTATTGTTATATGAGCTTTGCTCCCTCAGGGTATGCTCCAAGTAGTTGTATATCTCTCTTGGACATGTAATGATGTATTGGAACAATGTAATTTAATGTGATTGAGTATAAGGACATGTACTTTCTTGTATATTATACTCTTGTGGTTGTCTTCTATATTCTTACTAGACACTTGTGTGAGATATCCCTTGCGGGACTTTGGTCTGTTCGTGGGAGGCGGGTCTGGATATGGAGCCTTATTGGGCATAAGTATCTGGGGTCTCTACACTTGGTGAGTTTGTCAACAATTGAAGAGTTGTGGAAATCATACTATGTATGTAAATCTAGAAGGGGGGGGGGGGGAGAAACACTGAACAATTTTTCGATCAAAGCTTAAGAACACCAAACGAAGCACTCAATAGGTAAATGTGCACAAACTTTAGATCTGAAAGGATCACCAGTAGATCAACCAGATCAAAGTCAACTCATAGTAATTAAGCTTCGAACACAGAGTGTGGATGTGTGTGAAGTGTTAAGAAGTAATACAAAGAGATCTAGTAATAGCATTCACACTTAGTACATGCGCCTAGCAATCATCTGTTGAGTGTGTGTTATGTTAAGTGTGCAAATTTCAGGTTTAATAATGACATAACATTCTCATTAATGTTTTGATGATGACTTCAACTAATGTCTTGACATGATTCTATAACTCTTTCTTTAAATTCGTGTATACTTGATATGCTGTTGATTTGCACGAATGGAAGTCTAATGCAACTAGATAGAAGTTTCTTCTATTTAATTGAAGTTGTGTGACTTCGACTGATCAGTTTTAGTCTCTTTCAGTCGAACCTGTGAGACTTCAACTAGCACTAGCTTCTTCTATTCAGTCAAAGCTGTGTGACTTTGACTGATTAGTTTTAGTCTCTTTCAGCCGAAGCTGTGAGACTTTGACTGGCACGAGCTTCTTCTATTCAATCAAAACTGTGTGACTACGACTAATCAGTTTTAGTTTTCTTCAGTCAAAGCTGTGAGACTTCGACTGGCACGAGCTTCTTCTATTTAGTCAAAGTTGTGTGACTTCTACTGATCAGCTTAGTCTTTATTAGTCGAAGTTGTGATACTTTGATTGGCACGAGTTTCTTCTCTTTAGTTGAAGCTATGAGACTTCAACTGACACAAGTTTCTTCTTTTCAATTAGAGATCTGGTACTTTGACTGATCAGTTATATTCTTGATAGTAGAAGCTCCAATACTTCTACTAGTCAGTTTTTAATCTTCATTAGTTGAAGCTCTAAGACTTAGTCAGTCAAAGCTGTGTCACTTTAGATATTCGAAGCTTCCGCTTTTCGATCGAAAGCTCTAGTACTTCGACTGATCGCTTGTATTTCTTGACAGTTGAAGCTCCAATACTTCGACTGGTCAGTGTCAGTCGAAGCTCTGGTACTTCGACGGATCGCTTGTATTTCTTGACAGTCGAAGCCAATACTTCAACTGGTCAGTTCTTTGGTCTTTGTCAGTCAAAGCTTTGACAATGTGATGCCTCATGGATGTATGACACATGCCATATTTGATATAAGTCTTTTTCACAGTTGTGTGACACGTGTCATATCTGATTACATTGAATTAACTTAAACAACAACATTTAATTTCAATCATGAATATTTTATTAACAACTTTTGTGTGTAGGGCACGTAGACTTAAGGTGTACGAAGAAGACCTAAATATCTGTGCCCATACATTCTAAGGTAAAGAGCCCTGGTGTCATCTTAAAGCAGCATCCACTGCCAGAAGAAAAAGGAGAAATTAGATAGAGCAGAGTAGAGCTCTTGGCAGGAAAAGTTCGAAGGCGACCAAGTCTAAGCCAGCAACCAGAAGGAAGAGTTCTTGTTCGTGCTTCTTCTTGATTTGGAGATCAAGATTTAGAGGAAAGCTATCAGGCTACTTTAAGCATCATCGAAGTCTAGTTGTTCTCTAACTGAGGAGGTAGGCAAACCTTCTCATGTTCGTGTGTGTGTGTTGATTATCTGCACATGTGTTCTGTGCAGATCAATCTTTGTCCGAGTGTGTGTGGTTTGAGCTATATTGCTCTAAGTGTGTGAACTAAGCCGTCGTACTCTGAGTGTGTGTGTTGTATCTCTTTTTAGAGGTAGTGTGTAGTTCATCCTCACTTGGTGAGGGGTGGATGTAGGTATCATTTGTGGTGATCTCCGAACCACCTTCAAAACCTCCTGTGCAGTGGTTTGTTTGCATTTGCGCTAGATGCTTGCATAGGATGTTCGATCTCACAAATTCAACACACTCATACTCAATTCATTCTAATCTCTTAGATCTGTTAGAATTTGGTTGTTCAAATAATTTGTTCAGAGTAATTTTCAAATTAGATGAGTTTTCACTGCTATTGTTATCAGATCTATTTAACCCCCCCCCCCCCCCCCCCCCCTTCTTCTACATCTACTCATCTTCTATATTTGATCCTACAGTTGCTATCAGAACAGGTTAGTTTCTGATTCAAATTTGATTTGATTCCTTCTGTTTGATCTTTTGGAATATTATTTGATCTGCTTAAACTGTTTGTTTTCTTGATTTCACTCATTTGTCTCATGGATTCTTGTGGATTTTTTGCTGAGGGTCATTCCATCAATAGGCCTCCCTATTTTGATGGATCTGATTACACATACTGGAAAAATTGTATGCAAGTTTTTCTAAGAGCTCAAATTATGAAATCTGGAAGATTGTTGAAAAATGTTCATATGAAATCACTGGTGATGAAGATACATAAACCAGGGAGCAAATTAGAAGAGTCACACTAAACTTTAGTGCTATGAATATGATTCAATGTGCAGTTCACCCTAAGGAATGCTAGGGTGTCCATGTGTTCCTTCGCCAAGGAAATGTGGGATAAGTTTTAGTTGATGTATGAGGGAACATCCCAAGTTAGAGAAACCAATGCCAATTTGCTAGTTTCTTATTATGAAATGTTTACCATGAAATCTAATAAATCTATATCTAAAATGTTTGCTAGGTTCATGGTAATTGTTAATGGAATGAAAGGATTAGGTAAGGCTTACACTGATGCTGAGTTGGTAAGAAAGATTCTTCTATCCTTATCTCATGCTTGGCATACTAAGGCAACAATAATTGATGACTCTAATGACTTATCCAAAATCTCTTTGGATGAGCTCATAGGATCACTAATGACTTATAAAATAATCTAAAAGAATCGAAGAACACATGCCGAAGGCAAAACTTACTGCACTTAAAACTTCCACAAGTGTAAAGGGAAAATGGAAGAAAACAATGAATCTGAATCATCTGAATCTGATGAGGATGAACTTGCCCTCATCACCGGACAATTCAATTTTTTCATTAAAATCATAAATTGAAAAACATAATGGAAAGTATTAAATCTTTCGGCAAGAAACAATCAACTTATTCAAATACCAATTCTAGAAATGAAAAGAAGACTAACAACTTAATTATATGTTACATGTGCAACAAGTTAGGACATATGAAAGGTGAGCGTCTTGAGCTTAGCAGGGAAATAACAAAAGTTCAGAAGGTATATCAAGAAGACCAAGCCAAAAGCAATGCAGGCATCCTGGTCTGATGAAGACCAAAGTGAAGAAAAAGGAGATACTTCCTCAAGTTATGAAAATGAGGAAGTGTGCTTTATGGCCAACAGTAATGAAAGTAAGGTAAGCTCTTCATTTGAGCAATATACTGTTGATGATTGGCAAGATGCATATGCTACCTTGGTTGAGAAATATTTTGAAATAAGAAAAAAAAACAATATCTGAAGAAGAAAATTGATAATATTATGCATGATACCTTTAACTGAAAAAAAGTCTGTACTTGAAAAGAAATTTCTAAACTCAGTGATGAAAATGAAGAACTTATGAATAAATTGGATGAGTTCAAGACTGCATTTTAAAAGTCTAATAGTGAGTTGGTAAAGCTTCCTAAGAAAATGAAAATGCAACAAAAAGAAAAACAACAAGCAATTGATGAAATTAAAAAACTTAATAAATTGCTGATTAAAAATGATCAAGTGATAAAAAATTTCACAAATGGCAAAGAAAATCTTGATACCTTGTTAGGACTGAAAATGAATGTTAAAAAGCATGGCTTGAGATTTACCACAAAAGAAATAATAAGAAAGAAAATAGCTGAAAGGAAAGAAAAACCTTCAAGAATCCCATTGATAAAATTTGTCAAAGGTGTTGCCATTTATCTTTGCTTTTCACATAGTTAGATCTTCTGATTTCTTGAGAGACCCCGCTCTGATACCACCTATTGGCCCAGGTGGCAAGCCCAAAGAGGGGGGGGGGGGGGGGTGAATGGGCTATTTTGAACTTTTCTGAAATCTAAAAACATAAACACTAAGCGAGACTGTTACTACTGTTAGTGTGCAATGGAAATAACATAAACAATCTCACACACAACATAAGAAAATTTATCCTGGTTTGGCCCTTCCAAAAGGAAGTCATATGTCCAGTCCTCAAGCAACCTCTTGGTATTTCACTAAACCACCAAGCAAACCTTGGTCTTCCTTCAAAAAAGGAGCATACAACACCCAGCACACCCGCTGGTCTTCCCTTCTTCACAAAGGGCAATATACCCAGATCCTCGTTGGTCTTTGCTTTTCACAAGGGGCAAACAACAACCAGCACCTCGCTGGTCTTCCCTTCTACAAAAGGGAATGCTTACTTAGCAAGCCTTCTCTTCAAATGAAGAAGCATAACATATATCTCAAGGACTCAAGGAGATGCTATGGTCTTTAGACCAAGCTTACTGAAACAAGACTTGATATGAGACAACGCTCAAGAGAGAAAAGATGAACAATGAATACTTCTCTTAGACACAAACAACTCACTCTCTCTTTTAGACAAATGATCAAAAGGCAATGCAGATAGAGAGAGAGGGAGAGAGAGGGGAAGAAGAAAGCTAAAACAGATGGCTTCGACAACTCTTGCCTTTTCTTCTAGTTCAGGAAGGATGTGGACGTTGGTTTGCTTCTTAAAACTTTAGATCTTTTTCTTGCAGGGAGATGAATGTGTATTTTGTCGAAAAAGATCTCTATTGTGACTTCATCCGCTTTTCTTTTATAACCTGTTGGTAGAAAATGGTCGTTGAGTCTTCAACTCCAGCTTCCTCTTCTTCCCGTTACTCAACAGATTTTCCAGTTAGACTCATCTTCAATAGCCATTGGATCTTCAATAGATGTTCTTGTAGGTTTTTCTATTCGTTAGCTATCATCGAGTCCTTTGGCTTGCATGTTTCTGACGTTATTGGGTTTGCATATGTGTTGTGTACCTGCAAGTATTTAATGTACATAGAGGAAGATGTTAGGTGAGATATCATGTGTTAGTCAGACCCCATACCTCTGTTGCAGAAGTCCAAAAATTTTACTGACAATTTTCTATTCAAGGTAGCTCCCTTTTTGTCTAATAAGAAAGAAATGCTATCAGTAACATGTTCATATAGCCTGGGTCTAAAAAGTTTACTAAGCATTTAATGTAGAGATGTGTGTGAAATCTTTTGTCAAAGCATGAAACCAAATTTGATTTGAATCATATTTGGGCGCCAAAGAATATTTACTAAACAATTGGGGTGATCAAGACTTTTCGTGAATATTAGACTAAGGCAAACGATATTATAACTACAAACACCAATTGATAAGATGTATAAGCTAATTGAAATGGTCTTATATAATAGTTGGTAGTCCATAAACATGATTGATAAACAATCGATGGTGAAATATGAGTACTGAAAGCTTTATAATACCAATTGATATATTTTAATATTATTTTCAGCAATCGGAAGAAGAATAACAATAATCGATATAATAAGTGAACAAGTGTTCAGTAATCGGAATACTCATGACAACAATCGATATGAAATAGGTCATTGTTCACCAATTGGTATGGAACTTCGGCTTATAGTATTTATAACACCAATCAGAACATCAATCAATAGGATATAGTATAAATAGTCATCAACCAGAACATATATCACTAATCGATAGGATGTATTTATTTGTTCATCAATCAATAGGATAAAACATATATAACATCAATCGAAAGATTTTAACATCAATAGATATGAAACACTATCAATCGACATGAAACTTCGACTAATCAAGATATGAACTTCGACTGCTAAGAATATCAAGCAGTCAATCGAAGTGGGACTTCGACTGGACCAACAAATAATGTTGTCAGTTGAAGTGGTATTTCGTATATGACGAAGTGAAATTTTGACTGATCTAAAGAAAATTGAGCATGACGAAGTGAAATTTCAACTGATGATTAGTCTGATTAGGGATTTCTTCTTCAATCAAAGTGGACTGAAATAGAAAATTTTCTTTGTAGCAAATAATATGGAATTAACTTGAGCTCTTAGAACACTTACAGTGTTGATCTTTGGAGTCTTATTTATCTTGTTGACGGACTTAATGAAAAATAGATATTAATGCAAAATGACATCAAGATCATTAGAATAAGAAAACATAAATCAACAAGAATGAAAGGATAAGTATGTGTCGACACCTATGCATCATCTGTTGACACCATGGATATTATGTGTCGACACCACTAATGAGAATGAAGATGCGATTGAACAAATGAGTATATTAGATATGAGGAAATATATATAAGGTATAGTTATGATTAAATGCATGTAAGTTTGAGGTTTTGTTATCACCAAAATACATAGTCATGGAGATAAAAGAGTCAACACTCGGAAGCCTCATTATCATAGTGCCAAGTGGTTTCATGGATAGGTTCAATGTTGACAGCATCAGCCTGAGCAAGTGGCTGAGGTGGAGGTGGAGGTTGTGGGGTTGTTGTGGAGCAGGCATTGGAGCGGGTGCAACATAAATACTAGAGCACCATCATGAATAGTGGCATTGGCTGGCCAAGGTGGAGATTGATTAGTCCGAGGACGAATAAGTGGACTCCTGGGTGGCAACATGTGTGATAGGGAGGTTTATGTGGAGTGGTATATAAAGTAGTGGTGTATTGATTGGTTTGGTGGGGAGGTGGATGGCGTTCACTTGTCCATTGTACCTTAGACTTCCTTGTTTGAACATATTCATGATGGGGGAGTCCATTAGATGTGCTTGGATGTAGCGGCCTCTTTCATACAATTCTTCCATACTTTCGAGCTTGTTCATGGCCAAAATATGTTTGAATCTTGGAGTAGAGTTTGAAATAATCATCTTGACTTGCTCTGACTCCAAGAGCATATCTTCTAGCTTGGTGGCCATGGCTCTCTATCGATCGACAAATTGTACAAAGTCTTCGTTAGTCCTCATCTTCTTGGATACCAAGTTTGTAATTGAGAGTGAGGGGCCGACGTGGTCTTTGTACTTGTGAAGGAATTTTCTTTGCACAATATTGAAGTCCTCAACCTCTCTTGGCTACAATGAGTAGAACCACTCTAAAGCGGGGCCGTCTAAAGACCTACAGAAGAGATATGTCAGAACTTGGGGATTATGCTGCCATCTGGAAGATTCATATAGAAAATCTTTAACATGAATGAAGGGGTTCCCCGTGCCATTATACAAGCAGTACGTGGGCATGTCCGAAGGATGGATATAAAATGTAGGAAGAGTGGACATGGCGACATTGGGGTTACCCTTGGAATTGGAAGCTTGTTTCAATTGTTCCTCCATTCTATTCAACTTTGTGAGAAGAGCTTGTTGCATTGGAGTAATATGCCCTGGGACTTGAGAAGGGGTACATGAGGGAGGCTGAGATGGAGAGGGCCTACCCATGGGATAGCTTGGGCGGGCCAGAATGTAGGGATGTACATGCCAGAGGGGCGAGAAGAAGAACGAGGTGGAGGTGGTCAAGCCGCTAGAATATACAAAGATGGGTGTCGAGGGGAATGAGACGATGTAGCCACAGAAGAAGGAGAAGAAACATCCTCAACCAAAGATTGAATGGCACACAATTATTGAGGGGTGAGTTTGTCCAAGCATCCAAGACATTTGATAAATCAGATTTCTGGGGGGACCAAGGCTCATTGTGGGTAGTGGCTCGTGAAGAGACCGAGGGATATATGAACGGTTAATGCCTGGGGTGCGAACATAACCGTAAGAAGTGGAAGGGTGTCCCTCATGGTGGTGAGATAGACAGACTTGAGGTTGATAAGATTGGCCAATCGGACCATCCTTACAGTCATCATTAACATAAACATTATTATGGGACATGTCCATTTCAAGGCAAAACAATCACTCAAGGAGGTAAATATCAAACAATCAATATAGTCTTTGCAAATATTATACAATCAAGTTGTAGTGTTAACACCTTGTTTTAAGAGTTTCTCTCAAATAATTAAGTGGATTTGAAGAATGAGTTTCACTCCAAATGAGATCCTAGTTGATTGTAAGCTTGGAACTTTGGGGTACCCTAGTCTAAAGGGACAGAGGCCAATAGAGAGGTTGCCCTTACAAGAAGGTGTGTGGAGCCTAGAATATGGAGAGAGGATGTCTCCCCGACCAAAAGTATGTCTGGATGCAGAGAACTAATACAGAAAATCCACAATTAGCATAGAAGACAACCCACTATTTACAGTCAAAATCGCATGGACTACAGTTGCCACGGTTCAAGCTTAATCACGTCCATTCACTCGAACGTGGATCTAAGAGTCCAACCGACTCTCAGAGTTGATTCTAGTCCCTCTTGCGTAGACTGTGAGATAGAGAAATGCGTTAGCTTGGATTGTCACAAAATACACAGAATCACCTCAAGTCAACCTGACATGATACACAGACTAAATCGCGTCCTCTAGTTCGGACGCGATTTCATTATGGCCCTCGAGAATGAAAAATAAACAAAAAAAATAGGAGGAATGTACATGGATTCAACATAAATACAACATGCTTTTTGCAGGTATAATGTAGGAGTAAAGCAAAAACATAAATCTTCAAGCTAACAATGGAAACAAATCAAATCATTCCATTTTTTTTTTTAAAATATCTTTTCAAATTTTCTTGTGGATCCACAACTTAACAAATAAAGGATGAGGAAAAAGGAGTGCATGAGGTGCATGAGAGGAGGGAAAGAAGGGAGGGTGCCACATGGGGCACAAAAGGAGGGGCGTTCATGGGCACCGAAGGAGGGTGCCAAGTGGAGAACGAAGGAGAGGGTAATCAATAAAAAATGACAAAGGGTCCCACCGTAATCACCATTTTTTGGATTATGATTTTCTTCCCACAAATAAAAAGATGAAGAAGAAATTAAAATATAACTAAATAGATAGACATGATCCTGATCGTTAGAGATGCGTGGGTCTTGAAGGAGTAAATAAATAACAATCAAAGGAGGGTTTGCGGAAAATACCTTTAGCGGGGAGATTGTGGGTTCGCTTCTTCTTCTACAACACCTCCGGCCGAGATAGAAGGCTTCTTTAGATTACCCTTGCAAGAAAGACACAACAAAAAGATGAAACAATAGATTTGCCAAGTTTTGTAGAATCAAATTCTCAAATAAACACCATGAACACCATGAAGCATGGGAGTAGAACACACCTTGTTTGTGGCTTTTAAGACCCCTATGACAATAAGTGGGTGTGTGCATGCATGAATAAAGAATAAAAGTGTATGTGCATGTGTTAAGGAGATTGAAAGATTAAGAAGAGGAAAAGACTTACGTGGGAGCAAAGGAGGAGATGCTCACGAGGGAGCTTATGGAGATAATAAAAGAATAAACAAAAGGAGAGAGGGAGGTCAGCTTCCCCTTATGATCGATAGTGCATGGCTTGCATGGAAGTGGAGAGCTTGATCAAGCTTCAAAAGGAGGAGAGGAGGGCATTGGCGGCAGCTGCTGCTTCTGAGTATGGAGCTGAGGTGCGAATTCGACAGGGCTCCGCCTTGGTGACGACCCTCTCAACTCACTAAAAATGCGGGGGGGGGGGGGGGGTACCTTGCTAACCTCTCCAATCTCTGGGAATGACAAACCAAGGGAGTATTTATAAGGATTTTGGGCTTAAAGTCCGAGGTGAATCATCACCTAAATTGCGTCAGCCTAAGTGGATGCATTTATATTAAATTGCATCAGGAATTTTGGATGCGTATATAAGGTTCCAAATTAATCAGAACTCTGACAAAAATAGCAAGTTCAATCGCGTCAGGGCGACACGACGCGTTATGAATTTCCAAAAATAATTTATGGAAAGTTGCCAAAAAGAATATTTAGTAAGTCAAATCGCATCAGAGGTGCAGGACACGTTTCAAAAAAGGCAATAAACATTTCAAAAAAGTAGAAAAGGAAACAATTGATTGTTTTAAAATAGCGTCAGGGGAGGCTTACGTGTTACAATGTTGATAAATCGATTACCATAATCGCGACGGAAATGGCTGATGCGTTTCATTGTTCACCAATCGATTATGAACATCTTCACCAATCGTGTAACATTAGGCCTTCTTGGGCCCATGGCCCCGTCCTCGGTGTCGCGACGCATTTGTTGGACGCCTTGGTGAGGCATCAACAAGGTGGGGCGTCACATTGTTACTGTCACGACCCTCGAGTCCGACGCGTTAGCCTTGTGGCATCGTGGGGGTACAACACGTTACCGCTTCCCCGACCGTTGTGATCTTTTATCGTTTCTGGTCAGAACGGTCTTGTCGGGTGTCAGAATGCGTACCTCCTTGTTGTCGCGGTTTGGTAAGCTAACGCATTCTGAGTTGCTCAGTTTTCGAGGCTTTGACCCGCTTTTGATGTGACGCTGGGGTGGGCGGGTGCGATAGCAGTGTCGCATCGCGGTGGGTTGTCATGACAGCCTTCTTGTGGCGTTGCGTCGGTCCAACGCATTCTGGAGGCCATCGATTCAAAAATCGAGCGCAGCCCCACTTTCCTCCTCCTCCTCCTCTTCTTCTTCTTCCCTTCTTATTCCACCGAGCTTTCTTGCTTCTCTCGGCGATTCTTGGTGTTTTGGGCATGGAGGTGAGCTCCCCTTTGTGTAGGCGATTTCTACGTGGTGCTTGGAGCGAGGAGGAGGTGGCTAATCATACGAGAAGGCCCCAAGGGTTGACTCTACTCTCGAGGTAAGGACTCCTTTCCTCCTTGTTCTACCATGCTCCCCTCCCCTTTGAAGTATGATTCTCTTGGTTTATGGGGTTGTAGTGAAAGGTTCGTGCTCCCCATTGGTGAGGTTCTCCTTGAGGGTAGAATAGCTCTTTTAATCCATGATTTGTGAGGTTTAAAGGTGGTTGGAACCATTTACTGCTTCATTAGTGCTTCCCATGCTCCCCTCTCCCAAATGGCATTGTTTTGTGGGCTTTTGGGGTGATCCTCAAGTAGACTGCGTCGAGACTCCTTCTGTCTAATGTCACAACCGATCGCCGGACCGCGATGGTGTCACGCCGCATGCCCTGACTGCGACAGGCTCTTGCCATCACTGCGGGCAGGGGGACACGACAACATCGTGGCGGGTAGGTTTGATGCGATAGCATCGTAGTGGGCCTGGGTGACGTGATAGCAGATAGAAGATAGGTAGTTCGTATGAAGTCTATTTTCATCGAGTCTTCGCCTGTCGTTAGTTCTTCCTATACTCATGGCACCAGTGTTGTTTTCTAGTACGATCCTACACTAGTCATTCACCCGGTGCTACGCACCTAAGGGTTTGTCCCGTGAGAGGTTGTTACCGTTTACCTAGGACCCCTATCCTCGTGCGCCCATTTGAGGGAGTGCTCCAGGCCACGGCGTGCTCGAGTCATGACTTTGGTAGAAGAGGGGAAAATGGTGGTTAGGACATCGGGGTCGAGTCATTTGCAGAGCTCTCGTAGTTGGTCTGAGACGTCGAGGTCGTTTGGAGTTCTTCCCAGTGCAGGCCAGCAAGTCCTTCTTCTCACTGCCTCTCTCTTGGTGGCCCTGGAACCACCTAGAGAGCTTAGGCGTGGGACCGTAATCTGGCCAAACTACGGCGGTTACTGTTGTGGTTACTTTATGTTCCTTGGCCCCACTCTGACGAGAGGTAGTAGACAGGACATTCGGCCGAAGATAAGAGGTGAGTGCACTCCTGACTGTTTGACTAGTGGTAGTCATTTCTGTAGTGAGTGTCGTTTGTCCAGGCAGGACCCCTTTGTCTGTGTTTATAGCCGTGTGGTGGTCACGACGTGCAGGTCACACGAATTTACCGACCATGTGGAGTTTCCCGTGCCGTAGTTGGTTAGCTAGTTTCCCTTCTGCTCTTACCTGTGGTAGAATAGAAATAGAAATAGAAATAGAAATGTATATATATATATATATAATGTGTGTGTATAAACTACTGTCATTTATTTTATTCTACCGTGAGAGCCAGTAGGAGATTGGTAGTCCCTACTGAGCTTCTGTTGTGAAGCTCACTCCCTCCTTTTCTAGGTGAGACTTCCTAGCAGCGGTAGGGTGCACGTCGGACAGAGGAGGCAAGGTGTTAGTCATCGTCCACGCAGGTAGCAGCAGTCTTCCTCCTTTCTTTTGTAATCACCCTCGGGGTATGCCCCTTAAGGGTTCTATCTTCCCATTTTCCTTACTTGTACTCGTTGTGTGTTGGGATTGTACCTAGAGTGATACACTTTACTCTCGCTCTTTTTGCTTCCATGTACGCTTCCAGTTCAGTGGTTGACGTTGATTTCCTTTACATATCCTGTTAGACATGTCTTTCAGCCCTTTCAGGTCCCCAGATCTGTGGGCGGCGTCCGCAAAAATCAGGTCCTCAACTATGGCCAAGGGTCAGGTTCTCGTGGTCATTACAGTTGGTATCAGAGCGAGAGTCTATCAAAACTTCTAACAGAATTAAATAGCAATGAAAAGTCCCAACATATGTACAAATACACTGCTAGCCGCCTGAGTTGGTGTGATTAACCCTATTGGTAGTGTGCCATGCAGAATATGGCTCCACGCAAGCACAAGCAGACTGGGGAGATGATGGAGCAGCAGGGAGAGTTAGATATGCCAGTGCCAGGTGAGGTTCAGCCGACGAGTCGACAGAGGAGTCTATAGCACAGCCTCAAGAGGCAGTGACAGTAGTAGCACAGGTGAGCAGCGACAATAGTGGTACTAGCCCCCACCATCACAGTATGTGACAATGTTCCCTATGGTTGAGCAGATTTGGAAGGCCATGTTTTAGGGGCCATGGAAGTACGGATAGACGGCAGCAGGCAAACAACCACCAGTACCTCCCCCATCCGTACCAGAGTAGCAGATAGAGCCACCAGTAGCACCTCAGACGTCAGGTACTGGGAGTACTCAGGCCGATAGAGTGTAGGAGGACAATGATTGAGGAAAGGACTGTAGCAACCTGAATTTTTGTGAAAAATAAAAATTTAAAATAAAGAATTAAAACCTAGCTAAATGGATATTTAAATAGAGCATTAAATAAAACCCATTAAATGGAAAAGAGTAATGGGCTTTGCTTAATGGATCTTCTAGAATTTATTGGGTCAAAAATATGAATTTACAAAGGTAGAATAATAGGAAAATACCCTAAATTCGTAACTAAATATTACCTAAATAGAAAAGGGGTATTTAATGCATTAAATAGGAAGTTAGAGTTGGAATGGATTCCTAAACCTACCCTATATGATTTAGCACGAATTTGGATCTTTTCCAAGTCTAAATAAGATTGGAAAGCAAGGAAGGAAGGTGGGAGTAAGGAAATTTCGTAATTAAGAGGAATTAGAGTAGTAGTAGGAATAGAAATACATACTTGCATAAATACACCTCTTAAACTCTATTGGGCAACCCTAGCTCGTTGCCAAGAGTGCTGGACGTGGAGAGGAGGCTAAGGAGGAGAGGATTTCGTGGAGAGAAGAAGAGATTGAAGCTTCTTCCCTTGTTCTTCAAGTTCTAGCCCTAGAAGACAAATCGAGTCAAAGGTAGGCATTCTCACAAGCATAAATCATGAAATTTTTTTGTAGGTTCTTCCTACCCTCTTGAACGAAACCCCCAATTTTCATATTTTCCATCCATCCTATCTTTTGTTCTTAATTTCGGAAGTTCTGCAAACATGATAACCCCGAGACATCATGTTAAATCCATATCTCCTTGAATACTTAATCCCATGCTATGAAATTTTTATGTAAATACTTGATCTTGTTAGGGATCTTTTGACCCCGAAAGCCCTAATTTTGTTGAGCATGTTACTCGATTTAGATCCATCTTGCTCCCTGTGTCATGTTCTATTACTCGTTCTTGTTCGTTCTCAAACCATGTTCAAACCATACCCTCTCTCGAATCCCTTTACTGGAAGTATCTTCGCATGTCTAGTTCATTTGCCACTGATTTCATGATTTTTCATCGTATATAATTAGTTATGAATCTGAACAACCCTGTATCAAAAGTTGAAATCCCTGGTCCGCAATCCAATGTCTGGTCTGACTCCTGTCAGAGTCAGGCGCAGACAACCAGAAGGCGACACCTCGACATGTCGCTTTCAGGGGCCTGATTGCGACACCCTCCCTGTCGCGACCAGAAGGCGACAGGTGAGCCGTCGCGTTCTCAGTACCCGATTTGCATGCCCTGTCGCGACCTGTGCAAGACCCTGTCGCGTTCTGCCTGGCCCATGTCGCCATCCTTATAGCCCTATGTCGCCTTCACAGGTTTTTGATGAAAAACCCATAAAAAAATAAAATAAAATTTTGTCACTTCTAAATAATTCTTACGCCTTCTTACGGTTATACCCCCAGTAAAAACCCTACTTAAAAATGGTACTATATTGAATGATTTAAAATACATGTTCACGACTTATTTCTATCTATGATTTCTCTTGCACTTGCACACACTTGAACCATCCATATATGGCTGAAATCTTGCAGAAAATATCTCATAATGTATCTGGTAATTTATTGCAATAAAGCATATTAATTGCCCTATTTTTTTTTAAAAAAAGGACATGTATTCGTTTCTTGCGTTGTTTATATACCGACATTGACGCTCCACTGTTCTAGAATTCCTCTAGAACGTCGAGCACCTGTTTCATATACACTCTTTGCTTGGCTTGTGGTGAACTCTCCGTCGGATATTCCTTTCGCCGGACTAGTGAACTCTTGCACAAGGCCTCCGTAAGTCCCCTCTGATCATGGATTCCCACATGGTCGACGAGCCGGTTGTACCCTAATACCTATGATACCCTTTAGGGATCAATATGATCCAAACGGCTATTAGAAGTCGCTCTTACCTTGAATCACGTCGAACCTCTGGACTTGTGCATAACATGGCCAGCGGAAAGATCGTGAATTCCACCTGACTGCCAATACGAGGTGCGCGTGTTGTGCAACTGTTACTATCGCCTGTTTACTCGTCGTATTACGTGCAATGTCCCTAGCTCTCATCTGTACTCTACGCTCGTCTATTCACGTTCACTCCACTTTCTCGTCTATTCATCTAGTGCTCTCATCTACTTCTTGGTACTCTATATTGGCCATTGACTGATTGTCTAAAGATAAACAATAACCAATGCCTGGCAATATATAAAGGGCCCGATCTGGTCCTGAGATGTGCGCCCGAAAGTGCTAGTGCCCATGGGAGTTAAATGATCAGAGTGTTGGCATTACACTCAAGTGCTATCTATCTCGACTATCTATATGACAATCAAAAACACAAAACGTGCTATACTCTCTCGATGTCTAGAATGACAAACAAGTGCTATACTCGTCGTGCTATTACTATACTTGTGCTAGTTGTGCTATGGCCATTCTGCTATTCGTGTTATACTCGATACTTGTGCTACTTTGGAAACTATACCTCTCTCGTGCTATTGTGTTATCTTGCTATATTTGACTCTCTTGTACCTGCTATCTTTAGATACTCTGCCATTAAATGCATTAATTAATTAAAGCCTGCTTGAGCCTGAGATTTAAGTCCTACTGGGCGTTATCGCTCACCCTACGTTATTTGATGTTGTGTTCTCAGGTGAGACCGAGGATGACACATACACTCACGAAGAGGGGAATGACCAAGAGTGAAGCCAGGAGTACCCTCGAGTCATTATGTTATCTTAGAGTTATAGTTAGTCATTTCCTTTTATTGAAATGTAATTGGGCCCTATAGATTGGCTCTGATATTAGTGGTTGTAACTAGACATTTGAAAAGTTATTAATGAGAAAGATTTGATTTAGTATTATTCAATGTGCAATGGTTTGATGTCTAGTATTTGCTCTATACCTTTTCTTGCAACTGTCTTCGCGCTCCGATATTCCGCGTTGGGGCGTGACAAGGACTGTCCTCCTGGAAAGGTTTTTGCATCTCTGATCGCCGACGTTCTTTGGTGACTATGACTAGATAGGCTGAGAGTTGGGCTTACAAGTTGGAGCGTACTTTTGAGACCATGGAGTGCACCGAGGAGGATCAGTGAGACGGGCTGTGTATTAGCTGAAGGGACCAACCCATGAGTGGTGGAGAGTACAGAGGCAGACACACTTCACCGAGTAGAGGTTAGATCAGATTCCTGACAGCAGTTTTGGAGGTCTTCCACAGAGAGTACTTCCCTGACTATGCTAGTCGTGAGAGGCGAGGCCAATTCCATGAGTTGACACAGGGGGAGATGATGGTTGCATAGTATCACCAGAGATTTATCCAGTTGTTGAGACATGTTCCTCATGTGATAGGCAGAGAGCAGGCTTGTGCAGAGCAGTTTATTGCAGGACGGAGGCTAGATTTGAGGGAGGGCGTGACTGCCCACATGTGTAGCACCTTGGAGTAGTGGTGGCTAAGACCACTACTTTAGAGAAAGAGGCATGGCAGCCCTAGCAGTAGCAATAGCAGCAGCAGTAGGGAGAAGTTTCCTTAGGACCACCCCATACCAGTGTCCCACTAGTAGCCATGGTAGTGCGACATATTCCTCTTCTTCGGGCAGTTCATGTTTATGCTCAAGGTTCAAGCGCATGTCCACTTACAGGGGTGGGCAACACCGGCAGCAGCAGAAGCGTCAGTCAAAGATGGTAGAGCAGTCAGTCTAGTAGGGAGTTGAATAGGGCAGGCAGGAGATGATTTGTTTTACTTGCGGTTTATCGGGCCACTATAGAAGGGAGTGCCCGATGGGGCAAGGGCAGCTACAGTAGCATCCAGCACATTTGTAGTTTGCTCAACAATTGCCGTAGTACTAGTACCCTCCTCAGCAGTAGGTACCGATCCAGCAATTGCAACAGTTTTAGTAGTTCTAGTAGTCGAGCAATTTCAGTAGTACTAGCAGCCGCCACAGCAGCAACAGCCCCAGTAGGCGCAACAAGGTGGGTGTGGTCGTGTGATGTCACTTACCAGGGAGGAGGTTGAGGCGTCGAACCTGGTCGTAGGTACCTGCCTATCCTTGGTAGTGCCACTCATGTTCTGGTAGATTTCGATGCTTCGCTTTGTTTTGTGTCTGAGGAGTTTTACGAGTCGCTCATCTGTCACACTCCTGAGCGGCATTGTGATGTGATGATTGATCTTCCGTCTGGAGATTTCATGTACTCATTTGGTTATCTTGAGGGCGTCATAGTTGAGGTTGAGGGCTACCAGTTGCCATCCAGGTTGTACGTGTTGCAGCTTGTGACTTCGACATCATCCTTTGTATGGATTGGTTGGAGGCTCACTCGGCCGTGGTGGATTGTTAGCAGAAGACCATGTGGTTTGAGATACCTGGAATGTCTGTTCTGCTTCCAAAATATCCGGTCTACCCATCGACCCTTTATTTCCTTTTGAAGAGCTCGACGTTTGATCCACGATGGTTGTGTAGCATATCTTGTTTCTGTTTGTTTATCAAGGTCTGGCGAGTTTCAGTTTCTGATATACCCATTATATGCAAATTTTCTGATGTTTTTAGGGAGGATCTACTTGGGTACCACCCGAGCAGGAGGTAGACTTCTCCATTGAGCTATTATCGGGGACGATGCCTTTGTCTAGGTTTCGCATGACTAAGTTGCATGAGTTGAAGCGCCAGTTGTAGGAGTTGTTGGAACAGGGTTTTATTCATCCGAGCCATTCGCGATGGGGTGAGCCAGTGTTGTTCGTGAGGAAGAAGGATGGCAGCTTGCGGCTGTGCATCGATTACAGGCAGTTGAACTGGGTGACAGTGAAGAACATGTATCTATTACCCAGGATTGACGACTTGTTTAATCAGTCGCAGTCAATCATGGTGTTCTCGAAGATTGATTTGAGATCGGGTTACTACCAGTCAAGGATCAGAGAGTCAGATGTTGGCATGACAGCTTTTCACACGAGGTACAGTCACTTTGAGTTTGCAATGATGTCGTTTGGGCTCACGAATGCACCAATAGCTTTTATGGACCTGATGCATAAGGTGTTCACTGAATACTTGGATAGGTTTGTGGTCATCTTTGTAGATGACATCTTGGTCTACTTGGCTTCAGAGGAGGAGCACGAGGAGCATCTGAGGATTGTGTTGGAGACATTGCAGAGTCACCAACTTTATGCCAAATTCGACAAGTGCGAGTTCTGGCTAAGGGAGGTGCACTTTCTTGAGCAGATGATCTCAGGTTCTGGTGTGGCAGTGGATACCGCCAAGGTGGAGGTAGTGTTGTCTTGGGAGCAGCCCACTTCAGTGATAGAGGTTTGCAGTTTTCTGGGCTTGGCAGGTTACTATATGAGGTTTATTCAAGATTTTTCTAGATGGAAGAGCCATTGACCCAACTAACCAGACTTGAGACCAGGTTTGTTTGGACAGAAGATGCGAGCGGAGTTTTCAGGAGCTGAAGGAGTTTGACTTCAGCACTGGTGCTGGTCTTACCACCAGGCAACAGAGGTTTCGTAGTGTACACTGATGCTTCGAGGTCAGGCTTGGGCGCAGTATTGCTGCAGCATGGTAGGGTAGTTGCCTATGCTTCCAGGCAGTTGAAGAAGCATAAGGAGAATTATCCTACACATGACTTAGAGTTGACAACAGTGGTGTTCGCTTGAGGTTGCAGAGGCACTACTTGTACAGCGAGGTGTTTGAGATCTTCACCGATCACCAGAGTTTGTAGTATATCTTCACCCAGAAGGATCTGAACATGAGGCAGCGTAGATGGCTGGAGTATTTGAAGGATTATGACCTTACCCTTTCCTATCATCCTGGAAAGGCTAATGTCATGGCAGACGCCTTGAGCATGCGAGTTCACCTGAGTTCGTTGTTGGTTAGAGAGTGGAGGCTGTTTGAGGACTTACTCAAGGAGTTTTCTATCCTTCGAGGTACAAAGATCGTGCCGTGTTGACCAGTTTGTCAATTCGTCTGGCGGTGTAGTGTTAGGTGCTTGAGGCTCTTTGTAGATGCCAGAGGTTGAGCTGGATGAGAACATTGAGGTCAATTTAGAGGCAAACTATACGTTCCTAGTGATGCCCGTCAGACGCTCTTGGAAGAGGCACATAGAACGAGGTACGCTGTACATCCTGGTTCCATCAAGATGTATCATAATTTAAAAATGTTCTTCTTGTGGCCTGGGATGAAGAGGAGCATGGCAGAGTTCATCACTCATTGCTTTACCTATCAGCAGGTGAAGGCAAAGTATCATTGTCCTAGTGGTGAGCTTTAGTCGTTACCTATTCTTGAGTGGAAGTGAGACGACATCACCATGGACTTGTGGTTGGTTTACTCTGTTCTCCACTGAGGCATGATTTGGGTGATTATTGATCAATTGACCAAGACAACACACTTTCTTCTAGTCAGGATGTCTTGGTCAGTGGATAGACTTGCCAGGTTGTACGTGGACCGGATTGTTCTGTTGCATGGGACCCTAGTTTCTATTGTTTCTGACAGAGATCTGAAGTTCACTTCAGGCTTTTGGCATAGTTTTCATAGGGCTCTTAGCATAGAGTTGAGGATGAGTTCAGCATACCACCCGCAGATGGACGGTCAGTCAAAGAGGACCATCCAGAATTTAGAGGACATGTTGAGAGTATGCTGCTTGGACTGGGGTGGCACGTGGGAATCGCAACTTCCAATGGTGGAGTTTGCATATAACAATAGCTATCACTCCAGCATTGGAATGGAACCATACGAGGCTTGTATGGTAGACCGTACAGAACACCACTTCACTGGTATGAGGTTGGTGATAGGCAACTTTTAGGATCAGAGATGGTACAACAATGTGCAGATACGATTAGATTGGTTAGGCAGAGACTGCAGGCAGCGCGGAGTAGATAAAAGAGTTATGTAATGTTCACCGGAGGCCGTTGCAGTTTGAGGTAGGTGATCTTATGTTCTTACGAGTTTTGCTAACCAAGGGTGTTATGAGATTTGGGAAGAGGGGGAAGCTCAGTCCAAGGTATATTGGGTCCTTTCCCATTTTGGAGCAGATTGGCGAGGTTGCATACAGGTTGTGTCTTCCAATAGAGTTAGCAGGAGTACACAATGTTTTTCACGTTTCACAGCTGAGGAGATACATTGCAGATCCATCCCACATGTTAAACTACTCCCAGATTGAGGAAGCACCAGATTTATCATACCCGAGCACCCAGTTAAAGTCGTGGACCATAGAGTGCAGCAGTTGCGTATGAGGCAGATTCCGCTCGTCAAGGTCGTTTGGGAGAACCGCGTGGGTGGCGAGGCCACGTGGGAGTGTGAGGATGAGATGAGAGAGTAGTTTCCATACTTGTTTGAGTGATTGGTATGTTGCATTGTCTCATTGCGTTCTTTTTTAGATCTAGTCTTCTTTTCTTAAGGTGGGAAGGATGCAACATCCGGCCTTCTTGGGCCCTTGGCCCCGTCCTCGATGTCGCGACGCATCTGCCGGATGCCTTGGTGAGGCGTCGATAGGGTGGGGAGTGACAATGTTACTATCGCGACCCTCAGGTCCGACGGGTTAGCCTTGTGGTGTCGTGGGGGTGCGTTGCATTATCGCTTCCCCGACCATTGTGATGTTTTGTCGTTTCTGGTCAGAACTGTGATAGACCACATCGTTCAAACCCATTAACCTAATAACGAGCTTGACCCGACTCTGCCTTCCGCGAACAGGCCAATGCGTTGCAAGGGATATCAACACACATGTCCATGGAGATATAAAAGAATACACTAAACACTTATAATATTGCACATCTCACATATATTTACATGAATATACATAGTCAGTTCTCAACAAAAGTCAAAGTACATTGTACTACAACCTGGGGCATATCCCGAGGTACAATAGAAAGAGAATTACACTGTTGGACGAGTAGACTCAACTTCACTGCGATGCGGCTCCGAACTAGAAGAAGGACGGGAACCCTCCTGCTTTCCCTCACCTGAAAGTAGTAGGGGTGAGCCTCACAAGTCACTGGTTCAGTAAAGAAACTCCCTCAAAATCTGAAACTACACAAGTACTAGTGAAGCAGGAGTAAAACAACTATTTAAACAGTTAAATCATCTCGCTAAGCATGGTGCCACAACTGCAAATAAAATAAACAATTCTACACTATTGACATGGCTTAAACATGATAATTAAACGGCAAACCACGTTCAATGGTATGAGCTAAAGAAGGGTAACGCCAAGCACGGGCCACGAAGACTGGTTCGCGACACTAGCTACTGACCCGGAAAAACAACACATGTCTATCTCTTAGCCTCACAGCCACAGACGAAAGGTCTAGCTGCCGCTCCATCTCAACAGAGTCAACAAACTGTGGAGACCAAGCTAACACCACACCTGCAGACCACACAACTGCAGACCATGCCTGACACCTTTAGGGACTCCAGCCCGAGCTCCCTAAAGTGAGGCACTGGAAACAGGACAAGCTGGGGACCAGTACATCTACCGGTGTCCGTCCCCAACCAAGAGCGCGCTACAAGTGACCGAACACAACTAACATACACAAGTCGTTGTCCCACTGTCGTCTTTCCCTCAGTCAGACGTACAACTCAAGCTAAGGAGTGAGGGTGTCCAGGAAGATGACACAAACCTCGACGGTACACAAGTACTGGGATAAACCTCGAGCACAACGTGTCTGGCTCACAGAGAACCTAGAGTACCCGACTTGAGAGGCAACCAGGGAACGCGTTAAGAAACCCACTTACCACGTACTCACAGCCATACAAACTCAGTATTCTCACTCACAATACGTGCCAATGCACTACTTACATGCTTTAAATAACTTAAATAGCAACACGTATCCACCCCACAACTGAAAATTGATAGACTGCCCACAGAAACAGACAGCTCGGGTGGACACTTTTAGAAACGCGTCAGACACAGGCGCCGCATTTCACGCACAGAATCACGACGGAGGAAAGCGTCACTTTTAAACCTGAATCGTGACCGGATAGGTCGTTGTGTTCAAAATGCGACGTTTGGGTCTGTCGCCTTTCAAACCATGATTTCCATCCTAGCCTCAGCTCTGGAAATCATCCAAACCACCATGTACAGTTATAAAACTTGCATATTTACATTCACATGAATACCTACACATGCCTTCTATCATTATAACCATTTACATGCTTTAAACACTTCAATTATGATCTATTCGATAAAAAAACGAGCAGAATTTCCCTACCACACGAAGAACGCAAAGAATGGTGTTGCCCTAGCATTTCCCGCACTCCGAACAACTTTCTCGCGACGGTAGCACGCCACAGCATGCCTTGAGCACCAAATCACACAAAATCTCCCCAGCAAGCCTTCCCTCATCCCAAACAGTGTTTCCTGCACTGTTGGACAATGTTCAGCCAACAAAACTTCTTAGCCCAAATCGCGACGGGGAATGCCGTCGTGTTAAAATCACGACTTGAATGGCCGTTGCAATTTAAACCGACGCTCCTACATGCGACACACGACGCGCATGCAGACGTGCGCCCGGGCAAGCGATGTCAAAATCGTGACGGGGAAGGTGGTTGCGTTTCCAAAATACGACGACTGTGTTGGTCGCATTTCTAGAAAGGGCACCAGAGGTCTATTGGGTTAGGATTTCCGACCCCCAAAACCCTCACTACTGCCCAAGCAACCAAACCACAACCAATAGTGTAAGACCCGGCCTTGGCCCTGTCCTCTTGGTCAGACCAGACCCCTGGGGACGACATTGTCGCACCAGAGGAGTCGGTCGTGACATGCTTTTGGTCGCGGCACACTTGGTCGTCGCGTTATGGTCGTGGCGGGGGCGGGCGTCGTGTTCTTGTCATGGCGTCTGGAGGCGACGCGACTTCGTTCTGACCGTTCTAATAGATTGTCCTTTTTGTTAGAACGACCTTGTCGGGTGTCAGGTGCGTACAACATTGACTCAACCTGGCAGGCTATCGCATTCTGGTTTTCCTGATCTTCGAGGTTTGACCACTTTTGGTGTCATGTAGGGGCAGGCTATCGCGACATGGTCGCGACCTGCAGGGCGGTCGCGACATGGTTGCTGTCGCGCCGGCCTGACCTGACCAGTCGCGTCTCTGGGCCCGTCGGTTGAAAACCGAGGCACGCGACCCATTTCCCCCTTCTCCCTTTTCTTTCTTCTTCTCCCTCTTCTTTCCCCTACGATCCTCTTGCTCTCCAGTGATTCTTGGGTGTTTTGGGCGAGGAGGGACACCTCGTTCATGTAGGCGGCATCCGTGTGTGGTGCTAGGAGTGAGGAGGAGGTGGCCATTTTGACATGAAGGCCCCAACGGGTCGGCTCTACACCTTGAGGTAGGGACTCCTCTTCTCCCTCTTGTTCTAGAATGATCCCCTCCCCCTTGAGATTCTTGGTTTCCCATTGCGTTGGGGATGTGGGGTGTGTAAGATCCATGCTCGTAGTTGGAGAGTTTTCCTTCGAGTGTAGATTTCCATGTAATGCATGTTTTGCGGGGTTTGAGGGTGGTTTGGGTGTTACAAGCTTTCCTACATGTTTCCCATGATCCCTCCCCCTGTGGATGTGTTTTGTACAGTTTTGGTGTGCTCTCGAAAGGGTTGTCCCGGGATCCTCTAGACTGAGGTCGCGACCGACTTAGGGGTTGCGATGATGTCGCGGCAGCACCGGCATGGCCGCCACGACATCATCGCGACGCCCTAAGGCGTCATGACATGGTCGCGGTCGACCGTGGTGTCGCGACAGTGCCGCGACAGCCATGGGCGTCGTGACAGTATCAGATACAGGTAAGTTCTTTTGGAGTTCCGTTTCTCGTGGAGTCTTTGCCGATTCTGGTTCTTTTTGTACCTATGGCACCAGTGCTAGTTCCTAGTATGGTCCTACACTAGTCATTCACCCAGTGCTCAGTGCCTGAGAGCTTGTCCCGTGAGAGAGGTTGTTACCGTTTACCTGGGACCCCCGTCCTCGTGTGCCTTAGAGGGAGCGTTCAGGGCGACGAGCGTACTCGAGTCACAAACTCTGGAGTAGAGGGGAAAACGGTGGTTAGGACAGTGACATCTGTCTTGAAATCCCGAAATTTATCATTGAGAGAGTCCTTGGGGCATAATAGCTCTTGTCTTATCATGTAGTTGGCTGATATTCTCAAATAATCCTGATTTATTGTCGCGACTCCTCGTGGCGCCGCATCTCTAGTCGCGACAGTTCTGGCAGTCGCGACAGCCCTGCATATCTATACACGTGGGCATCTGTCGCGACGCCGCCTGTCGCGTCCGGTGTCGCGGTCCTACGATACGCCGCGACAGTAGCTGCGCATGCAGGCCTCCGCAACCACCTCCTATTATCCTCCCATGGCTTTATCTTTATCCTAGGGATTTCTCCACCCTTGGGGCGAGGGTTTGTCCCTAGGGACTCTTGTGAGGATCCTTAAGGACTCTCCATCGATTTTAATGGGGCTTTATCTCCCATTTTAATTTCTAAAACCATTTTGAAGAGATAATATCACTCATTCTCATCCCAAGCTCTATATAAGCAAGGCCCCTCCTCAAGGACGAGGAGAGCCTCATTACCACCCCGAAGGGCTGCTGAAATTTCTTCTCACCCGTACTTAGCATCATAGCCACTCATTTTGACCATTTCCCTTCACATTCCACTCCACAAAGCCATCTCTTTCACCATTAACGGAGCACGGAACGTGAAGAGGGCGACTTCGACGACCTCCTGGAGCTCTTGCACATCCTTGGAGTTGTATCCACACCAGGGAGTCGCCCGATGGGGCTCAGTTTCTTCTTCCTCCCATTTTCCTATTTCTACATGCATTTTTTTGTGTTATTTTAAATAGAGCACTTCCACTGTCCACCCACGTTTTTCCCATACCCATAGGGGTTTAAAACCACCCCAGGTGCGTTCCCACCATGATTCTCCACTGTCTTTCATTTTCTAGAATAGATACTATGCTTAACGTATTCTAATAGGGCGTTTTTTGTGGTTTTCTTTGATTGGCAGGCAAGCAGGTGAAATCTACGAGAAGCTCTGGTTCTCCGGCCGGCTGGAGGACGAGAAGAAGGTCCCTACCTTAATTCTCTCGTATTCAGAGAACGCGACGCGTCGGCGACAGCTGACGCGACATCAGTCTATCGCGGCGCCCATGACGACCGCGACACCAGGTCCATTTTGTTCTCTCTCCTTTTCCTAGTTTAAGCCAGCCATTATCTCGTTTTTTATTCTAGGCGACTTGCTAGGTGGCGATCACATCCATGTTTCATGCTACTAGTTTTAGTATCCATGTCTGTGTTGAGGGGGGTACAATCCCTGTGATTACACCTTTTGGCGATCACTTGGGACCTCACTGCCACCTCGTAGATTTTTGACTGTTTGTTTGCCATGCTTCTTGTGTTGTCACTATAGTGCCTGTTAGTGTTTTGATCTGTGTTTCCTGCGCATTCCCTGCTCTGATTGTCGCGACCGATCGCGCGACGCAACCTTGTCGCGGCGCAACGGGGAGACGCGTTAGGAATTAGTGTTGTTGTCCACCATGTTCTTTCTATCCATTGCCCATGAGATCATGCATCCTTGTTACATTGCCTAGATCATGTTTGCTCGTGTCTCTGTCTGTTAGTATCATGTCAAGGTTCGGGTTTTCCGTTTAATTTATTTGTAAGTTTTCAGTTCCTATCGCGGCAGTAAGAGAGGACGCGAGCATGTCGCGGCTTGGCCGAACATCGCGTTATCAGGTTTGCTTTGTATGTTACTGTTTTATCCATGAATCAGTTTCTGTCCGCTCCCTGACTCATGTTGTATCATTATAATGTCTCTTGGTGTCTCTTATTTTTTGGTAGGATAGTCTGTTTGAATGGGCTGGTGACTCAGTGCATTTTCGGGCCTCTGTCATTATCGCGGCAGCCCGCGCTGTCGCGATAGGGTCGCGGTGTACCCGACCGTCGCGACTCTGCCCGAGGACTTGCTTTGTCGCCTGTTTGCTCCTTATCTCATCCTTGCATACATTTGGGACATTTAGTCATTGCATACGCTGCTCATCCCATTTGATCAGGTTCCCCCTTGGTTGAGTGAGTCCTCTCACCTACGAGCACTCGTAGGCTGACTCGGGCCCACCTTCGAGGACCTCCGTAAGTCCCCGTGGCCGTACGCACGTTGTGGTTCGCCGGGCTGGTTGTACCCGTTGTACCCTTAGTTTGAGCCATCCTCGTGTGTGAGTGTGCACCACCTTAGCCATACCGGAGCACTTGAGTCCATTCCTATCAGGGACCGCATGACGAGTGACATCTCTTTAATCAATTCATTTAAAAGGTCAAGTTCAAACTTTAAGAAATTTGCGTTTTAAGCATGATAACTTGAGTGCTTTGATCCCCCCTCATCTCTGTCTTTCTTGTCGTGATAGAGTTTAGGTGTGTCGGTATCACCTTCCCCAAATTGGTTGGGGGGGTGTATGCGTCTTTGTTTAGGGAGATCGAGTCAGTCCCCTCCGATCCTTGTACTTTATCATAATCCCCTCTTCGACATGGACCAATTCCGTGTCCTTGCCGACGATGCCCTTCCCCTCGGGTTGCTTGAGGAGGTGGCCCAACCTTCCATGGCCACCCTCCCGGGGCATATCCAGCCTCCCTCCATCACCGAGTTTCGATCCCGTCCTGCTTCTCCTTCTGGGGGTGATGACCCCCATTCTCAATTCAGCCAGCTCCTTCCTCACCTCACTCCGGACCAAGTCGAGAGTTCTTAGCTGCCGCCAAGGGGAAACAACCTTATCTCCCCGGGGGTCAAAATTCAGGCCGACCGGCGGATCCTTTGCCCCATCGCTTCAGCTCCCCACCTTCCTCGTCTGGGGCAGATCCTACACCTCTTCGTCCTCGGGCCATTCATTTTTCAGAACCAAGCTACCTTCCCCGCGAGAGGTCCGGCCCCGTTTCCCTCCAAACAAATACTATACGTCCGAACCAGCCCCCTCCCTCGCGAGAGGTCTCATCCTGCTGAGCAGTCTCGCTCCGTAGTTCTGCATCAATCCAATCTCCCTCCGATTTCTTTGCGGAGTGGACAAGCATGAAGAAGGAGCTTCACGACCTCCGGAGACATATCGATCCCCGGAAGGTAGCTGACATCGCCCTCCATCTTTCCAATACCTCCGGGTGCCTCCCCAGTCCGAGCTCCCTGTATATCGTCGATACTCTGGGTAGGGGACCCTACATTCATCTGAAGGACTTTGTCTATGAATCAGCACCACATAAGTATGACCGCCATCTCATGGCGTACCTATTCAGAAAATCCTTAGACGGTCCAGCTTTGGAGTGGTTCTATTCATTGCCTCCCGAGGAAGCCGAGGACTTCCGAATCGTCCAAGAAAGATTTCTGCAGCAATTTCAGGATCGGGTGGGACCCGAGTATTCTTTTGTAGATTTAGTGGCTGAAAAGATGAAGCCAGAAGAGGAGTTCTCCACCTATGCTGACCGGTGGCGCTCCTTGGCCGCCAAAGTCCGTTGCCCAATGCCTGAGGAGGAAAAGGTAAAGTTGTTGATCTCCAATGCCACACCAACCTACCGAGCTATTTGGCCATGAACGACATTTCCACCATGCACCAACTATATAGTCGAGCCCGTTTCATTCAAACCCAACTCAAGGACTGCCTATACATTCCATGTTTGAGACCCCAAGGCCCGTTATGCCAAGAAGCCGCAAGGCCCAGTCACCGAGGGGATCCAGACCATTGAACAAGTAGGTGCCGTTAGCAATCCCAAGGCCCAGTAGGTAGGTCTCCCTATGCCAGCAAACCCAACAGTCTTGGAACAACAACAACAATAGGCAGCCACCTCCCCAAGGACAAAATCCTCCTCAAGATCAGCGCCAATACTCCCAGGTCCTCCACCTCAAAATGGCTATGCCCCAGGAAGCCCAATGGACCCAAGAGAGCCCAATATCCTCCATTGCCGAGTCTCTAGTGATGTCTTTGCAGCCTCATGTCACTAAATGCCCTAAGACTCCCTCCTGAGAAGGCAAATTGGAATATGGCGGCCGATCAAACAAAGTACTGCGTCTATCATCGTCATCCGGGCCACAATGTGTCGATTGCTTCCAATTCCAGGACATGATATATGATCTCCATGAGTAGAACCAGATTGATTGGGCAGAAGAGATTAATCCAAACTCTGAGGGACCAGCAAGGCCAGAGACAACAGCAGCAGCAACAGAGGCGACAGCATCCGCAGCAACAACAACAACAGCAACAGCAACAACAACAGCAGTACCAACCCTTCCAGCAGCAATACCAGCAACAGCAGCAACAGCAGCAGCCGCAGCAGCCGGCAAACGATCTAGGCATAATCTGTAATCCCATGCCGCAACATAACCTGCTCCGAACCCTCAACCAGCTCCACCACCTCCTCCACCTGCGCATGTTAACCCCGTCATCCACCATCCACCAGAAGCCCAGGGGCCTTCGATGACGACCATGAAGTAGGCCAACTTCTG